>CM062817.1:792390190-792750190 GCA_031772625.1 Pinus tabuliformis | reverse complement strand
TGGACCCCGGACTTTGATCCAGCCCAAGATGTGCCCTCGATTGTTCCTGTCTGGGTGCGCCTCCCCCATTTACCCTTGCACTGTTGGAGCCCAAAGACTTTAGAAATCATTGGAAATACCCTTGGAAAGTACATTAACAGAGCAGACAGGAAGGGACAATACTCCTGTGCCAGAATCTATGTTGAGGTAGATTTGGAAGTTGGGCTTCCATAAGCTATAAAACTAACAGTGGCAGATTGGTCACATGTGCAAGAACTGGATTATAAACAACTGCCCTTCAAGTGCAGGCACTGCCATGGATACGGGCACTTTGCAAGAAACTGTAAAAAGAAAGCTGAAGAAGAAGCAGAGAAAACAAAAGGAGACCAGTGGACAACAGTGCAAAAAACAGCCTCATCAAAGCAGCACAACAAACAGAGAGGGAAAGGGGCACAAGCCGGAAACAGTGAGCCATCCACAGAATTGCAACCGGAAGGGGCATCACTCCCACGAACAGACCTTCCTTCAAATTCCTTCGCAGCTCTCAGCACACAGGAGGAAACCCCTGTTACGGAAAGTGATGCAGAACAGCAGGCAAACCCCACACTAATTGAGGAAGGAAACGCAGGGGCCTCTCCGATCCAAAATGACTCCCCAGAAAGAGAAAACCCGCCATCCTCTTATGTAGACATGATAAGAAAGAAGCCTCTGGAACTAACAGGCTCATCGGAAGAGGAGACAAATGAAAGACCCTCGAAGAGGGCAGGGAGGAAATCCCTCAAGGAAGCAAGAGAAGAAGAAGCAGAGAGGCAAAAAATGCAAGGAAGTCAGTCCACTCTAGAAATGACCATAAGTCGAAACACCAGAACACGGCCACCAAAGGGAGGCCTCTCCTCCACCACCCCAAATAAATAATGTGTATAGTCTCTTGGAACTGTAGAGGCTTGGGGAACCACATAAAGGCTTCATCTATTAAAGACCTCATGAAAATAGAAACCCCAAAGATCCTCATGCTCCAAGAGACAAAAATAGAAGGGGAAGCCCTTCTTGAGTTAAGTAGAATGACCTGGAAGACTAAAGCCGGGATGGTAGTAAGCGCAAGGGGAACCTCAAGAGGACTTGCCACAGTCTGGATGGAAGATCTGTTCTAGTTGGAGAACTCCTTCGAGACTCAACATTGGATTTACACCGAACTCATACACAAAGCAAGTAATCTCACTCTTGCCCTGTTTAATATTTATGTTCCTGTGATTTACCTTGAGTAAAAAGAGTGCTGGCAAACCCTTGTCGATTTTGTAGAATGTTGCTCTCTCATGAACATTGTAATAACATGAGATCTAAACATCGTTCTTGACCCAAAAGAAAAAAGAGGGGGCAACGATAGCAAAGATCCATTACTACCCCTTGTGGAGGACATAATTCAACAATGGGACCTTCTTGATCTTAAATCCAAAAAGGGGAGATACACTTGGACCAACAATAGAATAGGGGTGGCTCACATCTTAGCCAGGCTTGACAGATTCCTTGTACAAAGCACTCTTTTGATGGACAAGCGAATAGTATCAACGAGAATCCTACCAAATCTCACCTCGAACCATAAACCCATCCTCTTACAACTGGACGAGGAAGAAAAACTGAGGCCCATACCGTTTCGTTTCAACCCCTTGTGGATAGAACATGAAGGGTTCATGGAAGTCGTTGATAAGGCCTGGTATACCTTGGTCACCGGGTCACCCAGTTACGTTTGGGAGAAAAAAATAAAAGCAACCAAAGAAGCTCTGAAAGAGTGGGTCAAAACACCTCCCAACACCCACACCACACACAGAAAAGAAATTGTCCAACAGTTAGCAGATCTACAGTTGGAGATGGAGGAAAAAGATGTAACCACACATGAAATGGAGAAAGAACAAGTATCCCAACTTTCCTCTTTCAGCTCTTTCAGAAAAGAAGAAGAATTCTGGAGGCTAAAGTCCAGAAGCCTATGGGTGAAAGCAGGTGACCGAAACACAACCTTCTTCCATAGGCAGTTCAGAGCAAGACTCTCCCAGAATCACATCTCAGAAATCATCACAGCAGATGGGACAGTTGCCAAAGGTTTCGCCCAAGTTAAAAAAGCTGTTGAAACTCACTTTCAATGGTTATACTCAGAGGATGGAACAGGAGATGAGGCGATCTCCAATGACTTCCTCTCCCAGATCCCTTCCTTGGTCAACGAGGAGAATAATTCAAATCTTATGAAACCCTTCACTGAGGAAGAAATCAGCAATGTAATTTGGGACATGGAGCCTAACAAAGCCCCAGGCCCAGATGGTTTCTCGGCACACTTCTATAGAGCATGCTGGACAATCATCAAAGCTGACCTACTAAGAATGGCAAAGGCTTTTCAGAAAAAGGCTAAAGTGGGAGGCAGTACCAAATCCACCTTTCTTGCCCTAATACCCAAAGAAGTGAATCCAGCTACCTTTGACAGATTTAGACCCATTTCTCTTTGTAATGTCTCTTACAAAATTCTTGCTAAATTGCTTGCAAACAGAATAAAACCTCTGCTATCTAAGCTCATTTCTCCCAGTCAAGGAGGATTTGTAGCAGGAAGACATATCTTAGATAATGTAATACTTGTTCAAGAAACCATGCACTCCAGTCATCAGAGGAAGGAGCAAGGGATGTTGATCAAGTTGGATATGACCAACGCCTTTGATCGGGTAAAACTTTCATTCCTCTACAAAGTTCTTCTTACCTTCGGATTCAACCCAGCTTTTGTGAATCTGATCAAGGCTTGCACTGACAAACCATGGATTGCCCCGCTGGTCAACGACCGACCTACCTCATATTTCCAAGCTTCAAGAGGGATAAGGCAAGGATGCCCGCTATCTCCCTTTTTGTACATAATAATGGCAGACACCCTAAGTAGGAAACTGAAAGCGGAAAGAAACAAAGGTACCCTCCCGGGCATCCGACCGATGATTGGACTAGAACCAATCAACCATGCCTTGTTTGTAGATGATTCTTTTCTCTTGGGAGGAGCTTCCACTAAAATAGCAAAGGAATCCAATGGGGCCCTACAGAGCTTTTGCACCATTTCAGGAGCGTTCATCAATAAAATAAAAAGTGCAGTGTACAGCTGGAACACAAAGGAGCAAACCACACTCTGAATTGCTAGAATCCTGGACTTTCTGGGATATGCCTCTTGGGACAAAATTCAATACCTGGGACTGCCTTTAACTCTAGGGGCAAACCGAGCCTCACTATGGAATGAAGCCATCAGCAAGATTAAAACTAAGATAGCTGCTTGGGGAGGGCAATGGCTTAACTACGCTGGCAAGTTAACCCTCATAAAGTTCGTCCTTTCCTCTCTCCCTATCTATCAGGCCTCCTACCTCCTGGCACCAAAGACAATCATAGATCAGATATCACAGCTGCTCAAAAACTTCCGATGGCAGGGAGGCAAAGGAAATGAAAAGAAATTTCACTTAGTAAGTTGGGACAAAGTGAAAAGGACAAAGCTAGAAGGTGGTCTCCAGATTAGAGATCCTGGACTGGCTAACATCGCTTTAGGTGGAAAAATCCTTTGGCAGCTCTACTCCAATAAACATCGCCCAGTCAGTCAACTCCTCCGGAATAAATATCTCAAAGCAGTGTCATTGCGAAATCTCCAAGCAGATAGAGTTCTCAAAGGCATGCCGCTCTAGAACCTCTGTAGAAAAGGGCTTGCCACCTTCCAAAAACAACTCTACAGGGTGCCTGGAAACAGAGCAAATATCATGATGTGGCAAGATAAAATCATGGGCAATCCCCACCTTGAACACACAATGGAGTTAGCTGGTCTCCGGGATTGACTCTCTCAACACGGATTGTACAGTCTAGCTGCTATTTCTGTCTGGGACAGTCAAGGGAACTGGGAAGATTGGGTCTTCCATGATCTGCCAACACATTTACTACAACAAAAGCACCTTCTCTTGGATAAGTTGAAGGGCTCAACACCAGTTAACCTTCATACACCAGATCTCTAGAGATGGGGGAAGACAGGGGTCTATACCCCTGCGCTTGGCTTTGCTGCCTTGCAACCCACACAAAATCAAGTCCTCAACCCCTCCATCTGGCAACACACATGGGACACTTATGGGATACCCAAGGTGAACTTCTTCACTTGGTTACTTATCCACGAGAAAGTGCTAGACAGGCGAAAATCTTGCCCATAGAGGCATTATAGGGCCGCACTAGTGCATTCTGTGAAGATAGGCTTCGGAAAACATAAATCATCTCTTCATAAGCTGCGCCTTTGCACAATCGGTATGGGCCCTCATCCTTCAAGGTCTAAATGCAATCGGTATGGGAACTTTTCTCCACTTGGATTGAAAGATATCCTAGGGCCCTTAGAGCAAACTCTCTGTGGAATCGAATCTGGCACTCCATTCCCAAGTTCATTTGCTGGAAGCTCTGGTTAGCCAAAAATAATTGGATATTTAACAATGTATCGTCCTCTCCCTTGTCTGTGGTAGCCAAAGCTAAGGCGGCCCTGATGGAGGCTCTAGGGAACTACCCCAGTAAGTTAGATGACACTCTCATAACTGAAGAGCGAAGCTGGTTGGGTACCCTTCTTGCCAGGGTCAGCAAAGAAGTTCCTGTTCGGCCCACATTTAATCCTACTTGGCACATCAGAACACAAGATACAGAGTTTCAATCCTGGTGGAGGAAGCAGGGAAAGGTAACCGTTTTCTTCGATGGTGCCTCCAAAGGCAACCCAGGGATCTCTGGTGCTGGTGGTGTGGTCTACTCTCAGGATTGCTCCCGAATAGATAGCTACAGCTGGGGACTAGGAAAGAGCACCAACAACTAGGCCGAAATTCTAGGGCTTCTTAAAGACTGCCAGATTTCCTAGGAACATGGTCACACAGCTCTCCAGGTCTTCAGAGATTCAAAACTCTTGATAAAGGCAATAAACTCAGATGAGCATCTAAGCAATCTAGCACTTAACAACGCTCTCCAGAGGCTACGGGGCTTGCTGAGTTTCTATACCTCCTCCTCTTTCTTTCACATTCTCCGCACCTCAAATAAAGAGGTAGACATCAAAGCCAATGAGGGATGCTATTTAACTCAAGGATTTCTCAAAAAAAATTCAAATGAACTAGTGTGGACTACCATTCCATAGCTTAATAGCGATGAACCAAGCAAAACACATCGCGAGCAACCGTTGAACCTCAACAATCAAAGGATCAGAATTAGCATCAACTGAACTAATTAGAACTACTGGAATAGATCATTGGAGCAGATCAAGGGTCACCACCCGCGAAAGAGCGCAGAAGGTAAAGTAGCGGAAGGGTGGTTTTCTAGCCAAGAGTGGGTTTTCAGGTGGCATTAGTAGTGGTAAGAGGTATTGTGAGCTTGGCTCCGATTCCAATAAGCGAAGGACACGAAGCAGTGGCGGATGGTGGGGAAACCGCTTTATCGGGTGGTTAACCCACGGGTGTGTTATCAACCCGAAACACATGGGAACCACCGGATCTAACCAAAATAGATCAACGGTGGAGATACAACATGCAGGTTGGTAGTTCGGAGTTCAGAGTTTGGAAATGACAAGAGATTCTGTGATGGGCCGATGGGTGTGGACCCGATGTGGTATTGTGCCAGAGCCTATAAAGCCTGAAGTCCGAAAAGGGAGAGAACCGTCGGATCTAATCAAAATAGATCAACGGCAGAAGCTCACTTCAAAAGTTGACCGATCAGGATCGGGGAATGGTAAAGCCAAGAGCTTTATGAAGGGTCGATGGGGGCGGACCCGAAAAGGCTATGCGCAGGAGCTTAATTTTTTTTTGAAATTCGTTAGTTTACATCGCATATCATCCGCGGAGGTGGAGTGTTGCAAAGAGCGGAGAATTGTGCCGACCTTTGATACCGATAAAGGTGGACCCTCAAATAGTGAGCCAAGACAGCAATATGGCAAAAATGATTACTTTGCGGAAATATTATAAGAATTCAACACTAACTGAGCCAAGAGATTTACGAAGGGCCGATGGGCGCAGACCTGAAACGGTTATGCGTAGGTGCCTAAAAATTTTGAAGTTCGCCCGTTTACATCGCATATCGGCCGCGGAGGTAGAGTATTGCAAAGAGTGCTAAGGACGAGCCGATGTCGATAAAGGTTGAACCTCGATTATTGAGCCAAGATTGTTCCATGGCGGAAACTAAGAATTAAACACCGTCGAAAGGCTTAATGGGTGATTTATATATATTTTTATAAAAGGCCCGAGTATCAAAGGACTTTATCTTTTGGGGGCTTGCGCAACATTCCTCTGATGCGATTGTCGAGGGCTCGCTATTTGCTCCTTTTGTGTGCACCTCTTTCTATTCTTAAATTGCCGACGTGATACACCTTTAAGTACTAAAGCATAAAAGGATTGTTAAGCGTAGAAAGGCACAAAGATCTGGAAAACTCCTTGTAATGTTGGTTGTTTAGGCCGTGGCCCAACCGTTGATCTATAATATATTAACCGTTCTAGTTAAAAAAAAAAGAGGGTAGGCAGATTAGATTAATGATAAATATTTGTATATGTGTGTTGGGAACAAAGTACTTCATATGTTTCATTTTTCCCTTAGCCTAAGTTTGAAAGAAAATATTAAAGGCGCAAGCGGAAAAATCTTGTTTGTCGTTTATTGATAAAGTTCAACTGTTTGAAGGCATCGGGATTTGATCTCACAATTGATCAAACCTCATCCGTTTTCGGCCCCCCCTCTCCATGTTGTCTTTACAGCTCGGGGGGGGTGGGAGGGATCCGTAAAGAAGTTTCTCCCGTCGGGCCACATCCCTTACGTGTCGCCCTTTGGTGATTTCACACCCCCCCACTAAAACCATTAACCGCCCACTACCCCCTCCGGAAACCGATTTCCCTCATCCGCTCTGCCGCACCCCACCACTTTCCCTCCATCACTCTTCACCCGCCACATGGCATGACCGTTGAACCAATTAAATGCGTTCCCGGCCAAAATGACAGTTCTCCATTCAATTTGATTTCTCCCAGGTAATCATTCGGCCTAACAGTCCTGCACCATTCTTAACGGGACTATTCTCATTGTTTTAAAGCTCTTGAGCCTGTCATTCTTACCATTTTTCGTTCCTGTTTTTTCTGTTATTCGCAGTTTTCTATAGTGATCTCTATCAGAGCAATTCTGCAGCCAGATTACGATAGAAACTGACATTTCCTTCCATTTTCATCTGACAGTGTGTTATTCTGCTGTGTTCGATAAGATCCTCTGTAGATTCATCCTGTACTTAGACTTTTGCAGTCATGCCTCCCAAAACTAAGACTCAAGATAAGCCCATTAATCCTTTAATTCCCCCTTCTGTAGATTTAGATCATATGCCTTTAGCTGATAGGGATTACAGGATAAATGAAACTCCGTGTGACTGCGATTTTTTGGAATTGTATTGTTAGTTAAACACACAGACAAAACTGATGAAATTGGGCTATGGGAGTCAAACCTCCCCCATTATATTTCCCCTTGACATTCCAAAACCCAAAATTTACCAGAAGGTGTCAACCTTGTTATGTACCTGCCCAAAGAGCCATCATTGCCCCTACAGGTTCTTTTCACCATCACAGCCCAATCCATTGACCAACTGATGTTGGCCCCCACTGTGGAAAATGTCGTTGCTTTCTCCTTAGAAGCCCTCACCCAGCTTTATCAAAAGCTGGAATTTGCCACTAAAGCCAGAATTTTTGAGATTTTCTTGCTGATAATATCCCTGATCAGGCCAAGCAGATTATTTCCATGATTTCTTACATTTTAGGCTATCATTTTGATCAGTGGGTAGATGAACCCATTTTAGGATTCCTTTCCATATTTTCCACAGACAGCAAGCCCTCCTTGGTGTTCAACTTCAGTCAATTTTTGGTTGATAATATCCATGAACAGTTCATAAAGTTTCCAATAGAACAGGTGTTCAATTACACCTCTATTTTGATTTATATGTTCCTCTATTATCAGGCAAACAAATTCAGTTTTGCATTGCAGAAGCTGGATGATGTAGGGAACCAGCAGCTAGTAATTTTTTGGACCTCATTGGTCATGAGAGAACAATAGGAATTCAATTATAAGCAGTTTATTGAAGACTTTGTTCATCCAGCCATGAACATTTTGAACAGTGCAGTACAACCCAGAATCAGTGAGGAAATCAAGAGAATTTTTCATTTGTCAGACCAAGCAAAGACAGGGGATTGGTATTTATACCAAAATTACACAGAAATCAGGGTATATGGTTGTGAACTACCCCCCTATAAACTCCCCAAATACCTCCCAATGAGGATTTTTTCCTAGGAGTATATCAGGCAGATGTTGAATTTAGATGACATCCACTTTGTAGTGGCCAAGAAGAAGGCACAATTCAGGATAAAGACACAGGTAGGCCCATTTGTGTGCAACACAAGGACAACAGGTGAAGAGGCAGATAGAATGATTAAATAAATGAAGTTCAGTTTGAGATTTACATGGTCTTATGACCCCTGTGGCATCATCTCAAAGCTCAGAGTGGAGAACAAAAACACTCCTTACATTCATACTTCAAGGCCAGACATAGAACAATATGCCAATCAGCTGGAGTGGACATAAAATACCTTGCAGGAAGCTGAAGAACAACTTGTTTCTACTTCTAGTTTGCAGACTCTTATTCCTCAGGGAAAATAAAGTAAAAGACAGAGGGAGGAAGCATCATCTTCTACAACTGGGAGTGAATCTAAAGAATTCAGAATCAGCTATAGGAAGAGAGCAAAGGTAACTCCCAAAGTAGAATTGGACAAAGAAACTGAAGAGTAGGCAACCATCATCATCACAGATTCACCACTTGCAACTAACAAATTCACAACATCCCCTTTTGAACCTTCATCTTCACAAGGTCACAAGGAAACTGAGCTGGAATCATGGAATCCCTAAATAGAAAAAGAGAAGACAGTTTTTGACAGGTACAGGGAGATAAAGCTCAGAAATGAAATTTTGAAGAATAATACTTATAACCAAATTTGGAAACATACCTTCAACGCACAAAGTAGGTTGTTTTCAGTCTTTGATACAGAGCATGGCAAAATGCAGATGGCTATTCTTGAGGCCCAAATTCCACAGCCAAAATCAGCTGCAGACTACAAGAGCACAAATTTTGACTTCAGCACAAAGGACATACATCCCATTGATCAAATGGAGATGCACAAGCAAACGGGTGAAATGATATCCTCTACTTTAACTAACACTGTTATGTCTTTGTTTTGCAAATGTCCAATTACAGTTGAAGATGGAGGAAGTGTCCTCCTTGGCCAAAGATAACAGGATCAAGTCTTTGGAAGACTTGGTGATTAAGATAGGGTATGACCCTAAAGATGTCAATGTTGCCGAAGAGATTGTTAAAAAGAAGAACCTGGACATTGTAGCGCCGAGGAAGTAGCTCAAGCTACCAACCACAAAATATCCAATGACCAAATACATTGAAGAAGGTGAAGCACAGAAAGCAGATATGATGAAATTGATCATAAAATAAAATATACGGATTAGGCAGATGGAGGCAGAGATGGAGAAACTAATAAAGGAGAAGGAAGACAGTTTGAAGATGGCCATTGTCACCCTTGATGCTATACCTATTTCTCAGCTTCCATCAACAGGGACAACCATTGCATCTACCTCCTCCACTCAGACTGCAAGTGCTGAATAGGTAACACAGACACTACAGAACATGTCACTACAATCAAAGAAGATTGAGACTTTGCAGGGCCAAATCAAAGCTTTGGAAGTGAAAGAGGCCAAAGCTGAAGTTGCTCGAGTTGCTGAATTGGAGAAACCCAGAAACTATTAGAGAAGTTACGCCAAGTAGAGAGAGACATTTTAATTGGTCAGACCTTGGCCCAAGCCAAAGAAACTATTTGGATGAATATATTAGACTCTATGAATGAGATTTTGCCTTCTATCCAAATCATATTTGAGTAGAAAGAACTTATAGAGAAGGCTACAAAAACTATTGTGCGAGGAATGGAAAATCTAGGAGAGATGCCCACATAAGCTTCTAATATAATCAAGTTCTTAAACTCAAAGTCCAAGTCTGAGCAAGAGGAGGTAGGAATTAGTGATAGAACTACCACCATTCTGGAAGTCAAGAAAGTCTTGACAAAGAGAAATCTCATTGATCAGTTGGAAGAAAGGTGTGAAACCTTAGAGTTGTAGGTAAACAGATTCACAAACATAATTGAATCCTTAATCCAAAAGGGACTGCCTAGTATCTATGTTATAAATGACAAATTGATCACTCAGGAAGACTATATCCTGAAGATGAAAGAAGTGGCTAAAAGCAACATTAAGTTCAGTGGAATAAAGGGAAGTATGACAACAAAGGCATTTCTGGAAACCATGTCAAATGATTTCCATGTACAGAATGAAGTAAAACACATTTTTACCGTAAAACCAACTTTTTCCAAATACACAGAGGTAGATGAAATTTACCGCAGGGTAATAAAATTGACAGTGCCATATGAAAAGAGATGGGAAGAATTGGTTGATTTACTAGATTGAAGGATAATTCAGAAGCAGTAAAACAACTTGCCAGCGTAGCAGCCAACATGATGGTCAGTTCAGCATCGCAACACTGTTTCGGGTTGACTCAACAACTGAAACCATCAAAACAGGGCCACCTTTCCGTTCAACACCCTACATGACATATTCTTTTGCCCGGATTAGATGATATAGTTTGTAATTAGGCTAATAATACACTATCAGTTTGACAACAATTTTGTAAAGTATTTTTGTAATTTTCATTATAAATACTTCGTTGTTTGAAGTATTAAGGGTTGATTTCCGAATGTAATTTCCTTTTGCATATTGTAATTTTCAAAGCACTGGAGCATCAATAATACAAGGACCTTTCACAGGATTCATGTGGTGTAATAAATGGTGATGTGTCTCTTATGTCTATTTGTTTAAACATTGTTTTTCCTTTCTCTGTTATTCTGAATTTATGAATTAATCAACATAAACTGTGATAAATAGGATTCATTACTCAGAGCGCCCTATTTTGGCTGTTGATAATTTTAATGTTTTCCATTGAAGTCAGATCGAGGAATTCTTAATTGCTCCTTCGTTTCTATTAAACCTTACACTTCTGTTATTCCATAATTCATTTAATTTATGAAAAGATCGAGTTAGTGAAACCTAGATTGCCTTGTGAGAACTCCTCTAAAAATTGAGGCAAAACTCCAGTTTAGCTCACAAACTCCATAGCCCAATGGAAATATAACACTCAAACCAACCAAACCTTTCAAGCAAAACAAACAAGTACAATCATAACTAGCCTAAAACTTACACTAAAACAAAGCTAAATTAAACAGAGAGATCCCTCTCTGAAGTTGGCAGGGCTAGATCCCAACTTCCAAAGTGGTTTTGATGATGTCCTATGTGTTTACTCCCTCAACCTCAAAAATATAGAATGACAACATGATGGATGGTGTTTATGGTTTTTTTGTATTCGATTATGTACTTGGCCAGATAGGTCAATATTCTAGCATAGGCTTGTTTGAATCCATTTATGTAAATAATTGTTTGTCTCTTATGACCCTTAGAAGGGTATAATTTTAGCTATGGTCTGGCCTCCCCTACGAGAAAACGGTATGGACTCTAATAATATCTGAAGTAATATTTGGTTTTTGAAGTAATAGAATAGTTTTCATTCGACAAAAAAAACATTATAGAGATGTAAGGAAGATGCAAAATAAGACATCACAGATGGAAAACAAGATGCAAAAACAAAAATAGGGCACACAAAGGAAGCAAAAAGATGCATGATCAACACACAATGACACAATAAAAGGGACACAAATGGACCACAAAAAAAGATGTCACCCATAATGTCATTTTTGATGTCTTAAAAAGATATGCATTAAAAATGAAAACAAAGGGTAAGCATTTAATATAGGATGCCCTATTTATTTGTTGTAATAGTGTAATTTGCATCAATTAAGAGATATGATGGATAACAAAATAATTATGGTGGAGTAGCTTCTCATTAAGTGGTCCATCAAGTGCTTGAAAAGGAGTAGATAAGGAAGAAGAAGAAGGAGAGTATTGATAGAGTATGAAATGCAACATGGCGATATGCCATTATAGCATACCAAGTGCTTGAAAGAAGTAGGGTAGGAAGCAAGGAGAAAAATAAGAGTTATGTTGCGACATGAAATCCCAACTTAGAAATATGCCACTATACAAAGATAACATGTAAAAATATATAGATAAAAACCACATTCCAAAGACAACCCACTAGGTGAGACATTGAAACCATTGACAATGTTAGTTTCAAAGCAAGGGGGATACTATCATATCAACGTAAGGGTTTTCATCCTAAAATCAACTTTCATATTGATAAGCATTTATTGTGTGTAGTGCTTTTACAACCATCTCAATCTCATGTTTTTTATGCACGTGGAAATATTCACAATACACAACCCCAATGACAATGTTAACACACACACCCAATTTAAATGGGAAAGGGAGATAAAGGCTTCTCCCAAATCGGGCCTTAGATCGTCAAGCTAGTGCAAACCATGTATAAGTCACTCATGATGATACTTAGTTCATTTGTTGTTTTTCGTTCATATTTTTAGATTCCATATCATGTATTTTATAAGATAAATTATTGGATAATATGTGAACATAGGGTGAATTTTGTTGCTATATACTACACAAATGAATTTAAAATGTATGGTTGATCAAATGATGGGTTTTACAATGAAATATTTTAAAGAGGGAGGAATAATTAAAGGTTGGAGTTTTCAATATTAGCTTGTGAACTTGAAATTATGTGGCTTAATCTATCCTTTGGCATCTTCATGGCATCTCAATGGAATCCTTGAGATCATTTGTCTCCTTTTTGCTTTGATGTTTCTTTCAATATGTGTTTTTCTCTTAGGTGTTTTATACTACAACATTTGAATTTTCCATTTCCAATGTGTAGGCACCTTTCGTCATAGACATTAGCAATTTTATTGGAGAAGGTTGGTTACCATGGTAGAGAGGGGGAAATGGGTAAAATCCATAACCTCCCATAGCTAATAACGACAAATATGCTCCAAAAAGAAGGCAAGGATGCTCACATCAACACCAAAAAAAGTAGCTTTTAATCTTTCAAATCCCATTATTTTTGTATTGAAACCAAAGGCCCCAAATGCTTCCTTTTAAAGTCACCATAAGATATTATCTTTTAAGATTTGTTCCCTAACAAAATAGATAGTTAATTAATAAAAGAAAATTTGAAAACCCAAAATAGATTGAATATATTAGTTTTACCAAGGCATAACTTCTTGGTGTTTTTTTTAAAACCCTGTTGACAAGGGTGTTATGACATTCTTGGTAGTAGTCACAAAATTCCATATAATTCATGAGTAAAGGCATGGGGGGGTAGAGGATGTATACCTTTGTAGACTTTAGCAGTCAAATTGCTATGTGGAGGGGTGCCCCTTATCCCACAAACAAGAGAGTCTCATACACCAGTTTATATAACTTGGTTGTAATCTTAAAATTAAATTATTTTTATTATTATGAAAATAAATATAAAATATATTAGGATGATGACATACAATAAAAAACTCTATCATATTTATGCAATACAAGTCTATCATATTTATAAGATAAAGGATACATGATCACATTAATAGATATAACCCTGCACAATAATTATAAATATTAATAATAGTAAACTAGCAATTGTCGCTAAAGGTGTAAAGATACACCGAAGGGATAGAAGATTTCGGAAGATCATCTCACCACTAACAGAGCCCATTGTTGAATGCATGCGCATAAGATCTTCTAAACTCTCCAAAGCAAGCGCCATGAGGCGAGGCCACTACTCACAACCTATGCATGAGCACAAAGTGTTGACAGACCTTGCCCTAGGTGTGTCACGCCTGACTATCTATCTTTTTCCCGCCACATGGTGCCGCTAGTCCTAGATTTCTTCTAGGGTGTGAGATCGATCTCTATCAAGGTCAAAGAGCCCATCGACTCGTTCCATAGGCTGCACAATGGATCCTCCTTCGAGATTCCACTAGTCTAGTCAACACTACTTCGGGGTTCTGCTCCAGTATCCTGGAACCAAAGGGGACTTGTGGGATTACTTTGATTTCATTGGGAATGCATATGCCAATGGTGTTCAAGTTTTCATAGCTACATCTATTGGATTTGATGATATCTAAGTCTCCAGGGAAGTTTACAGCAGATATGGTTATTGGATATGCTCATAGGTTTGGAGTTCTTATGGCATTTTGAGGGCCTCATGTCACTTTTTTGGATACTTCACAAGAGTATAAGAGAATCATGCCCAAGAGAATTATAGGAGTGAGTGTGGATTCAAATGATAAGCTAACTCTTCTAATTTGGTGTCTAAATAAAAGAAAGTTTAAATATTCTTTCTGTATTTGTAAATAAAATAAATGTTCATAATGTTCTAGATTAAGAACACCCACATTACTAATTTTTAAAAGCTTAACCTTCCTCTCGTGATGAAAATGATTATATGAACACAATACCATGACAAATCCATAGAAACACTGCTTTATCCATTGAAAGAAACTACTACTATAAAGTGTCTACTTGCAGACCAGAGCAATCTTTTCCTAAATCTCCTCTCACTAAATTTCATAGCAAGGGGGCTAAGTCTTCTTCGCAACTGAACCAACCTTATCCTTTTTCATCTATGGTAATTCGATCCACACAAAAATCTATGTTATTTTGTATGAGAGAATGCATGCTCTTGTGCAATAATAGGTGCAATCGAGAATCTACGAGAAAGGCAATATGATTCCCCATTCCACTCAATTTGACTAAGGGACTGAGACAAGAAATGGCATAATCATTTCAAGTGAAAATTGTACTAGTGCAAGCAATATGCGAAGGACAATTAGTTAGAATCTCGTGCAAGAGGTAGTGTGAAGTGTCCAAAATGCAGCGAAAGGCCATTGAATTTATGAAACTGTCTTGCTTCGTGATAAAGGGAAACCTATAGCCAATGGTTGAACTATGATTGAAAACAAGCTCTGGCACCTTGGTGATATCTGTGGGAAATATAGTACTATTTATGTCCCCTAACTCATAACGAATAACTCTCCTAGGGTTTGCAGCGCACAATCTATTTATTTTTGGTAGCTATGGCCACTATTCCCCAACTACAAGTCGACCCATGAAAAGCAGGGAAAATTAAATTTTTAAATTTGAATTTAAGTGGTTAAGTCGGCCCAACACAAGGAGACATGCCCCTTGGGCACTTCTTGACCAATATGAATACAAACTTGGCCTCCTTCATTTGGCATCAATTTTAGATCATCATCACAACATCTATTCTTCTATGCATGTGTGCGAGAGGAGGACGAAGTCTTATGAAGTTTGACCAAGTTTGTGTAGATATGTTTGACAAGCATTAACCGAGATTTTTTTAATCTATTTGACCAAGTTCTGGGCAGTGTTTGACCATGGGTTGACCAGTTTCAGGAAGGCCAAATTTCTCCATGTTTGACCTAGGTGGATTATGTGGTCAGTTTGACAAAGTTTGAATGGAAAAATCATATTTTAGTTTTTTTGAATTAAACAATTTCTCGTAAGAAAAGATTGTTGGGTTTTTCTAGGGTTAAATTTTGTCTTTTTTGTGGTTGGCTGTCTCTTTATGATCCTACTGTCATTATTGCATTATTGTTGATATTTTCTATGTATAATTCCTTAATGATGTATGTGACATAAGTGAAATTGGTTAAAGAAATCACTGGAAAATAATTATCAGAATAGAAGATCAAAATTCTCTTAGAAAATCAACATGGTATAAGAGCCCATGTGAGATAATAGCCATTAAAGAGACTTGAATAAGCCAAGTTGTTAAAGATAAACCCTAAGATAGGAGATAAGATAGGAATTCCCTAAAAGGAGAACTAAGTTTGGATTGTGGAAGAGTAAATGCCCTAGCTACAGAAGTCTAACTAACTAAGATAAGATAGAGAGGTTGCCAAGTTTATATCTCTGCCTACGAAGTGTTTATGTCCTGTTCAATAAGGGTCAAGCTCTGCTTGTGTCTAGACCAGGTTTGGAGGAGGGCCAGAGCCATAGATCAAGGTCGAAAGGCCTCAGCTTGTTGGCTTTGTAACTATGGTCAGTCTTCATAATGTATATTTGGCTACTTGATGTATTTGTATTTTTTTATAGTAAAGCATATTTTAAATGCTAGAGTCAAAAGTTTTTTTTTTTTTTCTTTTTTTGAGTCAAAGTCCCATTGAGACTTTTAAAAGAAGAAAATTTGAATTGTAATTCTTGGATCCAGAATTCGTCAAGTAGGCCTCCCTCCAAGTCAAGTCGGCCCAGGAAAAGGACACACCCATTCAACCAGTCATATCACTATATAAAGGTAACTCGACCTCATTCCTCCACACCAATTCACATCTCACACATAAGACATCTTATGGAAAGGAAAGAAAAGGACAAGAAGCATGAATAGGATGAAGAAGATGAATTGACTCTCTCTTTCTCTCTCTTGCAACTTGCACGTGTGGATAGTCTCTCTTCTTTATTTTTTGTAGTTTTTTTGGGCATTTTATTTAGGGGGCAAAATTCTCGGCAACTGCAGGGGGGCCAAAGTTCTAGGTTGATTGGCAATTGTAGGAGGCCCGAAATTTTGGGTTAGGTAAGGTAGAGCGAATTTTTGGATCATATTGGGAGGCTTGACTTAGAGGGGTTGACTAGGTTTGACCATAGGTCTATATGTGTCTCTTGTTGAACAATAGAATTTCTCTATCGAAAAGGTTCTTGGGTTTTCCCAGGGTAAATCTTGTCTCTTCTTCGTGCATTGTGATCTCCACTATTCTACTGTTCTTGTATGGTTAAATTTCTGAATTATAATTGTTGAATGATATATTGGAATAATATAAAAGAAGATCCACATCAAAAGTAATTATCAGTTTTTCATAAATATTATTCTAGTCTCTATTGCACTTAGAAAATCAACAAGGTATGAGAGCTTTGGTGAAGAAAGGAATGTTGAGATCACCTTTGAAAAAACCTTAGAAGATCAATTTATTGAAGTCCTTCTTATTGATTTGCATCCATGACTTCTTCTATGAAATCCGAGAACAAGCTAGAAGGTACCTCAAACTTTGGAGCTCGGAAGCTTATAATTGATATCGTTCTACTAAAGAACAAAGTTTTGGATATTGTGACAAGGAAAGTTGTGGAACTAACAGATACAGAAAGAAAGGACAAGTTTAAGGAGGATGATCTAAATTCCATGAGCATTATTGTAGTCTCCACTAGAGATCATCTAATTCCTTATATTGCAAAGTTATATAGTTATAAGAAGATGTATGATCCCCTAATGAATCTATTCAATATCAAGAATGTGGGACAAGTCATGCGTTAATTTTTCATAGGGCTTTTTTCTTCTTTGCTTTGATAATTGAATTTCTTCATTTACATATTAAATTCACCCGACAACATCTTATCATTATTTAATAACCTATGCAATTATATAGAAATAATAATATCATCATCAATGCCACAGAACTTAAAGGAACAATAGAAGAAAATCTTTCACACATAGAGACACTAGGATTGGTTGGAGACTAGGGCAAAACCCCACAAGGGAGAAAACCCTTTCAAATTATTTTTCTTATTATATTGTCATTGAATGTTTCAACAAAGTGAGAATACAATGATCCATATATTCAACCATAAAACTATCCGGAAAAATCAACTAAACAACATCCAAGAGATGAATCCAACAATGCTAATAATCAAACCCCTGATTTAGAAGCATGTGGTCAACTGTCACTATCTACGGTTAACTGCTGAATTTTATGGTCAACTGTCAAATTCTATGGTCAACTGGGAAATCAAACCCAAGTTTCCAACTACACGCAAAGAGTGTATGTATGTGCAGTTAAAACCTCTAACTGCACTCATGAACATGTGTGCTTGCATTTGCAACCAAAAAATGCATGTGTCATCCTTGTGTATGTAAACCAAAACCCTAGATTTCATGTGTGAGCTTTAAAACTTGCAATTTCACACCTGTACAAACCAATCTCCCCGAACCACCTCAAACTTGTGCGAGCCAAACCAAAGAAAGAAGAATGATCATGATGATGTCTAAATAAGGGTCACTTGACTTGTATGTATAGCCATCCATGGGTTTCCAATTTCTCTTTTGAGTTTACCTATCCTTTTGTCCACATGTGGGTTTCAATTCAAAAATACACTTTCCCTTGTCCAAATCAAGTGTTTCAAAGGTCAAAATTGGTCCTCTCGAAAAGAGGAATCTAGTCCCAAGATTGGAACTTTCACTGAGCTGCCAAATTAACATCATGAGCCTAAAGAATAAGCTCCATGATGTGACGATGAGAAATGATGTCATTGTAGCTTCATATTATATAATGATTTCTCAAATAAAGGATCAAATGTCAAAAATTGGAGAAACTATTCCTAATAGTGAACTTGTGACTACAACACTCAATGGTCTACCTAGATCATGGGATGAATTTGCAACAGGAAGGAAACTCCCTCATTTGAAGAATTATGGGCCTCTTGTGTTCAAGAAGAATCAAGGATCATATCAAGAGATAGGAAGGAAGAAGTCACTCAAGCATTTGTAGCTCGCTTCAAGAAAAATAGAGGAAAGAAGAAGGGTGGTTCTCAAGGCAAAGGATGAGGGAAGAAGAAAGACATGTCAAGAATCTAATGCTACAATTGTCAAAAATATGGACAATTCAAGAAAGGTTGTCTTGAATTAGCTAACAAAAAAAAGAGAAAAGGAAAACAAAATGCTTCTACAACTAATGTTGAAGATGAACACCCAAAGAAGCCCAAAGGTGACAAAGACTTGTTTTATTTTTATGCTCTAATAGATTCTATTGTAGATGACGATGACATGTGGTTGGTAGATCGTGGTGCATTAAGACATATGACTGGAGATCGTGGAAATTTTACCAGCATGATGGAAAAGAGGTTGTCTCAAAGGGTAGAGCTTGGAGACAATCATAGCTATGCAGTCAAGAGAGTTGGAAAGGCATCCATTGATGTGGAATTTGGTAGCAATGTGTATCTCAACAATGTTCTATATGTACCAGGTTTTAAAAAGGAGCTTGCCTCTATTTCATGTTTAGAAGATAAAGAACACAGAGTAGATTTTGTGGATGGCAAGGTACTTGTTTGGCCCAAAGGGTCTAGCATAGAAAATGCTAGGGTTATTGGGATTTGTGAAGGAAGACTAGATAGACTTGCAATTCAACCAACTCAAGCCCTAGTACATGATGAAATCAATCTAAGTGAGTAATGGTATAGAAGATATGGACATCTTCATTATAGAGCATTACTTGAATTGCGTCAAATAGTTTCAAGTGTCCCTGAATTACAAATAGATCAAGAAGGTGTTTGTAAATGTTGTGCACTTGTAAAGAATATCAAGAAACCATTGCCAAGTAGTGAGAATAGATATAAAGAAGTTTTAGATTTGTTACACTCTGATGTGTGTGGTCTGATGCCTGTGAGTTCACTTGGAAGTTTAGTGTACTATGTAACATTCATTGATGATTTTTTTTCGTAAAACATGGATTTATCTTATGAAAACCAAGGATAAAGCCTTCACAATATTTCAGGAATTCAATCTTGAAGTGGAGAAATTGACAGGTAAGAAGATTAGGAAAATGAGATATGATAATGGAGGAGAATACACTTCGAAAGAACTTATTTCTTTTTGTAATAAAGTTGGGATTAAGAGGGAGTTGAGTATCCCCTATAATTCACAACAAAATGGTGTAGCAGAGCGAAAGAATAGGTCCATTGAAGAGTTTATCAAGGCCATGATGCAGGATAAGGAATTGTTGATGTTCTTATGGGTAGAAGCATCACTAACAAATGTATATATATACAAAATGGAAGTCCTCACCAAATTCTGGAAGATAATACTCTTTAAGAAGTATCCTCTAGAAGAAATCTAGAGGTTGGTCACATGAGAATCTTTGGTTGTCATGTCTACATTCATGTTCCTAAGGACAAGAAGAAAAACCTTGAACCTTCAGGAAAGAATTTCATATTTGTTGGTTACAGTGAATCATCGAAGGCCTATAGATTCCACATTCCAGAGTAGCAAAGGATTGAAGTTAGCTGAAAGAGTGGCATATTAGAAATCCAAGGAAGTTTCCATGGGTTTCCTTGATGAAGTAAAATATGAGGAGGAACATTCAAGTTCTACAGAAGGTCCTGCAAAGGTAGAAGGGCCTCATGAACTTGTGGAACCAATTGTTGTCCCTGAGATTAGAAAAAGATCAGCATGGCTTAGAAGAAGGACATGCAACTCCTGAAGGATCATGGCATGGAAGAAGCAAAAGGACATGCAACTCCTGAAGGATCATCTAGATAAATTAAGCATCCTAAAAATTTCTTTCGTTATGAAACTTTCATGACTAATTTGATTGATGTAAATCCTTCCACTTATGAAGAAGAAGCTAGCCAACAAGTGTGGAAGGAGTTCATGATTAAAGAATATCAATCGATTATTAAAAATTATGTCTGGGATATTATGACAAGGCTGGAAGGGAAGTCAATATTGACTTCCAAGTGGATATACAAGATCAAGCATGTTGTAGATGGAAGTATTGACAAATACAAGGCACGATTCATGGTTAGAGGGTTCTCCGAGAAAGAGAGAGAATATTATGATGAGACCTTTGCTCCAGTTGCCAAGTACACCTCCATTAGATCCATCATTTCTCTTGTTTCTTCCATTGAAAAAACTTACATAAGATGGATGTGAAGATTGCTTTCCTTAATGGCGTGATTGAGGAAGAAGTCTACATAGAGCAACCTCAAGGTTTTGAGGTGCATGGAAAGGAATCTCATGTTTGCAGGTTGAAGAAGGCCTTGCATGGATTCAAGCAAGCGCCAAGAGCCTGGTATGCTTATATTGATAATTATACGACGAGATTGGTATTTACCAAGAGCGATGTTGATCCAAACCTTTATTTTAAGATTGTGAAGAATTCACCTATGATTGTATTGCTATATGTTGATGACTTGTTTCTGACAGGTGATAAGTCCCTCATCATTTATTGCAAGAAGCAGTTAGCTTATGAGTTCGATATGAAGGATCTTGGGCTAATGCACTATTTATCAGGATTGGAAGTATGGAAAAAGCCTGGTGAGGTTTTCCTCAGTCAAGGAAAGTATGTTATAGAGATCCTTGAGATATTTTGTGTGATGGACTATAAATCCATGACGGCTCCCATGATGACTAACTTGAAGAAGTTGAGAGGATCTGACTTTAGTTTGGTAGATCCATATATGTACTAATGATTGATTAGTTCATTGATGTATTTGGTTAACACCAACGACATATGCTTTGTTGTGAACACATTGAGCTAGCTCTAGGTGGAATCAAGACATGAGCACTAGATTGCAGTAAAGCACATTTTGAGATATCGATGTGGTACTGTGAACTATGTCTTGAGATATGTTGCAAACAAGGATGTGCAACTTTTGGGATATGCAAATGCATATTGGATTGGAAGTGTTGATGATAGGAAGTGTACCTCAAGAGTATGCTTCAGTTTGGTTTTCGTGATGATATCTTGGATGAGAAGGAAGCAGAGGTCGTGTTGTCGCTTCCAAAGACAACCTTGGATTGCTTACAAGACCAGTGCTTGGTAACATCTATCTTTATGTGTCTTATATGATCTTTAGGAAACTAGAGACATCATATACATCTTATACACAGTAATTACAAATATACAAATAACAACATGGATTGGTTCCTTCATCCAATGACACAAGCCATGTATTTATGGTATCCTTTCACTTATGCAACTCACAGGAATATAGGTATAAACTAGTGAAGGCCGAGTAGTTTGAGGACTTACAGCTTAATCAACTTTAGTAGAGAAATGGAAGAAGAAAGGGAGATAGAATAACTCATCATATAGAGCTTGAAACCTCAATAATTCTATATTTATCACATAGATCTTTGAGCTTCAAGAGTTCTACACTTATCTGAATTACAGGTATACATAATGGATAAAGGAGAAATGGATGATATTATTCATGGAGCGCAATTTAAAGGTATAATCTCAAAGCCACATACATGCATGTGCATTAACAAGTCAACACAAATGAATATGTAAAAGCATATGAAACATTTCTTGCAGCTACAATTACATGAAATCATAGAGGAAACATAAACATAATGGAATTTATCAGAGGGAAAACATACTGTAGCACCTGAAAGTAGGAATCACCACCATTTCATTAATATTCTGGAAGATGCATATCTTGAAGTAATGCAGTCACAGAAATAGCATGTGGTTTTTTCTTCAGAATTCAGAACCTCCATTAAGTGTTTCTTATTCTGTTTTATAAGGAGAGGGAGAAACGAAGAATTACAAAATATCTCAGGAGAACCTCCAGTTGCCAAGATGGTTAGCTGTCTCGGCGTGCTGGCTCTGTCGCCTCCCATTATTACAAGAGAAAGATGCCTTGCTTGGAATTAAAACAACATAACGATCTTAATCAAAAATAGAAAAACGAAATTCCTAATGAACAAAACTGTAATGACCCACCTATAAATAAAATACGAGTATTAGCATACATACGAGACCTCCATATGATAGCTACGTATGCATGGACCCACATGTATCGCACTATATATAAACTAGTTACTACATGAGGAGATATAAAGTAAGGTAATGAATTAATACCTCACCAGAGTATCATATATATGATAAATCCTTAAAACCAACATAAAATGTTAATTTTAATTTACAAATTAAAATTAATAAAATAATAATATAAATTAATTAAAATTATAAATTAAATAAATTTAATTAATTCATTAAAATAATAAATAAACTTTATTAAATCAAAACTTTGTATCCAAATAAAATCAACGAAATCAAATGAGATTTGATTTCATAAAAGTTACACGTAACCAAAATATTGACACGGAGATGAGAAGAAGGCGGTGGATGAGGAAATAAAAGAAGGAAGGAAATCTTGAAAGAGGGGGAGAAAAACCATTTTTACGGAGGGAGCAGAGATGAGAACAATTTTGGAACACGATGGTACAACTATGAAGGGAACTTGAGTCTTGATTATACTAGAGTTTTTGGGCACGAGGGAATCAGATTGCTTCAATTGGAAAGCTTTATGAGACTGAGTACCTAGGTTGTACCCAGTTCAGCAAGGAGGTTTTGGCCATTTTGGTAACATAGTCGGACAAGAATTACAACAGAGTAGACAAATTTTAGCAGAGCAGATAGGTTGGTATTCATTGGATTAATCGTTCAATTCATTAGATTAATCTTTCAAATTTAATATTAAAATTTCATGTTCTAGTATTTAAAATTAATTTGAAATCAGGGTTCTTACATGAACTGACAGCTCTGTAAATATCTCCATGCCACTCCTCTTCGCTAGCCTCTGGTTGCAAACACGTCTCCACTAAATTACACATTGTAATCTCTTGGTAGCTTCCCTGTCGCTTTCGGCCTAAACTATTTTAATTCTTCTTTTGCAGGAACTGGGAGTGACACACGTGATGGTTATAACAAACTCAGATCACAGCTGTCGACTCATCCTCCCTTCCAGTCTCCTTGTGAAACACTATCAGAGCCTTGTTATGCCCCGTGACATTATTTTATTGTTGAATCGAGGGTTCTCGCCTTCAGCCTCTTTACACTTAAAAACATCATAAAACAAGCGAGTTCTGATCCCCTTTAGGTCCTGTATGGTTCAATCGCTATTTGCATTCCTTCTCATATGACCGAAGGCAGTGACCTGGTGCTTAGGCGAATATCGGAGATCAAGGATTGCAACTTTCCTAGACCATGTCTCTAGTTGCACCCTCCTCTCCTTTGTGATTGCGATGAGCAGGGACCATCGATCATCGATTTGCGAGATGACATCATATCTTGCCACGTGTCACCTTGTGAGTGGTGACACATGTCATCCTGTTTTGGCCCCATTTGACCCCTTAAAATGCCAAATCCACATGCCACGTGTCCTCTGTACCACCACATCATGTTGACGTCAGATGCGATGTGTCTTTCTCGGGACCAATCCTGTGCTGCCACGTGGCCCTACTGGAGGAGAGAGAAAGAGTTTGCCTGCCTTTTGTTTTTCACAACAATCCTTTGTTAAATATTTTTCGGCCCTCCCAGCGCTTTCCACTATCATATCACAACATCACGATATCGCAGTGTTTTGGAGTTGTAACCCTACCGTCACACCAATTTGCAATGCCCTGGATCCACCGATCACTGATATGCCTGAATCGCAAGAAATTCGATTGCGATTTACACAGGACCTCTGCAATGTGCGATCGCCAATATGTGGGGTCGTAGGGACCTTCGATGCGATTTACGATATCGGCGATTGCTGATTGTTGATCTCGCTGCTCTTCCTTGTTGCTACTTCAGAAAAAAAAATTCCGATTTGCGATTGCGATGAGCTTCCGGACCTCCGATATGCTTTTCTCCTTCACTTTAAAGGCAACAAAACCTCTAAACTTTAACAGGCCATATCTTCTAATCCAGAAGTCCATTTTTGGACTTCCATATACCTTTGGAAATCTCGTTCCGAGTGCTATGCAATGGAGAGGGTCCGCTTTAGCTTTGAGAGATTTTGAGGTTTGAAAAATGGCTTCAAACTTCACTATTATTTTGCACTTGGGACAACTGAAAACTCATAATGAAGTGAGTGACAACAGGTCGATTACACTTAACATTACAAAAGCAAAGTACATCGTAGCCTATGAGTCTTGTACCAAAGTAGTATGGCTGTAGAAGTTGTTGACATGATTGTTCGACTAAGAGTTGGAATTGACAATAATACACTGTGATAATCAAAGTTGTGTGAAGCTATCATAGAATCCCATCTTCTATGATATGTCAAAGCATATCGAGATTAAGTACCTCTACATCCATGACATGGTGCAAAGGAGAGCGATAAGGCTCGAGTACATATCAATTGATGAAACTATAATCTTCTTTATGTTCCTTAGTTAGATATTTTCATCAAATAAATATTAAGAAAGAAATAAAAACAACAAAGGACACAAAAATTAGGGTCTCAGCAAGGGAAAAACCCCTCCAAGGGGAGAACTTGGAAAACTCTTTTATTCTTATAAAATCTGATTCAATTGAGACACACAGATACAAACCCTAGACCAAGTCCTTTTCCAAGTACCAATTCAACCCTTCTTGAAGTCCCTCCTTGATTATGTACCAATCATCTACAATCTGTAACCTGGACCTGCCAACTTCAATACTGCAACTCACATTACAACTTTTATTATGCAATTTTTTCCTTGCAACTTCTCTAGAAACCCTAATCCTGCTTCCTCCTGAGACCTTCCTAGAGCAAGAAAACTTCTCCTAAGGTCGACGAGGTCAAGATAAGGTTTTCTTCCTTATAGCTATAAGATTTTTCATTTCGTCCTACTGCGACTCGGACTTGCAACTTCGGCCTCTTTATGCAACACCAGAAACCTTAAAACTTCGCACGTGTGAGAGAGATAGAGCCCAAAACATAGATTTTTCCTTCTTGGATTCTTCTTGTTTCCTAGTCCTTTGCTCTCCTTTTCTACATCTCCTAGAAACATATAAAACTTCTTTCTTGATAGATCAAACTTGTGGATGAGTGAGTCCCAAATGAGGTCAAACTGCTCCTTTATATAGCCTTTCCAAGGGGTCAAATTCCCTCCTTTAGGGCGACTTGTAACTTCCACGGCTGACTTATACTTTTGGAGTTTCCATGACTTTTTAGACACAAAATAAATTCCTTTTCAATTACTTTTTTCTCGGAAGGGTATTATAAATATGATGTTGACTCGTTTGACTCATGACAATAAATCTTAAGACCTAAGAAACCCTATAAGCATGAAGAACATGCTTTTACCTAGAAGAGCATCAATATTGAGCATGAAACCCATGCTTTAATAATAATAATAATAATTTTTTCTTTTCTTCTCTTGTTTGCTACATAGGATACATATTGAAATTAGTACAACAACAATTATGAAGACAAAAACTAGTTACATTTTCAACACTCCCTCTTAACTAGGGAGGTATTCATAATTGTAAAACCAATACAACATCATTCTCAAACTAAAGAGTTGTCATAAGAAGAGCGAGATTGATAAGCCATATTGTAAGCATCATATTTATGACCAACATTGTCTCTGAGGCCTAACTAGACAAGCTATACTTTAATCAAGAGCATTATGTTGGTAGGTTTTACATGTGATACTGCACTACCTCTACAAGGCACATAGCCCATCCGGGTGTCCACAAGGTATGTTCTTTTAGGACTATTATTATATTGGATCTCCAATCCCGAGTCCTCAAAGAATACCAATCCTTTTCAACCACTCTTATCCTGGATACTTGTCCCATCCTCAAAGAGTGTCAGTACCTTTCCTTTCTTGGATGATTTATCTTCAAGGAAACCATAGATTCTTATCCAATCCTCCACCATTCTCTCTCCAAGGCCTCCACTTAGACTTACGGATGTTAGTCCTGGTCAAGTGCTTGACATATGAAGAAGAGAATGCACATGTGATGTCCAACATCACTCCCTCTAACCTAGAGAGGATATCCCTATTCCCTCTTGACCAAGGAATATATCCTTGCTCCTATTCAAGGAGACTCCTTTACTCCCTCACAAATCCTAAGGAGATCCAAACTTCCCTTTTACTTGAGAAGACAACACCACAAGCCTTATAGTTTGTCCTTGTAAAAGTACCAACTACTTGTTTTCTATAGTTGCATGGCTCCCTCTTTCCTTCACATCTCATGATATCGATCCTATTTCCTTTTGAGGTATCATGGAGACATCTTCATGTGACAGGTTATAGGTCATTTATTTGCTCATCACTTCCATCTTTGTCATAATGACGAAGGCATTGTATTGAGCCTTCCCAAGCTTCAAACTTCTTCATGAAAGTGATATTCTCTTGTTGACCTTTAGGTTATTTTCTTGCACTACTACTTTTCAATCCCAAGATGGACATATCTTGACTTCACAGTTTTCCAGGTACCAGATATTGAGCTTCTCTCAACATTATTCATACATTTCTATCCATACAGTTGAACTTGCCTCAACTATCATCATGTAATCCTGCAACATCCTTCCATGTAGCAAAAAAACATGTTAACGGGATAACCAACAATAATGAAAATAAGACTTACCTCATCGTGATGACCTTCTTGTTTCATCAATATCCTCATGGTCCATCTCACTTGAAGCTTCCATCATGCGTCAGATTGCAAAAGGATCAAACTTGATTACCAAGTTACAACTTTTTTCAGAGATTATACTAGATTTTAATCATTATTTTACATATTCTATATAAAGTATTAATATTTTATACATCCTTAATTAAGTCTTCCTTTTAAACATCATACAATCATACTAAGCATGTTACAAGATTCTACATGAATCTTATCCAAGAGTTACTTTTAATGTGCATTCTTGTGCTTATTATTCCATCATCTCTCTCTCTCTCTCTCTCTCTCTCTATATATATATATATATATATCTCAATGAACCTACATATTGACCCATTGCATTCCTTCATCCCTTTACCAGTATTGTTTACACATTACATGGAATGCATACTAACTTTGTCATAGTGCTTCTCCCAAGAACTTTCCATAATGATGGTTTTTCCAGGATCATGATGATCAACCCTAAGCAAGATGACTACCTCTAACATAATGTTAGATAATGTCTAGATGAGTGATATGCAAAATGGTCTATCTATCTACTAGATGATTTCTACAAAGAAACTCAACCATGTAGACTATACATATGATACTACCACATGCTTCTCTTTATGATGTTATGCAAAATTAAGACTCCTTTTAAAGTAAACAACAATGCATGCTATCCTAAAGGAAAGTCCAACTTTACCAAGAAATTGACAAACAAGATGCCTTATTTAATAGTAAAGATCATGTACTTCTTCCTTCTTCGGCTTATTTTTAGGTTCTCCCATTGCCTCGACTCCACGAGCTTCACTCCTTTCCTTTCTCTAATTGTTATGTTGGCTTGGACAATCCATCTTAAAGTGTCCAAACTCATTACACTTAAAGCATTGAACCTTGGACGTGTATTTCTTCTTGGACTTTCCAAACTTTCCCTTCTTCAACTTCTTGGCTGGAGCTAGAAAGGCTTGAGACTGCTCATCTGACCCAATGTCATATTTTACCTTGATCCTTGATTCTTCCAGAATGCAATGAGCTCACAACTCATCAAAGGGAGTTCCTTTCTTGGAGTATATGCTTTTTGCAAAGATGCTCCATTATGGTGGCAATGCATTTAGTACACAAATGGTTACTTATGAATCAAAAATTGATTCTCCAATCCCTTGCAGATGGTCTCTAAGCTGAGAGAATTTCGTGAGAAAACATGTCATATCCTCATCCTTTGAATTCTTCATTCTATATAACTTATTCCGTAAAGACATCTTTTGTCCTTATGTACTTACATAGTACAGGTTCACTAGCTTATCATACATGGCCTTATAATTTTTCAAATTTGCAACAAATGGAACAAGAGAATCTTTGATGGATTTAACTATGATCCTTTATGCCCTTACTTCCCATTCCTTGTACTTTTCTAATTCTTGTGTCTTGCCTTTTCTCGGTTTAGTAATTTCACCAGCAACATATTCCATTACTTCTTGTTTTGTGAGTATCAAGTCAACCCTTTTCTTCCATGCTAGATAATTTGATGCTCCAAACGAATATGACCTGTAGATTCAAACATGATGTAATAATTTGATACTTACTTGATAACCAAGATTTTTCCTTGATGGTGTCTTCAACCTTCTTGATGCCTTAAAGATTTTTGAAGAGACTTCCTTGAAAGATGTTCCCTAGGATTCCTCCAACAACAACTTCCAATAGTGATGAATGATAAGATCCTTTTGATGCTTTCTTTAAAGACGTCTATCAATGGGTCTTCAACTAGATCCTTTCAAGAGACAACCCTTATTGAAGTCTTCTTCTCTAAGCTTTCCTTGAGAGTTTTTGTTTTCCTTCCGCTTAACAAGAAATCCTTTCTAGTGTCCTTCTAACTGCTCTCCTTGTTCACCTTAGCTTTGAAACCATGTTGGAAAATTCAAAGTGACAGCTATTAATTCTTATTTTCCTTAACCTTGATACTTGCTTGTGAATCTTAGTTAATCTTCTTTATGTTCTTTAGTTAGATATTTTATCAAACAAATATCAAGAACTAAACAACAACAACAAAGGACAAATAAATTAGGCTCTCAGTTAGGGCAAAACTCCTCCAACGGGAAAACCTAGGAAACTCTTCTCTTCTTATAGAATCTTCTTCAATTGAAACATAAAGACCCAAACCCTAGACCAAATCCTTTTCCAAGTACCAAGTCAGCCCTTCTTGAAGTCCTTCCTTGATTCTATACCAATCATCTACAAACTGTAACTTTAACCTGCCAACTTCAATACTGCAACTTTGATTCTGTAATTTCGGCCTTGTAGCTTCTCTAGAAACCCTAATCTTACTTCCTCCTAAGACCTTCCTAGAGAAATAAAACTATTCCCAAGGTCAACGAGGTCAAGGTAGGGTTTTCTTCCTTCCATTTACAATATTTTGCTCTTCGTCCTACTACAATTCAAACCTGCAACTTTAACCTCTTTTTGCAGCACTAGAAACCTTAAAACTTCACACATGTAAGAGAGATAGAACCCAAAACACATGTTTTTCCTTCCTTCTTAGATTCTTCTTGCTTCTTAGGCCTTCATTCTCCTTTTACGCTTCTCCCAACTATAGATTTAAGTTCTTTCTTAATAGATCGAACTTGTGGATGAGTGAGTCCCAAATGAGGTCTAACTGCTCCTTTATACAACCTTTCCAAGGGGTCGAATTCCCTCATTTAGGCCGACTTGTAACTGCCAGGGCCAACTTGTACTTTTGGAGTTTCAGATCTTTTTAGACACAAAAGAAATTCTTTTTGAATTACATTTTACGAGGAATGGTATTATAAACATGATGTTGACTCCTTTCACTCATGACAATAAATCCTAAGACCTAACAAAGCATAGAAGCGTGAAGAACATGCTTTTACCTAGAAGACCATCAATAATGAGCATGAAACCCATGCTTTAATAATAACAAATTTTTATTTTATTCTCTTATTTGTTACATAGGATACATATTGAAATGAGTACAACAACAACTATAAAGACCGAAGCTAGTTACATTTTCAACACCCGCCTCATTGAGAGGGAGTGTTGATATGACACCAACATGGATGGACATTCTCCTGAAAGGGAGAAAGGTACAAGAGGCCCAAAGTAATCCTTAGGTAGGGTTGAGTAAGTGCCTCTCAGTGAGGAGACCTAATCACTCCCCTAGTTAGGGTTGAGTGAGGCCTATTGGAATCAAGATCCAATCACTTCCCAAGAGAGGGTTGAGTGAAGTCTTTCAACATTAGGGTGCAGAGTGCTCCCTAGGAGGGTTAAGGAAGTGCTCCCTAGGAGTGGTGAGGAAGTGATCCCTAGGAGGGTTGAACAAGTACTCACCAACGGGGTTGAGCGAGTACTCATCAAATGGGTTAAGTGAGTGCTTGCTAGTACTCCCTAAGAGGGTTGATTTCCAGCTTTTAGGATCGATCAATCTGAAGTAGTGAGTCCTGGTATGCTAGCGGTTAACCATGGTTTTGGTACCACCCAGGATATGGCTACTAGCGGATGTTGATGGTATATGTTGATGCTAGTCATGATGATGATGATTTGATATGACCTTTTCTTAGAGAAATTTGTCAACTTGAAAACACCTATCGCATTGTTTATCAATACCTCCCTAGTTAAGAGGGAGTGTTGAAATTGCAACTATGGTTGGTCTTCATATTGTATATTTGGCTACTTGATGTATTTTTATTTATTATTGTAAAGCCTAGAGTTAAACGAAAAATTATTTTGAGTCAAAATCCCATTACGACTTTTAAAAGAAGAAAATTTGAATTTTTTAATTGTAAGTTTTGGCTCCAAAAGTTGTCAAGTCAGCCCAGGGAAAGGACACACCCATTCATCCATTTAGATCATATAAAGGTAGCTCGACCTCATTCCTCCACACCAATTCACATCTCACATACAAGACATCTTCTGGAAAGGAAAGCAAAGGACAAAGAAGAAGACGAATTGACTCTCTCTGTCCCTCTCTTGCAACTCACACATATGGATAGTCTCTCTTCTTTCTGGTTCACAGATTTTTTGGGCATTCTTTTACAGGGGAAATTTTTTGGGCAACTATAGGGGTCAAAATTCTAGGTTGACTGAAAAATGCAAGAGGGTCGAAGTTTTGGGTTAGGTCAGGCAAAGTGAAGTTTTGGATCAGATTGGGAGGCTTGAATTGGAGGAATTAACCAGTTTTGACCATAGGTTTAGGTGTGTCTCATGTTGAACAAAATAATTTCTCTATTGAAAAGGTTGTTGGGTTTTCCCTGGGCAAATATTGTCTCCTCTTTGTGAATTGTGATCTCTACTATTCTACCGTTTTTGTATGATTGAATTTCTGAAGTATAATTGTTGAACGATATATTGAAACAATATAAAATAAGATCCATGTCAAAAGTAATTATCAGTTTTTCAGAAATACATTGATAGTCTCTATTGCACTTAGAAATTCAACATAGGTCAAAGAAGAAAGGATAACTTGTGTTATGGACAGAAAGTTGTGAAGAGGGCCACAACCTACCCGAGGCTAAGATGAAAGGCCTAATACCATAGAGAACACAAGTTTGAAGTGCCTCAAGATGCTAGTAAAGACATTGTCAAAGATGTGGACAAAAAAAAATTCAGTTTTTAAGACCAGGTTTCTTATACAACTGAAGCAAAGGATGGCACATTTGTTTCAAACTGAGAGATGAAATTATTTGTTTGAAATTTTAGAAATAGTGGTGTTGAAACCATAGTAAAATTGAAGTCCTTGACACAAGATTTTGATAGTTGTAAGTTCATTTAATAATTTTTGGTTGTTAAGGACACTGAAGACTCTAGTTTCATAAATGGGTTGATTGTATCCATGTATTTGAAGACAAATCTATATTGGGGGAAATGAGAGGTTAGTTCAGGTTAGAGTTAAGGAACATCTGAGGAAGTTGTTATGCTATAAGGTGATTGTTGAGCATGTATTTGTAGAGTGTAAGATTGAACTGAACTCAAGAAGTTTTACCAAGACCTAAACTTGGAAGGTTGGTAGAGCTAGGATAAGGAATACTAACAATCTATTGATTGTTATTGATAAAAAAGATGAATTCCCTACATGAGAAATTGGGAAGAAGGACAACATGTGTATTCATAATGCTCAGTGGTCAATGATTTGAAGTTGTTGAGGAAGTTACTTCAGAGCCAGAGGGAGTTGAGGAGAAAGGTTTCTTCACCTATAAAGCATTAAATTCCAGTGATGAGATTCACATGATAATTTACAAGGTTGTTGGACTTGCAAATGCTGTGAATGAAATTTGAAAATCTTAGGGTTTAAAAACCCTAGAAAAGACTTAAATGATACGACTTTTTGGATAGACCTAAGGTTTGTGGATAAAACCCTAGAGCTAGAACTAGAATGTTGAAAATCGATGAATTCATTGAATGAAGAAACCCTAAATCATGCAAGGAAGGAAAGGATAACTACATGGATTAGTAGTTGATGATGAGGATGAGGATGAGCACTTCTAGCTTGATGAGATTGCAATGATTTCTGTAAGAAGGCAGGGATCTAAAGGGAGTTGAGAATTCTCTATAGTCCTCACATCAAAACACAAGTACTTCATATATTTCTTCCTTTATTATTATTAGTCAACCTCTTGTCTTTGTCTTTTTTTGCCTCGTTATAATCACTTCTTGCATTGCATCCTAATGAGGTTTGTAGGTACATCATGAAGGATGCTAAGGATTTGGAAATAGATGGAAGCGCCGGGAAGAATGAAGCAAAATTTGTGGCAAGAGGATTCTCCCAGGATCAAGCATAAACTCAATTAGAGTGATTTGTGTTCAAGAGGGAGAAATTGAACCATGCCAAATGACCAAAAGAGCTTCTATTCCAAAGGCAACAAACTAGAAAGTTTGAAGGATACCGTGATGGAGGAAATTGTGTCGAGACCTGAGGGGAAGTCATTGATGACTTCCAAGAGAATCTACAAGATCAATCATAACTCAAATGGCAACATAGAGAAGTACAAAGTAAGATTTGGTGCAAGAAGGTTCTCCCAGAAAGAGGGAGAGGACTATGAGGAGACATTTGCTCTAGTTTCTAGGTACACTTCTATTAGAATTATTATTTTTATTGCTTCTGTTATTGATTAAAGATTACATTAGATGGATGTAAAGACCACTTTCCGTAGGGGAGTAATTGAGGAAGAAGAAGTGTACACAGAGCTACCTCAGGGATTTGAGGTACATGAGAGGGAATCTCATGTTTGTAGACTAAAGAAATCTTTGTATGGACCTTGGGCATGGTATTAACGGATTGATGGACATCTAATGAGTATTGGTATATATTTTTGTTATATGACTTCTTTTTACAGGAGCATAAAGACTCACGTGACAAAGGGAACAATAGTGGCACGAGGATTTGCTTATGTGATAGAGAGAGCAGTAAATCCCTACTTTAGTGTCAGAAGGAGTTGACCTTTGAGATTGAGATGAATGATCTAGATCTTATGCATTACTTCATTGGTCAAAGGAAGTATACTATTGATATCCTTAATAAATTTGGGATGATGGACTGAAAGTCCTTGGACACTCTATTATGAAACCAGCTCAAGAAAAGATAGAAAAGATAGATCAACGCTTTAGAATTCAGCCTCTTCGAGGGGGCAACCTCCTTTACATTACATAAATGAACAATTCTTGGATGATTCAAAGGAAAAAACCTCCTTTCTATATATAGGAGTCTAAGGAGTCACAATATAACCCAGCTGACCTAACAATAATAATATAAAGCCACAAAAATAACAATAGAGGGATTCGATGGGGCACAGTAATAAGAATATGGCGATAATAGGGGCACAACAATATTAATAAGGAATGCAACTACAATAGTAATGGGGTAATCACTAGTATTATAGGGACCCAACATGCCCCTCTCCTTCAAAAAAGTGTTGTCCTCAATGCTTGAGTAGTTCTGGATGCTTCTGTATAAAATTCTCATCCTCCCATGTGGAAACTTCAGCAGACAAGTTCTTCCACTTGATAAGATACTCCGAAATTGATCGATTTCGTAGTTGTCGAGTTCTTCTTTCTATGACTGCTTCCGGTCCCAATATATTTTTTCCTTCCTCATCAAGTTCTGGCAATATTGTTTGAACTGGGAGCTTGTTGCCTATAACCTTCTTTAAACACGAAACATGGAAAACTGGGTGCAATCAAGAAGCTGCAGGAAGCTCCAATTTGTATGCCATAGTACCAATCTTTTGCAACACCTTGTACGGACCATAATACTTTGGTGATAATTTATTATACTTCTTAGCTTGCTTGAGGGACATTTGCTTATATGGTTGTAGACGTAGGTATACCCAATCACCAACATCAAAACTTCTTTCGCTGCGATGTTGATCTACCTGTTGTTTCATTCTATTTTGTGCACACACGAGGTTATCCTTTAAGAGTTGGAGGACTTGTTGTTGATGTTCGATGTGATGTTCCACTGCTTGAACCTTAGAATTTTCTCTTAAATATGATGTGATGGATGGTGGCTGATATCCATAAAGTGCCATAATGGGGTCATGTTTGTTGCTAAATGGAAGGAAGTGTTATACCACCATTCAGCTAGAGGCAACCATTTGACCCATTGTGTATGTTTATCAGATACAAAGCAATGAAGATATCCTTCCAAACATTTGTTTACTATCTCAGTTTGCCCATCAAATTGAGGATGATAAGATGAGCTATGAGCTAACTGAGTACCAAGACAAGAAAATATTTGTCCAAAAATTTCCAGTGAAAATGGGATCTCTGTCACTTACAATAATCTTTGGGTTTCCATGTAGCTTTTGAATTGTTTCCACAAATGCAGTAGAAATTGTACTGGCTTTAAATGGATGTGATAATGCACAAAAGTGTGCATACTTGGTAAGTCTGTCAACTACCACCATGTAGAAATTTTGAATAATGTGACACTTATTCACAGAGATTATCCCGATTATACACTATTGCGGAATACATGCATAATACATAACCTCCTCTACGTTGATCATCAATTTAGCATCATTAAAAACAATGAAACATCAATCGCATGCACACATTAACACAATATGTAACCCGGGGAAAGCATACAACTGAAAACCCCACACTATATGTATATTATATTGATTAAGAACATGTAAAAATACATAGTACAATACTCCTCACAAGTACTCAGTACTATCTCCACCTGTTACACACAAACTAGCTTAGATCTGATGCCTCAAATCTCCTCAACTGTTTGCCTGCCTCCACTGCGCAATCCTGCATGAGAATAATGATGAATGGCTGAATCAAACTCGTATTTCCTTGGCTGAACCACGCAATCCTCATTGGAATTACTCAACCCCATTGATTGTGCAAGATCTCATGCACAACTATAGTCACAACTGATAGCAATCTCAACCTCTAACACCTGTCTCCACTGAACTATCCATGCACTGAGTTAACTGATGTATTCTTTAGTTGCTTTATGAGTTAATAATTAGTGAATTAATTTAACAATTAATTCACATCACTCATCACTAGTGTATTTGCAGTTAGACTAAATACAACTAGTTTAACCAAGTCAAACTGAACACAACTCCATCAACTCCACAATCAACTCCACCGAAACTCAACCACATGAGTTCTAACTGAAGTCCTGCATGCAATTGCTCAACTGACCCACAAGGAAAGTGTATTTCCTTCTGACAGTTGCATGTGCCACATCTGTAGCTCAAACTGAAGTGCTCCAAGAGGATAAGATAATGTTTATAGTCCAAATATTATTATGAGCTAATAATATTCGACTGTTCTATTTTTAGCCTGGCAGTCTAAAAATAGAAACCGCCCTATGTCTAAAAATAGAAGTCCATCTATTTTTACCAACATGACCAACCATCCACAAATAGCATCCTGCAACTCATAGACCATGATCCATATGTCTAAAAATAGACATAGTCTAAAAATAGACTTTGCGCCAAAAATAGCCTGCGGGCCCACTCAGTGAAGGTGACTTCTTTCCACTAAGCTCCATCATCTTGTTGCATTCTCAACACTCCCTCTCAACAAGATATGGATTATCAGCAACCCCTATCCTGCCTTGGTGGTATTCGAATTTGCTCCTGGTGAGCGCCTTCGTCAAGATATCAGCATCCTGATCCTCTGTTGGAATGTATGAAAGTAACATGATTCTCCGCTGCACACAATCTCTAATATGATGGTACCTGATGTCAATATGCTTAGATCTATCATGAAATACTGGATTAGGTGAGAGTTTAATGCAATTATGGTTATCACAGTAAATCACAGTAGGTTCCAAGTATGAACCGAACAACCAGACCAGGATCTTCCTCATCCATATGGCCTTGCATGCAGCCAAACTTGCTGCCATATACTCTGCCACTGCTGAACTGAGTGCCACGGATCTCTGCTTCCTGCTGTACCAAGAAACTGTTGTCGACCCGATACTGAAGACCCCTCCAGATGTGCTCTTTCTGTTCGTTGGGCTCTGTGCCCAATCTGCATCCGTGAAGCCACATAGCTTCACCTCATCCTCATGTTTGTACCTCAATCCATATCCCGATGTGCCTCTGAGATAATGCAATACATGCTTGCCTGCCTTCCAGAAGAGCTTGGTTGGCTTAACCATAGCTTGTGAAAGTTGGTTAACAACATAGCATATATCGGGTCGTGTATTGACCAGATACATAAGCGACCCCACCAACTGTCGATAAACAGTGGCATCCACTACTTCTGTTGAAGTAGCATCCTCCTTCCTCCAACCTCCAGGAAGAGGAGTATCAATAGGCTTGCAGCCATGCATGTTGAACTTCTCCAGTATCTCCCGAGCATACTTACCCTGAGAAACAAATAGTCCATCACTGCGCTGCCAAATTTCCAATCCCAGGAAATAATGAAGGAGGCCCAGATCCGTCATCTCAAACTCCTTAGCAAGATCATCCTTGCATGAAAGTATCAAGAACTCATCACCTGTTAGAATCAAGTCATCTACATAAAGTACAATGATAAGCAACTTACCCTCCACCACAATCTGGTATAGGTTCGGATCCGCCTCACTCTTGGAGAATCCAAGTCTGGTGAAATAATCGTCTATCCATGTGTACCAAGCACGTGGTGCTTGTTTCAACCCATACAGTGCTCTCTTGAGCCTGCACACATGCGACTCGCTGCTGAAGATATCAAAACCTTCAGGCTGCTGTATGTACACCTCCTCCTCAATGACTCCGTTGAGGAACGTAGTCTTCACATCCATCTGATGAATGTGCCACCCCATCTGCGCTGAGAGAGCAAGAATCGTCCGTATGGAAGAATACCTTGCGACAGGTGCAAAGGTCTCCTCATAATCGATCCCCTCTATCTATGAAAAGCCTCAGGCAAAAAATCTTGCCTTGTACTTCTCCACACTCCCATCAGCTGCCTGTTTAACTTTGTAGATCCATCTCGAACCCACCACTGATTTCCCTTCCGGTCTTGGGATAATCTCCCACGCATTGTTTCTGACAATCGAATCATACTCTTCCACCATGGCATCTACCCATGCGGGATCCTCCACAGCTTCCTCGAAAGAGGATGGCTCAGTCACAACACATTTGCTCACAAGAGCCATGTATCCAGTGTACTGATCAGGTGACTGTCTCTGTCTATGTTGAGCTGTAGGTGGTCCTACAACCTTCTCTACATCTTGAGCCAGTCGCTCAACTTCTGTCAAGCGCATTCGCCCTCTGATGGTTGGCGCTGCATGAGTGGTCTCTTCCACTCCATGAACTTCGTCCTGTGGCTGATCCACGTCCTGAAGCTCATCCTTAGGAACTAATAGCTCCTCATTTGCATGCAAGTGTGGCTCCCTCTCAAGTGAACACTTCATGGCTTTCTCCTCCTAAAATTTTATATCCTGTCGCACAATAGTCTTGCCACTATTTGGCAAATACACACGATAGTTGTGGGGCGTATCAGTGTACCCCACAAATATCCCAACCTCTTCGGTCGGCTCCAGATTCTTCCTGGCATCCTTTGTCACATGCATGTAAACATTAGTACCAAAAATCCTCAAATGAGAAATATCAGACCTCTTACCAGAATAAGCCTCCTCGGGTGTACTCATGCCAAGTATCCTGTGAGGACAACGGTTCTGCACATATACTGCAGTATTGCATGCTTTTGCCCACAAGTGAAGGGGTAGGCCCTGATCATGCAACATCGCCCGTGCAACACCCACGATCGTTCTATTCTTCCGCTCAACAACTCCGTTCTACTGTGGGTTATGCGGAGCTATGAGCTCTCTTCGAATCCCTTCTGCGCTGCAGAAATCCTTGAACTTGCCAGAGATGTATTCACCACCATTGTCACTCCTAAGAGCCTTCACCTTCTTCCTCGACCAGTGCTTTGAATTCACAGAACTTTGAGTATGTCTCGCTCTTCTTCTGCATGAAGAAGATCCAACACTTTCGGTAGAAATCATCAACAAAGATCACATAATACCTGTGCTTTGCTGTCAAAGCTACTGAGAAAGGTCCACACGCATTTGTGTGAATTCTCTCAAGGATTGTCATGGCGCGACTATCCTTCTCGTGAAAGGTGGCTTTCACAAACTTTCCCAAAGTACACCCCTTGCACTGATCTGACTGTGCAAGAGTGCCTTTAGGAAGCCCTGTAGTAATCTGCTACAGTATCTTCAAGGCTCCATGGTGAAGGTGACCCAATCTCCTGTGCCACAGCTCGCCATCATCCCAGCTCACCAATCCTTTTGCCTTGCATGCCATTACTGCGCAGCCATCTACATGCAACTGATAAAGGTTCCTCACTCGAACCCCTATCTTCCGGGTTTCTCCAGTTGTCTTATTGCGCAGGAAAGCCTTTCCCTCGCTGAAAACAACATCATATCCCTTGTCTTCTAACATCGCCACAGAGATAAGATTCTTCTTCAATCCTGGAACATGCATCACTTCCTTCAATACAAAGGGTTTACCAGACTCCCTCTCAAAGGAAATGGTACCGATACCGGTCGCACTGTATCTACCATCATCGCCCATCTTGTTGTTGGGAAAAGTATCCAATACGGAATGACCCTATCCCACTCTAAGGGTGATAGTACCTCAGCAACAACCGAATGCAAAGCTATTCAAGATTACTTCTTTATGAGATGTAAGAGAGAGGAGAAAGAGATCCACTAACCGTTATCTTTCGCTAATGATTGATCCAATCTTCCCTCTTTGCTGCTTGCTCCCAGCTCCTTGCTCTTTCACTGGCCCAGCTACACCAAGATCCTGCAAAATGACAAGAGAGGGAAACTACAAGAAGCATACATTCATAATTGATTCAAGGATTAGAATAAATCAAATATACAAGTATCAATACGCCATTGAGACACATGCATATAGAAGAACCTCAAATGCTTTATTAATGGAAGAAGTAAAGTTCTGAGAGTGTTACAACCATAAGAGGCCCAATCCAGCAACACCTCCCAGCAGAAAGAAATCTCCTCTTCACCTCCTTCAAGCAAATCACCCAATAGTTCTATACTCAAACCAACAGCACTTCCTTACATTCACAAGATTCCAGCCTCCCTAGACCTCATGAGAGAGATCTATATATAGGATATTTGGAGAAAGGATGAGTCAGCTTGAGCTTGGCATGGAGCTGACTAGTGTCCTCTCCCACTTCAGTTATTCTTCAGTTCTTGAGTCCACTTGGAGGTTCTTGCTTCCACTTGGAGATCTAGACCCTCTTACTCATCACTAGGCGAATTCCCTGATCCAAGTGTCATTTTGGAAGCTTCCTGGGCATTGACACCTTGAGGAATGACTGTGCCACTTGGCCAAACTCGCCCAGCGCAGGTAGCCTTCATTACTGTTGACATTCAGCGCAGGTACAGAGTGGAGCAGTTGACATTCAGCGCAGATGCTCAATGGAGCAGTTGACATGATCCAGAATTAGCTTGTTTTTGAGTGTTTTCAGGTGGAGAACTGATATTTAGTGCTGTGGTTTGCTGACCTTGCTCCTCTAGGGGTAGGAACAACATGTTTAGGGACTTTGGATCCCTCAGATTATTGACATTTCATGCTTCATGCTGTAAGGCACAAAAATGTCTATAACAGTTGCCCCCTAAAGTATGAGTTCGTTTATCGGGTGAAATGCTTTATCAGGAGGATCCGAAGTTCATTCAATCGCTGAGAGGTGACCTGTAATAAAATACAATACAATACATTATTTTTCATTCTGCTTTCATGATCTAGCTGAGGCGGGCATTCCCATGCTCAGCTTTATAAGTTCATTTTGGTACATATAACAGACGATCGTCTGATGATAGACTGATAATTCTCTGCTGAAATTATCATCCTTTGAGTAGGATGATCATCTGCTGCAATGATGTACATATCAAATGTCTTTATATTTCCTGAATATATATCGCAGCCCGGATGGATGAAACTAGATCCGGGGTCTTCAAACTCGTTCGATCTTCACTCTAAGTACAAGTCGATCCATGTGAGAATTGCGCTGAAGTCGAACATGGAAAGACATCGCTTGATTACCGGTCAATAATGTAAACCGTTAACAAGCGCGAGAGGAATCACCGATAATGATAATGACCCTCAAGGTACTGCAGTACAATTCACGTGGTGTGAATAAAGGACTTGGCGTCGAACACCACGCAAAAATCTTCTGGTCGAAGGTCATTGATGTATACCTGTCGCCGGAAGTGAGAAACTTGCCATTGAGGCATGCAAGCTTCAAAGTACTGAGGGGGGTGTTCCTAGATCAACTTCTTGGATAATGAGCTGAAGTCGACAAGAAGCGATCCGTCAAAGGAGGGCCTTAATGAATCCCACATCAGTGACACGGAACGGAGCTAATGATTTTAGTGGAGGTGAAAACAATCTGTGAAATATGATTCAGGGTGGCGATCATGGGTGGATGAAGGATAATGTATGGCAGTGGATGGGACACGGTTGACTCTTTCTGAACAACATCTCTTGAACATATAACGACACTGATGTGATGGATCGGTAGCATTACCCCAAATGTGGATGGTTTGGCGAAGACCATGGTGATGAGACCGGTGAATGAAACAACCCAACCCGATGTGATACGGAGGACAAAGTGTCATGTTCAAGAGTGACTTGCTACCATTAAAGCTTTGAGGTTCTCCCAATTTTTCCCCAGTCATTTCTGACCAGTACCTCTTTATTTTTGTCAAGCTTGAGGAGGATAACATATGCTTGTTCTATAACCTGCCCTTCGGGCAAGCCCATCGCTATGTTTTAACGAGCCTAGCGATAGGGAAACTTGTTCTCGTCTAAAGACAAGTTTGTCGCTATTTAATCATTTTAACGAGTCTAACGACAAGGAAAACTCGGTCCTTTTCATTTTTAGAGAGTCCGAAAAGGTACAGAAAGTTAACTCCAAAATTCCTTTTTCGTCATCTAATCCCTTAAGTCCGAAAAAGTATAAAACAATACAGAAGGGATGAGTTTTCGATAATTTTAGCGAGCCGAATAAAACAAGCGCTCGACCTTTTTGTGCAATAATCCCTCAGGTCCAAAAAGATTAAAATCTAGAGGAGGGATAGCTCTTCCGGTCACTTTAACGAGCTGGAAGGCCAAAACTCGGCAAACTTTTCATATTTTACGAGTCAGGAGAAAAGAGCTCAAAGACGACTCGTCTTTTGAGGAACGAGTGATAAACAGGGATAACAGCAGATTCCAGGTACAGGTTGGAATTTTCCAATCACGGCAGTGTCACAAGGATGGCTAGGTGAAATCACTCTTCGCAGCTGTTCCTCAAAATAGGTAAACAATCATATGGGGGTGAATGATCGGCCAAATGGAATGGAGGTGGCAGGTGCAAAACACGACCAAGGCTTTTTTATGGCTAATAAATTTACGATCACAATGGTTATTTACCGGAATAGGTTCATTTTTTAATGAGCTTAAACTCTGGAGGAAACTCTTGCTCACGCTTTTCTATTTTTTAACGAGCATAAATTCCACGGTAAAACTGCTCGATCTTATGTTTATTTTTTAACGAGCATGAACTATGTGCTAAAACTGCTCGGATCTTCGCTTTTCTATTTTTTAACGAGCATAAATTCCGCGGTAAAACTGCTCGATATACCAGTCATAAGATAAGAATGTCTCCTGCAAGATTCCATTTTTTATAGAGCTCGCACCTCACATAAGCTATGCTCCCTCTCATCCTTTCTTTATGCAAGTTCGGAAACGGCTAATCCAAAAAACAGATAAATAACCGCTCTTAGCTTACACTCCAAAAGGTTTGCATGCCCCCATGTATAAAATACAATTTCAAGGCTGCCCCTACTTATCCGATAAAACATTTGTTTTAAAGGGTGAGGCTTGCCTCTTTCTGGTTACCCAAAGATTGTTTTGTTAACATCATCAAACGAAAACATTTCCTCGGCACTGTCTACCGAAGTAGACAATGGTGAATGACCTTTGTCAGACAAGTAACCTTGACAAAAGAATCCTGTTCCAGAACAACCCCTCTTCCTTCCACGGATGGGGTACGGACTAGTCATATTCTTTCACGGAAATTCTACCCTATACCCAAGGTTTCCTCTGCCCGAAACAGACCAGGATGCATGCCCCCTGGGTTCCAGTCCCATCTTTCCGAATCACTCGCACTCATCGGGAAGGAGGACTGGGGGTGGAGACATTTCTTGGGTGAATAGACCATTGAGGGTTGGTATGTGACTATTTGCGATGCGTGATCCCGGAAATGAAAGTTGGTCTACGAGCTTGACCATTCTTCCTTCGTGTGGAAAACACATTACTCTAAAGAGTGAGGAGACTATAGCTCCCATGCAATATATATAGTCTCGTCCAAGGAGTAGGTTATAATCCAAGGGTCCTTGAACGACCATCATGTTCATTTGAACGGTCTTCCCTTTCAATGTAACAGGCACATTGGGGAGGATCCCTAATGGTCGACTGGTTCCTTTATCAAAACCCGAGAGATTTCTTATCTCAGGCAAAAGCTCCGGGGAACCCAGTGCTTTCCAAGCAATAGAGGAAAGGATACTCACAGATGCCCCTTCATCAATGATAGTTCCAGCCATTACCATTCTATAAATTTGGACTATGATTCTGAATGGTATACTGGCTGGCAACCGGGGTCTGCCTAGTTGGTTCCAATCAAAGGACACAACTAGGTTGCTTGGTGGTGGGACCGAATATACGGCCGGATATGACCCTGACGATGTTCCTTCCTGCGATAAAGGAATGGGCGCATTGCCCTGATGCTCATCAGAGTCTGTGTTGATGAAAAGAATCTGGATGGTGTCATCCTTATTCTCTTCAGTGAGGGTGTCATTTGAAGATGAATCTTTAGTGACTGTGTCATTTGAGGATGAAACCTCTGAAGGAAGAACCGGGTCAACTGCCGTATCGACCTTTAGACTTTCGTCTGGTCTGGATTCAGTAGGTTCATTTTCAATGACTGACGCTTCAGCTGACCACTTGAGTGGGCCAGCTGTATTTTCAACCAACGAAGGACTTGGCACGAGTTTTTTGTATCCAGGAGGAAGTCTCAACGGTGAAATCGGGCGATCTTCCAAAACTCTCTTCGCTTCGTTTAAGAAGGGACAACGGTGGATGGCGTGATCGCCTTTACACAGTTTGCAGGGGGATCTTGCTCCCCCTCTTTGTCTTGAACCTTCGCTTTCGCTGGTTGACGGTAAGCATTCAACATGGCTATCAGAGGTTGATGCTCCCGAATTGTGCAAACGAGGTGACCAGTCCCTTAGTATCCGGGGAATACAGGGACAATCTCTATGGAAGTGGTCTCCTCTACATATGACACATGGCGATTTAGGCCCGGTCTGTGCTGTGTGTGGATTTTTGTCAGATGTCTTTTGCTTGCCCCCAGTCGCCTTAGGCTCCTTCTTCTTCTTCTCTCTCTCCTTCTTCTCCTTCTTCTTCATGGGAGCTTGGCTTTTGCCGGCTCTACCTTGCGAAGATGAAGGATCGGAGGAAGGGTTATAGGAAGTAGAAGGCTGGTGGGCAGCTCTAGACTGATCTAACTGTTGACTCGACTGTTCAGGAATCATGGTGTTCTTAACTACATTGGTTGAGAATAGCCAAATAGGCAGGCCAATTGTCAGTCCTGGAAGCGACAATGTGGCCATGTGGGGCGCACCAACTTCTCCCCAAGAGGAGAATGGACTAGGATTTCCATCCTGTGGAATTCCTTGGTTGGGGCGTTCCATGTTCTCAACCTACAGATCAACGCAGGAATAGGAGGTGATTATGTTCCGTTTAAAATAAATTTTATAACGACGCTTTAGACACAACTTGCTTTTTCACTTTTTAAGAGTCGAGAAAAAGCTAAAGATGACTCTAGTCTCCTTCGATGTTTTAACGAGCCCAAAGTGACAAATGCTCGGATGGACTTTTTCAGTTATAGAGTTTGAAAAAGGCCAAAAGAAACTGCTCTGGAGTTCTAGGCAGAGGGTGTGCCAAACTTTTCGCAAAACCACAGAATACGTTTTACGGTACGGGTGGTCGATCTTCGTGAATGCTGTGTTCACTGCATTGCGATCAGTAGGGCGGCCGACACGGTTTCCTATTGGATAAAGGCTTTGTTCCTATAGGGGTCTCCCAATATATACGCGACGGTACGTGGGGGCACAAATCCGTATTGATACTTATCGCTTCACCGTGGAGGAATCACCCAACCACTCAACGCTAAGATATCACGTTTAACGACGCCGGAACACGTCTCTAGCTTAGACCTCTATGTGTTTGCGTTATGTTTCAATGCGTTGTTATGTAAATTCAATTTATTTTAAGGTTGATCTTGTTTAGCAGTTTGCCTTTATGGATCACCACGAGATGTATAGTAACACTCCTAAATGCAGTCTAAGATGATAAGCAAGCTTTTCAATCTTTCAACTTTGAAAATCTTAACTACTGAGGGAAAAGAAAGACAACATCTTTTCACACAGATCATAGAGCACACACTAATGCACTTTTTCCTAAATCAACATGCAAACTGTCATAATGCACATGCACAATGCAGGTATTTCTTTTCTCTTTCTTAATGTTTGTGCGACACAAAAAGAAAGCTGTTGTATAACTTTGAATTCAATTTCAAGTGAAAGCAAACAAGCTTGTCCAAAATCAAAAGACACCTTAAGATTTACTTGTTTCGACACTAGAAATATATAAATTCAAACCATATGACGAAAGCAAAAGCTCAATCAGCTATGAACAACAAATAAACTAACTCTTAAGATCAAAACGACACTTTATCACAGGTCTAGATCTAAGAGGCCACAGCAAGACTAGTTCACTTTCATGATGGGAAACTGCAAATGATGTAAGAAATACACAAAGAAAAAATACAGTTTCTTTATACAACCGAGGCGGAATAGTGGCAAGGAAAGTTGGTTTCAGATAGGTACATTGACTGGTAACAGGCAGCAAAAACAAGAGTGAAAACAGGGCAAGAAACAGCAGGAAACCCCAGTAGCACAAGGCAAGACTGGTTCAGCGCAGGTGGTACACAGGCAGTTTGACCTTCAGCGCAGGTAGCCCCTTCGGGAACTGCGCTGAAATGCAGACAACCTTCACACAGCCTGCACTGAAGAACGAAACTTTCGTTTCTCTCAGTTTCCGGGTCACAGATTGCTCAAAAATTCACAGTTTTTGGCCAAATCAGAAGCTATCAGTCAAGTACACACTAAGGGATGAAAAGGAGGATGAAAAGCTATCACTAAGAGCTGTTAAGAGTCCTTGTGGATCAGCTCTTCAAATCATAAACTTGCCCAGAAACTGAGCTAGAGTAGCTGCCCTCTACTTTGCATTTGAAAGATCCAAATGCAGTTCGATTCGGTACTCCCTGTGTTTATGAAATGAATAGCAAAAACACAAACAACCAACAAGATACGATCCCCAGCGGAGTCGCCAATTTGTTGTTGGGAAAAGTATCCAATACGGAATGACCCTATCCCACTCTAAGGGTGATAGTACCTCAGCAACAACCGAATGCAAAGCTATTCAAGATTACTTCTTTATGAGATGTAAGAGAGAGGAGAAAGAGATCCACTAACCGTTATCTTTCGCTAATGATTGATCCAATCTTCCCTCTTTGCTGCTTGCTCCCAGCTCCTTGCTCTTTCACTGGCCCAGCTACACCAAGATCCTGCAAAATGACAAGAGAGGGAAACTACAAGAAGCATACATTCATAATTGATTCAAGGATTAGAATAAATCAAATATACAAGTATCAATACGCCATTGAGACACATGCATATAGAAGAACCTCAAATGCTTCATTAATGGAAGAAGTAAAGTTCTGAGAGTGTTACAACCATAAGAGGCCCAATCCAGCAACACCTCCCAGCAGAAAGAAATCTCCTCTTCACCTCCTTCAAGCAAATCACCCAATAGTTCTATACTCAAACCAATAGCACTTCCTTACATTCACAAGATTCCAGCCTCCCTAGACCTCATGAGAGAGATCTATATATAGGATATTTGGAGAAAGGATGAGTCAGCTTGAGCTTGGCATGGAGCTGACTAGTGTCCTCTCCCACTTCAGTTATTCTTCAGTTCTTGAGTCCACTTGGAGGTTCTTGCTTCCACTTGGAGATCTAGACCCTCTTACTCATCACTAGGCGAATTCCCTGATCCAAGTGTCATTTTGGAAGCTTCCTGGGCATTGACACCTTGAGGAATGACTGTGCCACTTGGCCAAACTCGCCCAGCGCAGGTAGCCTTCATTACTGTTGACATTCAGCGCAGGTACAGAGTGGAGCAGTTGACATTCAGCGCAGATGCTCAGTGGAGCAGTTGACATGATCCAGAATTAGCTTGTTTTTTAGTGTTTTCAGGTGGAGAACTAATATTTAGTGCTGTGGTTTGCTGACCTTGCTCCTCTAGGGGTAGGAACAACATGTTTAGGGACTTGGATCCCTCAGATTATTGACATTTCATGCTTCATGCTGTAAGGCACAAAAATGTATATAACACATCTCGATGTGCACTCCAAGATCTTTCTCCTCCAGATCAGAAAACAAATCTCGATCTCCTGTCATGTGAAGAGACGCACCACTGTCCAAGAACCATATTGATTCCATAACACTTGATACCAAGCATGCGATCAACGAAAAATCACTATACTTAATTAGGATTTGTCACGCGCGATATGCCGACGACTTACCACTGGGAATCGTGGGTACCGTAGAGCTCATAAGAGGAATCCAGAAACGTATCACCCACTTCCTACAATCCGGCCCGAACCTTGAGGTAGGCTCTGCAGGATCAACTTACATAGCTGCACGGAGTACGGTAGAATCCCCCGGTACGGTCATTCGGGAAGTCCCTTCGAGGGCGACTCCCATACAATTCTTGCGAGAGCTGGAGAAGCGCCGGAGAGCAAAGCACCGTATCCATATCACAGCTTCCCACCTACGCTCCGCCATCCATTCCAAGTTGGAGGACCTAGGGAGGAGTATCCCGATCCAACAGCTGACGAAGGGGATGGAAACAGGGAGTCTACAGGACGCGGTTCAACTAGCGGAGACTCTTGGAACAGCTGGAGTAATAAGTCCCCGAGTGAGCGTGGGCGTATTATGGGAGACCGTCAAGCACATCCGGCGAAGATTAGGGGAAATCTCGTGCCGGAGCAACGTGCCATCAGACGTTCAACAGGCAGTCTCACGATCAGGCAAATCGTTGAGCGTCTGGGAGTTGTCATTGTATACTCAAGCTCAAACTGCGAGGCTAAGGCCTCTCCCGTTGCAGATCCAGCAGCTTGCTTGTTTTTTCTTCTTCTGCGGACAATTTGTGGCATAGTGTCCGTGCTGGTGACAGTGAAAGAACTTCACCTTAGACATGTCCTGCTTCTTGCCTTTCACACCAGAATGAGAAGCTTTCTTGTTCTTCCCCTTCTTTGCTTTGGTAGCCAAAGCGCAATTTTCTTCATCAGTTGCCTTTGATGAAGATCCGTCCCTGGTATTCCGCCTGATCTCCTCCTGCACAAGATCTGACCAAAGTCTCTCCCATCCTGGAAATTTCTCCCGACCATTAACAAAGTCCTGATAGGAATTCCAACTCTTCAGAAGACCAAGGAGAGCCAAGCTCACCAAGCTCTCATCATCGACAGTCACCCCCACACTTCCCAGCTCATCCCTGCACTGAGTGAACTTCGTGACATACTTGGGCATACTATCTCCCTTCTCGCACTTAATGTTTCTGAGTTTATCCTTGAGCGCTAGCTTCCTCTGATCGCTCTTGCTTTTGAATTGATCTGTCAACGCTTTCCACATCAAGTATGGAGAAGCCTTTCCGTGCATGCTGGACACAATGTGATCCTTCATGCCCTCCAACAGAATCCTTCGACACTTTGCTGTCTTCTTTTGCCAAGCATCAACTTGAGCAGTATCAGTAGGCTTTGGGACCTCAACCTCTATGAACTCCTTCAACCCATTATCATCTAACACCGCCTCCATCCTGTCTTTCCATGCAATATAATTCGAGCTGCCCTCAAGAGCATACTCCAATCGCAATCCGTTGAAAGACATTGCAACGTTGACACCAAGAAAACACTGCTGCAAATTCGAATTCCACCAGCTCAAAACTCAACTGCCTCTGATCTAGAATTCGTGAGAACAAATTATTTCTCGTACAGAGATTTACTGTATGGACTTTCACCGGATATCTCACCTTCCGAAGGAAGGATGAATCCAGAGGCTACCTGGCCCGATTACAGACTCTGCTTGAAGAAATAAAATGTAAACACTTTCTGAATAATAGTTCTGATGATCAACAACTATGATACCATGTAGAAATTTTGAATAATGTGACATTTATTCACAGAGATTATCCCGATTATACACTATTGCGGAATACATGCATAATACATAACCTCCTCTACGTTGATCATCAATTTAGCAGCATTAAAAACAATGAAACATCAATCGCATGCACACATTAACACAATATGTAACCCGGGGAAAGCATACATCTGAAAACCCCACACTATCTGTATATTATATTGATTGAGAACATGTAACAATACTTCTCACAAGTACTCAATACTATCTCCACCTGTTACACACAAACTAGCTCAGATCTGATGCCTCAAATCTCCTCCACTGTTTGCCTGCCTCCACTGCGCAATCCTGCATGAGAATAATGATGAATGGCTGTAGAAAACTCGTATTTCCTTGGCTGAACCATGAAATCCTCATTGGAATTACTCAATCCCATTGATTGTGCAAGATCTCATGCACAACTATAGTCACAACTGATAGCAATCTCAACCTCTAACAGCTGTCTCCACTGAACTGTCCATGCACTAAGTTAACTGATGTATTATTTAGTTGCTTTATGAGTTAATAATTAGTGAATTAATTTAACAATTAATTCACATCACTCATCACTAGTGTATTTGCAGTTAGACTAAATACAACTAGTTTAACCAAGTCAAACTGAACACAACTCCATCAACTCCACAATCAACTCCATCGAAACTCAACCACATGAGTTCTAACTGAAGTCCTGCATGCAATAGCTCAACTGACCCACAAGGAAAGCGTATTTCCTTCTGACAGCTGCATGTGCCACATCTGTAGCTCAATCTCAAGTGCTCCAAGAAGAGAAGATAATGTTTATAGTCCAAATATTATTATGAGCTAATAATATTCGACTGTTCTATTTTTAGCCTGGCAGTCTAAAAATAGAAACCGCCCATATGTCTAAATATATAAGTTCATCTATTTTTACCAACATGACCAATCATCCACAAATAACATCCTGCAACTCATAGACCATGATCCATATGTCTAAAAATAGACATAGTCTAAAAATAGACTTTGCGCCAAAAATAGCCTGCGGGCCCACTTAGTGAAGGCGACTTCTTTCCACTAAGCTCCATCATCTTGTTGCATTCTCAACACACCATGATGACACTCTTTCCCTCAGACTTGGGTAAACCTGTGATAAAATCCATTGAAACCTCCTCCCAACGTTGGCTTGGAATGGATAAAGGTTGTAATAGACCCGGTGTCTTAATTGTTTCAACTTTATTTTGTTGGCAAACCAAACATTCCGCCACAAATTTTTGAATATCCGATTTAAGGCCATCCCAAAAAAAATTCCTTCTTAACCCTGTGGTAAGTTTTTAAAAATCCTGAGTGCCCTCCTAAGGGAGAAGTGTGCAATTCCATAAGAATCTTTTGTTTTAGTTGGGAATTCTTACAGAGGTATAAGCGATCTTTGTACCATAAAGAATCATTTTGCCATCTAAATGTATAAGACGTACTGGAATATTGTTGTAACTTTCGAATAAGTGCCCACACTTCTTCGTCATTCTTCCATTCCTCCCTTGCTTCGTTTATCCAATCTGGTTGGATAATAGAAATGGTGCACAACAATGCTTCCACATCCTCATCCTTTCTTGAGAGTGCATCTGTCACCACATTTTTCTTCCCTTTTTTGTAGATGATTTCAAAGTCATAACCCAACATCTTTGTGACCCACTTTTGTTGCTTTTCAGAGGTTAATCTTTGTTCTAAAAAGTATTTAAGGCTATCGTGATCCGTTTTTACCTTGAAGTGTCTTCCCATTAGGTAGGGTCGCCATTTCTTAAGTGCATGGAGTATTGCCAACATTTCCTTCTCATAAATAGCTTTGTGTAAAAACTTTCCCTTTATTAGACGACTTTCAAAAGCAATGGGTCTTTCATCTTGCTAAGACCGGTGCTTGGCACATTGCCTCTTTAAGATGTTCAAAGGCCATTGTTGCTTCTGGAGTCCATGAAAATGCATCTTTCTTCAATAATGTTGTTAGAGGTGCTGCTATTCTCCCATAATTCTTAACAAACTTGCGATAATACCCTGTCAACCTAAGAAATCCTCGTAGATGCTTTATGGATGTGGGGATTTTCCATTCCTTAATGGCTTTAATTTTGCTAGGGTCTACCTTAACTCCTTCATGAGATACAATATGACCCAGATATTCCACCTCTTGTACTCCAAAGAAACATTTGGATCTTTTTGCATATAATTGTTTCTCCTCCAATAGTTGTAGCACCTTGTCAACATGTTCAACATGATCCTTCCAAGACTTGCTGTAAATTAGTATATCATCAAAAAATACTAACACAAATTTTCTAAGGAATGGTTTGAAAATGGAATTCATCAAACCTTGAAATGTTGAAGGTGCATTGGTAAGGCCAAAAGGCATGACCAAAAATTCATAATGACCCTCATGAGTTCTAAATGCTGTTTTCTGAATGTCTTCAGTCTTCATTCTGATTTGATGATATCCTGAACGAAGATCCAACTTGGTGAAGTAAATTGATCCATGCAATTCATCCAGTAATTCATCAATGACGGGAATGGGAAACTTATCTTTAATAGTGAGCTTGTTGAGCTCCCTATAATCCGGACACGTGCGCCATGATCCATCCCTCTTGTGCACTAATACTATTGGAGCAGAGAAAGAACTTTGAATTAGTTGAATTATACCAGCCTCTAGCATTTTTGCAACCATACGTTCAATTTCACTCTTTTGGGCATAGGGATATCTGTACGGCCTGATGTTTGGAGGAACACTTCCTGGAATCAGATGAATAGCATGATCATGATCACGCATAGGTGGGAGACCTTTGGGAGTCTCAAATACCTTGGAATGATTGTCCAAGACTTTTTGGAGATCTGGAGAAATAGATGATTGCAATGTGGAAACATCTAGCGAACATAATTGTGCAATTACACCCCTTTGTTCCTTTTTTAGAAGCTTTGTCATACCGTTAGAGCTGATTATCTTTCATGGTTTCCCTGCAATACCCCTTAATTAAACTTCCTTTCCTTCCACAGAAAATTTCATGAAAATTTCTTGAAAATTAAAAGCTATTGTACCCAGGGATTGTACCCATTGGACTCCTATTACAACATCAGCACCACCCATTGGAATGGAAAGCATTGGGCTAGTCAATACATATTCTCCCATCGATAGCTTGATATTATGGAACTTTCTAGAGCAATTTATTGTTCCTCCATTTGCAACCATCACTTGACACTCTGGTGCTGGATATAAGAAGCAATTCAATTCTTTTGCTACCTTACAATGAATAAAATTGTGCGTGCTTCCTGAATCAATCAACACTATTACCTTTTTCTTCTTGATTTGTCCTTCTATCTTGATGGTTTGAGGAGTGGTAATTACCGCCAATGCATTACAAGATATGGTCGGATTCATTTCTTCTTTATCTAGGCTTTGTTCCTGGAGTATATCCTCTTCTTTTGACCTTTCTTGCTCATTTTCTTCTTCCTCTTCGCAATCTATGTAGAATAATTTCTTCTCAGCACACTTATGACCTTTAGTGTATTTGCTATCACAACTGTAACAAAGCCCTTTTGCTCTTTTTTATTCCAATTGTTGTGGTATCAACCTTATAGGTTGAGGGAGACTAGGGGCAAAAACACTTCCATCTTTATAGTTGTGAGTGGTATGCTTCCTGGTTGCCATAATTTTGCTTTCCATTTTTCTTGCTAACCTGAATGCCTTCTCTAATGAATCAGGTTCCCAAAGGCGAACATCATGTTGGATATTATCCTTTAAAGTCCCTATGAACACATCACTCCTATGCTCCTCTGGAATATTTTGACCCTTATGTTCAATTTTTGGAACTCTTCAATGTGCTCCATTATTGAACCCTTTTGTTTGAGACTTATCAATTGGCTAAAAAAACTGTTGCTTTTTGTATCCTCATAATGTGCTGTCAATTCTTCCATAAAAATTTCCCAAGTGATAATTTTTTTTTACGAGAGCAAAGCCATTGATACCATACAAACTGATTTGGTTCCAAATATAAAGTTGCAATACGTACCTTTTGTGTGTTTTGCACATTATTGAGATCGAAAAATTGCTCCATCTGTAATATCCATGTTGCGGGATCCTTGCCATCAAACTTCCTCATATCGATTTTTGGAATATGGTGGGTCTTCGATCCCACATTAGAGTCTAAGAAATCATGATTAACATTTCTTTTGTTCGCATCATGAGTTTCCTTTACTACCTTTTCACCATTAGTAAGTATTTCTTGTAGAAAATTTGTCAAATCTGTCTTCAAATCTGCCATGTCTGTCTTCAAATCTGCCATGTATATCTTCAAATATGTCTTCAAATCTATCTTCAAATCATCCATCTTAGCTTCCATGCCCTTTATCTTAGATTCCACGCCATTTATCTTAGCTTCTGTTAGCTTTTGTGAGAGTGACATTTGTTGCACTTGTTCTTGTAATTTTGATATATCATGTAGCATTTCTTCCTCTTCTTCATGAGTCATGCTAGAGCTTTCAGGTTGCTTACTAGGTGTTTGCATTTTCTTTCCTCGGGGCATTAGTTATCGATAATAATGCTCTACTATGACCTTTGAATTCCTTCAAAATAACTTTTCAAACCAAGCTTAAGCAAAAATTTAAAAAAATCTACACACCTTTTTTCACTTTGTAGGAGCTCGATATTGCCTCTGATGTATCTCTGTACTTTCTGATCATCTAGCTCTGAAATTGCGATCTACAGTAGCCCTCTGTTTCCTCTTTCCAATGCCACCAGTCTGACCCAAATTGGATTCTCCAAGAAAGAGTTATGTGTAATCTCCCACAGTGACTTGATTATAGACTAGTTCAGTAGAGCAAACTTGTACGACGTGCCATGAGTCACTGTTTCGACCTTTGGATCTGAAAAATATCTACAAGAAACTATAGTCCGTCCTCTTTCTGTAAATTCTTACAAAATTTCAGTCCGATGCTCAGAGAGAAAGTTATGACGATTTTCCCCAGGTCACCTGTTTGGAATGTAATTCAGGAGTCTACAAAAAGACTAACTTCCTCAGATCATATCTCCGCAAATATAGCACAAAAAGCTCTAAAATTCGGACCCAAGGTTCAGCGCAATTTCTTCTCAAATGGGTTTTTTTAGCTTCTGAAACGTCGCAGAAAACATGTTATAGTGAAAATGCCACGATGACCTATTTGGAGCAGCGAAACCCTAGAATCCAAAGCTCTGAGACCAATTGTTATGAAACCAGCTCAAGAAAAGATAGAAAAGATAGATCAACGCCTTAGAATTTAGCCTCTTCGAGGGAAAAACCTCCTTTACATTACATAAATGAACAATTCTTGGATGACTCAAATGACAAAACCTCCTTTTTATATATAGGAGTCTAAGGAGTCACAATATAACCTAGCCGACCTAACAATAATAATATAAAGCCACAAAAATAACAATAGAGGGATTCTATGGGGCACAATAATAACAATATGGGGATACTAGGGGCACAACAATATTAATAAGGAATGCAACTACAATAGTAATGGGGTAATCACTAGTATTATAGGGACCCAACACACTCCCATGGTGACCAATCTGAAGAAGCTAAGAAGCTTTGATTCAGATTTGGTGGATACCATAATGAATGGACAATCAGGAAAAGTGGAAGGGCCAATTGTCCAAGTGGATGTCATGGGATTGAGATTGTTAGACTAGATGCTCAGAGATAGGAAGTGTTTAAGAGAAATATGCCTTATGTGAGTTTACCATGCCAGACAACAAATATGCTTTAGTGACTAGAAAGTAGCAGTGGTAGAGGGAGTAGCCAAGATTTCCACAATACGATCTATTTCAGAGGGAGCATCCAGTTAGGGTGACTGGAAAACAACTATGGTGATGGATCTAATGAAGGAATTCGATTAATTTATGGTCGAGCCAAGGTATGCATGGTACAATTGGATATGGATTGGGATATGTCCCAAACGATGAAGTATAATTGCAGAGATATTCAAATTCAGAATGAGAAAAGGGTGCAGAAGATAAGGAGAGCCCAGTCACACTCAACAATGTAGAGGCTAAGTATATTGCAACTAGTTTGGCGAGTTATGCATCAGTGTGGATTTAGAATCTAATCGCAAGATTGTTTGACCGGGTGCTGGAGACGATCGTGATGATATGTCAAAGTACATTAAGATCAAGTATCGATACATGGTACAGAAGGGAGCAGTGAGATCTAATAAATTTCTATGGATGAGTAGATTGCTGACATTCTCACAATGCCTCTGTCCCATGATGAAGTTTGTTTACTTCAAGGACAAGCTTGGAGTGGTTGAGAATGCTTCCCTTGGTTAGAGGGAGTGTTTATGTTGTAGCATCAAGGGGTATATATTCTTCGTAGGTCAAGGGTATTGACCAGGAGCCACGTAATGTGGCCAGGGAGATTGGCCAAAGAGCATCAGTGCCTAGAGCACTCCTCCGATTAAAAGTTTTGATCACATTTCCAAGGATTACTTGGATATTGAGTAGAGTGAGTGCCCCATAGCATCAGACAAGTGTTTTACCATTTAAGTATCATCTCATAACATGAAATAATGGTAAATTGGCCCAGGATTTCACCATTGGTCAGGGATATTGACCTGGTTCCAGGTCACGACTTGGATAGTTGGTGACTAGTCTTGTGTTTACTCTGGTCAAGGGGTACTTGACTACCTGACCATATAGCCAAAGGGTATTTGGCTAATGGGTGACTAGTTCCATTTGCAAAGGATATTTGACTAGTGGGTAACAAGATCCTTTGCATGATGCTGATGCAGGATGCTTTCCACATGGTTCTAGGATAGAACATGAAGTGGATGGATACATTAACATAGAAAACTCATTCAATATTTTATTGGGATGGAGAAGTTGTTCAACAAAGAGGATATCTGAAGAATTCAAGATAAATACCTCCCTAGATAAGAGGGAGTGTTGATATTTGGTAGTTACGGTTGGTATTTCCTAGCTACAAGTCAAACCATGAAAAGGAGGGAAAATTAAAATTTTAAATTTGAATTTAAATGGTCATATCGACCTCAAAGTATAGGTCAACCGAACACAAGGAGATGTGTCCCTTAGGTACCTCTTCACTGCTATAAATACAAACTCAACCTCCTTCATTTGGAATCAATTTTAGATCATCATCATGACATCTATTCTTCTATTCACACGTGCGAGATAAATATTTTGAAGTTGGACTGAGTTTGTGGAGATATGTTTGACCAACATTGACCAAGATTCATCTGATGTATTTGCCCGACTTTTGGGCAGTGTTTGACCACATGTTGACCAGTTGTAGCAGGGACGAATTTCACCTAGTTTGACCAGGTTTGGCCTATGTGGATTCTATGGTTAGTTTGACTAGAAAACCATATTATACTTTTATTGAATTAACAATTTGTCCTAAGAAAATATTGTTGGGTTTTTATTGAGGTTGAGTTTTCCCAGGGTAAAATTATGTCTCTTTTGTGCTTGGCTGTCTATTTATGATCCTAATGTAATTATTGCATTACTGTTGAGATTTTCTATGTATAATTGCTTAATGAGGTATGTGACATAAGTGAACTTGGTTGAAGAAATAATTGGAAAGTAATTATCAAATTAGAATATAAAAATTATCCTATAAAATCAACACAATTGATCGAAATTTACTCCTCTGTTAGACATACATTATTTTCTTTTGTATGGACGAACATGCACGAACACATCTCCCTTGGGAAGAAAAAACCCATTCATCATTCTGGTGCCATACATGCCAAATAAAACATCAACAATACCCATCAAACACACCTGCCCTTAAACCTCAATTTCCTCTATGTAAACGACATCAAAGCTCTTGAAATATCCATTGTCCCAAGCCATCTTATGAAGATATTTAATATTTATTATTAGTCTGTCAGACTTCTAATTCATAATTGTGATCCTCAAACACGTGTGGAAATCATCCCATTGGATTTTCTTGATTTCTTGTAGCTCCTTGTTAGGATAGTTCCCATACAAAGTGTCCTCTGTTGCCACTCTTTATAGATTAGCGCCCTCTATAGGCAATTGAATTTTGTCCCTTACACCAAAGTGGGATTTCACAATAATGGAGAATTCACACCATTTTCTCATAGGAGCTCGAAAGTTGTAATAACAAGAAGACAAGAAAAATAGATGGGATGTCTCCTAGATTGCATCAACAAGGATGCTAACCCTTTGATTGGATGGTGAGTAAACATGACAATTAATGGCTCAAGAGCCCCAAGATAAAAAAAGAGGGCAATGACTCCTAGGTCTCCATCCTCCCGTGGACATCAATAGTGTTTCTATATGCATAAAGATGAACATTTTTGCGGGCCAACAAATATCTCCCGGAGAAGCGAAATTCCATTGAACATTACATATCCATATTGAGGCTAGTTAATGAAGGCCAAAAACACTGAAGAATGGTAGACTCTCTCGTGGAATGAAAGATGTGGTTGAAAGTCCTGAAATGTGTTTGCATTAGGCACAATCATCAGTTCCAGTTGCAGATTAGATCATTGGCCACGGTTAATTTTGGTTGTGAGAGATATAGAATTTTCCCTTGGCTATAGGGAGCAATTAATTGTGGATGGAAGATACAACTTGCATTCCACGAAGATCATGTCCTTGAAAATGGCGCATTTTATTCGACCATAATCAATTTTAGGTAAATCTTATTTGGAACATAATGTGGAAAGAGGGATGACCTTGAAACTTTTAATAGTTTAATTGAGTGCATAATTTTTTCTTCATAATAAACTCAGGCTATCCATGAATTCTTATTTATGAGAAAACTTATTTGATGGTGTGCATCATATTTATTTTTTCCAAATCTTTGTTGTAGAATATGTTGGTAAGACTGATGATATTTTGATTTAGTGAAGCTCAATTGGTTAAAATGTCCCTGATATATGACTGTGGGGAGTATAATGAGAATAAGAAAGAAGTGTGTGATGAGGAACAACGTAGACGATTTGTATAAGCATTGAATTGTGACTATAGATGGGGATTGATGCAGATAATGCTTTTGAGGTTCAGAGTCCCATGTGGTAAAAAATGGTTTGATGGAAGAAGACAAAAATGGATGGATCTTATTGCCTGGGATGAATAGTGTTTTCCCATCTCAATCCAACAGAGAGACACCCTCAATGTAATTAGATATATTATAAGCCCTCTCTTCTCGAGGTTTTGTTCTCAAAGTAATTGCAAAATTAAAATTTAAAATTTTGTTGAAGCTCCAAGCAATGATGTTTTGAAAAAGCATAAATCAATTATAGGTTAATTTTTATTATTATCAAAATTGTTTATTGAGATTATTCAATGGAACTTCTCTCATTATGGCTCTAAACATATCTTTGGAAAAAAGTTACATTATAATTACGTTTTGTTGTATTGCAAAGAAAATGTTGTTTTTGTTCAAGGTAATGTAAATATGGGTAACTTTAATGATCATGTAATATTTTTCCTAATTATAGTGAGAATATGATTTTATTTTTTTATCTTCTCTATCTCTATTTTAGAATATTTTCAATTGAATGTAGGTTGTGTATCAGTATATTCATTATCTACTTAAATTGTTTTCACAATTACTAAGTTTTCGTTAATAACGATAATTTGATTTCTAAATTAAGTTAGGCTGATAGATAGTTCTTAATTAATAAAGTACTTTTTAACTTTTGATAATGATTTTTCCTTCCATTTTAATAATTCGACTTTGGTATGATAATTTTGATTTTGTTTTCTTGAACATAAATTATTTTATCCTTTCTTCCAATAATGTTGACACTAAAATTCATACAAGTTTTCTTCTGGTTATTTCTCGTTTAAGTTTTCAATTCTTTGATAGATTTGAAATGTAAAATATGATTGATTCATGCACTATATTTCTTTTATTGATGACGTAAATTTTGGGTACGACTTTATTTTGAAGGAGATTTAAATTTAAAACTGCAATCTAAGTTTCAACCAAAATAATTCAAAATCAAATTCTTTATTTTTTGAACTTCTTCTTGTGAGGAATGCCATTTTGATGGCAATCAATGACATGGTTGTCATGATTTTAGTTGCAACCAAACCTACATTGAGCATAATTTCCACCTTAGAGAATGAATGAAAGTTGAATCATCGATATTACATGAAAATTTTCCTCAAAACCCTAAGGTGGAAATGACATTGAAGATAACAACAAAATCGATATGGATTTTAGTGTCATCTTTAGCACCAATTTAAGTATGACTTTAAGTCCATAACTAAAACCTTGTTTGGTGTCCAATTTTAGTTATTAAAAGGATCTCAATTAAAACCACATTTCCAATCCCAAATAAATTTATTTTTTGTCATTTATCATATATTGGTTGCTCACTAATGTTCAAATAACTTGAATTTTTGCTATTTATCAAGACTCCATTGTGGTGGTAAGAATATCCCCCTGGGAAAAAAATGTCATAAAAAAATAATTGGGAGATGAATAATCATGATCTCTTTAAAATAGATTATATTTTATTTTTTAAACTGAAGCAGATTGCTATTATATTAAAAGAAAGTTGTGGCCACACCATACAACAAGTTAATATAATTAAATCAAATAGAGTTTGATATCAAAGATTTGAAACATTAAAAAACTATAAAGAGTCTACATATAGTCTTTATTGTTCTTGTTCTTTACTCCACGAAACATAAAATCCTATAGTTATAAATTCTAATATAATGGCTTAACAAAAGGTAATGAATGGCCATACACAAAAACCTAAACTATTTAATGGAAAATTGTATCCACTTTAGGCTTCTTTCATAACATTTACCCTCGATTTAAAAGTTTCCTCTTCAAATTCCATCTCCCGATGGTTATGCTAGATTGCATCCTCCTCTTTTCCCACTACCCTAATAGACCCAATTGGAATAGTTGGAGGAGAAGTCATAGAATGTGAGCTCCTAGCTAGTCTTAAGATCAATCAAAATTGCATGTTATGGTTTACTATAAGCTTCTCAAGTTATTTGCATTGGATGGCTTCTTTTCCTTCCAATTATAAATTCCTAACAAGATGAGCTTCTAAATGAGAAAACATTCTGTTGTTAAAATGTGATTTTTCCACCTAAATTTCCTTCGACCAAGGCACGACCCTTCTTAGAACCCAATGAATGTCTACAATTTCACATGGGATGCATTGAATAGTGTACCAATGTCTATCCATGATGAAAAAGAATGAACTCATTCCTACAAAGACACAATTAGACTGAAAAACAAAACATCCATAATACCAAGGATAAACAAAGCCAATAACCAATGTTCAATACAATACCATCTTAACATACCTTGATGAAACCACAAGACAAAATAAGCAATACAAGAACTAGATTGAGTAAACACCACCAAATACACCACTTGATAAACATATCTAACAATAACCACATTAAATTTAGACCTAAACTCCCATGGCTCAATGAAGATTCATAATGGAATAGGTGAAATAAGAACAAATCTAGATAAACATCACTATAATAAAACCAAAATAATTCCTCATTTAGAAATATCCATCCCATCGCATTTAATTTCACTCCCCTATCTAGACTTGAAGCCATCTATGTGGAGTATAGGGGGATGGGAGGAGTTATACCCCACTTCATGTGAAATAATGGCCCTTGCCACTTCTTTCTTGATTCAAAATGCATGCCATTTCTAATGTTTAGATAGATTAGATTAATTAGAGATAGTCTATGAAGGGGACCACCCCATTTTGACTCAACAAGCCTTGGTTCAAAAGTGATCCCTTTTTTGACATGCACTCTTCTTGGTTGTTCAAAGAGGACTTGAACAAACTTGATGGAGTTAAAACACTTCATAATTCCTTGAATTCTTAAAATCATTATGGAGAGACATGATGTCTGCAAGGAAGTCAAGTTTTACATTTAACGAATGAGTCTATGATAATTGTCGATTTTTGGATCTATTTTTCCTAATTTTTAACCCTTGATAAAGAATTAAAGCTTCTGCTTGGTTGTTAAAGGTTACCCCCAAGCCCCAAGTTAAGGTCGATTCACATTATCCCTAGAGGTTTTAGACAAACCCCAATCCCTTGACACCTACCACCCCATATTTTGATTAATTTATCTAATTAAGATAAATTTAATTCCAACCATTTCAATTATTGTCATAGATTGACTTCATTAACCAAGATAATTGTGAGAAATGAAAACATGTATACAAAAAAATAAATTGAATGACAAAAAACTCATTAAAATGAAAATACAATAAGAAAATATCACAAAAAATAAACACATTGCTAAAAATGATTAGTAGCAAAGTATGTAATTGCAATAAATCATATATTTGTAAAAGAGCACACTAGTTCATTATATGATATCATATAAAGTTAGTGTATGGAATACAAAAAATATATAAACCATCAATTTGGTGTAGCTTGAGTGGTTGTGTGGAAAAAGTTGTTACCCTCTCCATTTAGGTTCAAATCCCACTTTGCTACCTTCTTTCTCTTAATAAGCCAATTTTTATTGAGCTATATATGATCTACTCATGAGTTTTTAACCTAGCGTTACACACTCAAGAGCTTAGGATTTACCCCAAGTACTATCCTTAAAATGGGGGGAAGTGCCCGAGGTTTCTTAGAGGATATATTGCCTAGAAAGACATAATATTTTTTTTCTAGGTTACAAATCCCAAGAAAAACTCCTAAGTACTTCCCTTCATTTTGAGGATGGTACCAAGGTAAACCCCAAAATCTTAACGGCACAAGGTCGATTAAGAACAAGGTTTGAAGCCATTATAACAATATACTTGAAATGAACTCAACATGTCATTTGAAGAAATTAAACTTGGGTGGGGAGAATAATAGTCATTCCTTCCAATCACCCAAGATAAACTAATTTAACAAAAACATTTTATATATAATCTCATGATCACTCTAATTTTATGATCTTCCTTATAATCCTCATTATCCAAATGAGAACAATGAATGGTATATGCATTAATCCCTCCATGCTTGCATTTAGCATGTATCATGTAGAATATCAAGATATTAATTGTATTATTATTAAATTTTTTACAAATGCTACATAAATATTACAAAATATAAAATATCAATAAAAGATTATTAGTTTCATGAAATATTGTTTTTAATTATGCCTCCTTTTCTTCAAAATTTTATAAAGTGGTGATATCGTATCTATAAGTTAAATAGTGAACAAATCCACTCCGCTTTAAGTAACTTGTGCTCTTCATTGGATATTAGCAATGGGAACAATTTTCATTTGTCCTACTCAACTCCACTTTTGCATACCCTTCCCCAAGGGAATATCATGCAAAGTATTAGTAATAATTTTGAGAATGACAATCTTATTGTTGTTAAATAGTTTTTCTCTCAAATAATACACATGCATCTAGATATAGAAGATAAATATATTAAAATAAGTCAAATAATACACATGCATCTAGATATAGAAGATAAATATATTAAAATAAGTGTAATTTGTAACGTTGCTACTTAATACTTGCTTTTTATGCATTTGAAAGTAAATTGATATCAAAATATAAAAAATAATATAAAATTTATAACATAAAAAATAATAATTTTAAAATAATATAATTTTTAATAAATACGTTACATTATTAAAAATATTCTATGACCATTTCTATTCTAAAAGTAGGGGACTAAATGTTGTCATTAAGTCACTGGCTCATATTTTCATCCTTTGCTATAAGATTGAAATATTAAATAATAAATTCATGTATTAGTGAGGTGACTTGACAATTGATAAGAGGAGTACGTCATGAATAAAACCAAAAGCTAATAGGAGAGTGAGAGTGATAGAATATGGCAATGTCACCACCGTGAGGCAAGGAGGATGACATTAATAATGTGGCGAAACACTTATGGAATATGCCACACAACCTCAAACGCAGAAATAATTTCCACGTCCAAATATGCCACGCAAGCTCAAATGGAGTGATAATTTCTTCATACAATACTCATGAGCACCAATATGTGAATAATTCGTCTAAATAAAAATATAAGTTTGTAAAGGGTAAAGGGATTCCACGACATCGGGGAGTGAAAAATGTAATGAAAAACAGACCTTCGTAGTCGATCCATGCATGAGTCAATTTTAAATATTTAATTTTTTATTGAATAATTAATTTATGAGGACATTTAGTGATTAGAGTTTTTTTTCATATTTCTTTAAAATAATTTTTAAATTTGATAAATTGATTTTAAACCACATAAAATTAATTTAATTAAGTACATCCACCAATAAAAAAATAGAAATTCAAATTTTAAAAATTCATTTTTTTTTACAAAAACTTTAATAAACTTTGCAAATTAATTATGAGTCAAAGCATTTTGACCTAAATTGATTACAATATGCTCTACTTTTGGCAAGTATAAAAATCTTTCATTATTGGTGGACATGTCATTACTCTCGAGTCATATGGCCATCATAACTATTGAAAGTATATTATTCTACCTTATGGCTATAAAAAAATTGCCCAATGATCTATGTATGTGTGTGCACACACATATTAATGCATGTATAACAACTAAAATATCGCCATAAATCAAACCTTTGATATATATATATATATAGTAATTAATTAATTAATTTATTATGTAACATGTTTATCCTCTACACTTGCAAGGTCATTGCAATGGAAACTTCCATAAAAACCCTTGACCAACAACTATAAATTTTATTTATTTATTAAGGTAAATATCGCTAACTCTATTATTCATTATCTCACTCTATCAAAAAATATTATTATATTACTCAATATTAAACATGAATTAATTTATAAAATATTTGTTAAATTTTATAAATATTTGATTAATTTGCAATATTTAAAATGATGTTATTATGGTATGTTTTGAATATAGGTTGATCACTTTAAGGGAGACTAATATTCATTATATCCCTTGATAATGAAAAGAGATATAGAATTTGTTTTCACCTTGGGGGAAGAACTATCATCAAACTTCATAGTGATTTGAATTATTTCTTAATCCAAACATTGTAATAAAAATCAATTTTGGAAAGTTTGAATCAACAATTAGCTTGATGATAAAGGCCAAAGGCCTTAAGAAGGTGAAATGAATCACCTTGTTGTTTGGCATTCTAGGGTGCCTATATTAAAGAGAATAAATGCTTCATGGATAGGATGACTAACAAACATGGGAGAATTGAAGCTTTGGAACAAGAAGGGTAGTGGCAAGAAAAGAAGGCTCAAAGATGCAATCTACTTGAAGATCAAAGGACAAAGGATCCTTTGTTCTCCATGCATAACCAAAATATCGTCTATGTGCTAGAGTTATCTCCTAATACTGTTAGTGAAAGAATGCAAACTAAATCACAACAATACTTTTTCTTAAAGAGTCTCAAATATTAAGTTTAAATACAATGTCCCTAGTCATGATGTTAATAGCAACTCCTAGATTAATCAAGGTGTTTTCAACTACTATTTGGTTGACATGTACATCCACAACTCGGTTACCAAGATTCAAATACTTGGGAATAATCATCCTCCCTAGCATTAGATCAACTAGTTTCCCTATGGCATTGATTGCGGGGCATCCCTTTTTCTTCTTCCAAGCCTTTTGAGACATTCTTCTTCATTAAATTTGTTATATATGGGAACATATTTTTGAATTTTCTATAAGATGAATAGTAGAATATGATTTTTTTGATCTGATAATTACTTCCTAATGATTTCTAACCAATATTTATTCCACTACTATCATCAGATAATTACACTTCAGAAAATCTCAATAGTAAACACAACGGAAATAGTAAAGATAATAGAAATACATCCATGCAAAATAGAGATAACAAATTTTACCCTAGAAAACCCGACCATGGGAGAAAACCCAACCACTTTTCTTATGATAAATTATTCTTCAACAAGGTTTACAAATCCAATTTGTTTAGAAATCTATGCCAATATCCAAGTGAAAAATACCAATCAAACTTGGTCAATTTTCAACAAGTCATCATTACTCAAAACGAATAAAAAATTGGCAGTGGTTAATCTACAACCTGTAATCAAATCGAACCTGCGGTCAATTTGGACTTGTGGTCAACTCTTGCAGCCAACTCCTACGTTCAACTCAGACTTGCAGTAAACTCCTACAGTCAACTCCAGTGGCCAAATCTTCTACACATGTAGTCAAACTCGACCTATTCTATGGTAAAAATTTGGTCAAATAGTAGGTAAAAAACAATCAAACATAAGGTAAACTCTACTTGGTCAAATCAATCAAACTTGTCCTCCTACCTCAATATGAGCAAATGTCCAAGAGAGATCAGAAAATCATGAAGAGAGAGAAGAAATTCACACTTGATTGGTGGAGAAAAATGATATGTCACGTCATCTATTTATACTAGTTGAATTGGGTCAAATAACCCAAGGGACACATCCCTTCACCCTCCTGGGCTGAATTCACTTTTTTGGGCCTACTTGTCATTCAAAAGAAAAAAATAATTTTTTTTTTCATAATTCTTCTAGGTCAACTTAGGAATGCAGGAATACCTCCCGATGTTACCCAAAAAATCAACACATCTTTGAAGGCCTATAAAAGTAGTATCTTAACAAAAATCCTTTAATTCCCCTAAGATTCCAAACTCTTCAAGTGTATGTGTCTTTTTAATGGTTAATCCATTAGGGAGAGGAGGGAATTGCAGAATTTGTTGGGGTTCAGGTTTCTCTTCTTTCTCTTTTGGATGTTCTTGTAGATAATGCTAAGGAGGTTCCTATAGGAGCTTCCCTAATCTAAGGTTTATCTCTTGAATTATAGGGAATAAGTTTGAAAAATAACCTCACCATTATAAATAGGTCATGCCCACTTATTATTGGGATTTGATTAGGTTGGGTGGGAAGCTAAGGATGCTTTTGTGGAACAATGTTATGAGGTATGCTAGGTTGTTGAGGAGCATGAATTAAGGCTGGTGGTTGAGCTATAGGAGGCCTGCAACCTTGGGAAGAATTATTCCATTGAGGAGACTGGTTTTGGAATTGCTAGTAAGGAGGGATAATAGGTTGGTTTGTGTATTGCAACGCGGAAGGCATGGACCTAGGTGAGGGATAATGGGGAACCAAGGTTGAGGTTGAAACTCAATTGGGTAATTATTGAAATACTGTGAAGAGTTATAACTCATACCTTGTTAATAAGGTCTTATTGTTAATAACCTCTTTTTGTTGATGAAGCATAATGACTCCATGCTTTCTTCAGCTCCTTGGTAGACAACCCTCAAATCTGGAAAATAAGGAAATTTGTTAGTATGGATGTTGTTTTTCACAAAGTGAACATATCTCTATGTTATTCATTGGACACTCATTGCAATGATTCCTTTGGTGCAGTTGGGACAAAAAATAACTATGCTCTTTTTGCCTTTTCTTACTTCTCATTTGTATGCAATGTGTCCATTTTCAAGGCTAGTTAGTGCAAGATTTCTATTTTCATATCTTCTAATATTTCTCCTATTTCATTCTTTGTAAGCATGTGGGAAGGAGTAAAAGGACTTACCAATCCTTTGTCTGTTATAGCTCTCTTCTTCTTTTCTATAGAATGACTTTTGAAAATTTTCTTAATAATAACATACTCCAGCCTGTAGATACCTACATTAGCGAGGAGATTCAATGTCTCCATCGAGTCTTATCTTACTCTCCTCAATGGAAAGAGTTTCATAGAGTCATCATCCAGGGTGTAGTTATGTTCTCTCTTATAGTTCAATTGAAATCTCTCTTCAAAGTCCTCCAAGGATTCATTACATCCTTGGGTCATTCGAAATATCTCATCTCTTGCATCTTAAACTTGAAAATAATATTTGTATATGTTGTTGAAGGTTTGTTTCATATGTTCCCAATTGGCAATGCCATTCCTTTCAAGACTCATGAAGCACTTTAGGGTTGTGTCCTACAAAATAGAAGGGAAGAAATTAAGTTCTTATTCATATGTAAGATAGTCATAAATCCCGCACACTACAACAAATGTACATTGAATAGTGTCAGTATCTTCTATGGTTAGTCCGTAAAAGTGGGGGAGAACAAATGGGTTGATATTTTTCATCCTAGCTTTGGTCTCTCGGATAGGAAACTCAAATACCTTAAATTGATCTCCATCTTTACCCACTGTATAGTGAGATGGAGAGCTACCTTCTTCTAAAAGGGTCTCAAATTCCCTAGCTTGCTCTTCTAGATAAGTCTGAAAGCTTGTTGTTGTTGAAGTTAATGTTCCACAATCAATTGAGTCTTGCTTATTTCCACTTGTAAGCTCAAAAGTGGGGGTTCCATCAAAAAAAATCCTAGCTTATCTCTAAGTCTAGGAGGCAAGCATGCTTAGTTAACAAAAAATAATTTTTTGTTGTTTTTTCTATTATAGGAAAAGAAAAGAAATTTTTTCAAACTTTTGAAACCTTCTTGACAATGGAATAAAAAAGTGATGGCCATTAATATTCCAACAATAATACTATAGTCATGAACAATGTAAACTTTGAAACATGAACTATAAACTCAAAACGAGAACTCTGGCCAAAAAACCCCGAAAAAACATAAAAAACAATGCTAAAAACGAAAAAGTGTTGATGTCGGAATAACACCTTTTTTTTTCCAGGGTAAATTTTCAACATGTTTTAAAAATGGTGGTGAAAACCAATTTTTTGTGCAAAAATTATCCAAAAAATACCCTCAAAACGAAGTGCTGATGTTCGAATAACATTTTTATTTTATTTATTTTTATTATTTTTTTTTCAATGGTAAATTTTGTGCATAAAACACCCTCAAAACGAAAAGTGTTGATGCTCGGATAACAAATTGTCAACATTTCAAAATAATAGCATAAAATATTTTATCATGACCCCTAAAAACATTAAAATTTCATATAGGAAAAAAAAGAAAAAAAGAAAAAGAAGAAGAAGTTAAAACAATGAAAAAACACAAAACACAAAAAAATAAAAATAAAAATAACAAAACATAAATAAAAATATATACTAAAAACAAAACATAAAATAAAATAAAAAAACAAAAAAAACAAACATCAAAAATAAAAATCAATCATAAAAATGGAAATAAAAAACAAAATTAACCAATAAAAAATAAGAGTTAAAAAACTAGAAAAAAATTACAAATTATAAACAAATAAATAGTAAAAAAAACATATTAAAAAAAAAAACAAATATGTAAAATAAAAAAATTTGGGAAAACAAAAAAATACACATTATAAAAAAACTCTAAAATTAAGTAGGTAAAAATACAAAAAAAAAAAAAAAAAAAAAAAACATTAACAAAAAAAAAAAAACTGAAAATTAAAAACAAACTAGATTTAAAAAAAAATGGAAAATTAACAAAAAAAAATTTAAAAACCAGTGAAATTAAAATTAAAATGATGATTACTTAAAAAAATATATATGTATATATATATATATATATATATATATATATATGACAAAAAATAAATAAAAAATGCTAAAAAAAAATTGTTTCATAAACCATAAAAGAATTTGGAAAAAATTAAAAATAAAATAAAATTATATATATAAAATTAAGTAGGTAAAAATAGAAAGATTAAAAAAATCATTAGCAAAAACTAGCAAAAAAAATAAAAAATAAAAAATTAAAAACAAACTAGATTAAACAAAATTAGAAAATTAACAAAAAAAAATAAAAAATAAAAACTAGTAAAATTACTATTAAAAGCATTTAGAAAAAACAAAAAAGGCAAAATAAGCTCAAGTTATTTAAAAAAAAAAATCAAAATTTTAAAAACATACGTCTTTTCCAATTAAAAAAAATAAAATAAAATTAAAAAACATTTTAAACTTAAAAAAAAAAATGTGTTTTTGATTTTTAAAAATCAAAATATTTTTTTATTATTAAATTTTCATTACTTATTTAAAAACAAACAAAAAAAATCATTAAATTTTTTTAATAAAAATTATTAAATTTTAATTTAATAAACAATTTTAATAAAACTTAAATTTTAAATCATTATAATAAGAATTAAATTATTAAAAAAACTTATCAAATAATTTTAATTAAAAAAAATTTAATGTTCGTTTTTTTTTGAACGATTTTTTTTAATTAAAAAAAAATATATATTAAATTTTATTAAAAATTAAACTATTAAAAAAATTTAACAAATTTTTTTAATAAGAATTAAATTTTAATTTTTTTTAAAACTTTGATTTTATAAAAAATAAAATAAAAAAAAATTAGCGTGCGCCCCCGACCGGAATCGCCCCAGGGCCGGCCAGCCGCCCGGGGGTGGCGCGGTCGGGGGCGCACGCTAATTTTTTTTATTTTATTTTTTATAAAATCAAAGTTTTAAAAAATATTAAAATTTAATTCTTATTAAAAATTTTTGTTAAATTTTTTTAATAGTTTAATTTTTAATAAAATTTAATATATATTTTTTTAATTAAAAAAAATAATCGTTTAAAATAAAAAACAAACATTAATTTTTTTTATTTTTTATTTTTTATTTTTTATTTTAATTTAGAATTATTTGATAAGTTTTTTTAATAATTTAATTCTTATTATAATGATTTAAAATTTAAGTTTTATTAAAATTGTTTATTAAATTAAAATTTAATAATTTTTATTAAAAAATTTTAATGATTTTTTTTTTTTCTTTATAAAAACAAAATTTAAAAAAAAAAATTAAAATTTAATTTTTATTAAAATTACTTGTTAATTTTTTTTAATAATTTAATTTTTAATAAAATTTAATATATATTTTTTTCACATAAAAAAAATTTCGTTTTAAATTGTTTTTTTTTTGTTTCAAATAAAAATTGTTTAATTTTTTTTTTTTAATTTTTTTTTTTAATAAAAACAAAGATTGTTTAAATAAAATAAAATTATTGATTTATTTTTAAATAAAATATATATGTTTAATAAAAATAATTGCATTTTCTCTTTTTTTTAATAAAAAATACGCGCTTTTTTGGGGTTTTTTTTGTAATTTAAATTTGTTTTTGTGTTTTTGCAGTTTTTTTTTTTTTTTTTTTTCTTCGTTAATTTTCTATTTATTTATTTATTTTATTTTTTATTTTTATTTTTTATTTATTTATTTATTTATTTATTTATTTTTTTTTATTTTTTTTATTTTTCTGAGTAAAGACTATTCTATTAAGTAAAAGAAAAGAGAAAATTATTTACAAAGAGGTAGCCACCTCTGAGGGGGCTAAAGCCAGCCCTCTGTCTGAAAAATTCCGGCCCTCGGCGCTTGACTGTTTGTTTACATAAATAGATACGAGAGCCCAGGACTCATTATCCCTATACTGCACCACCAAAAAGCATAAACAAGAGGACGATAGAGCATTACAATGACAAAAGGCTGACGAGGACATCCGCGGCAGCACAAAACCGTGTAACAAAAACCACCCTTTTATCGGACCGCCGTCGACTAACAAGCGGTTTCCGTAAGGACAAGCCCGATAAAGCCTCCTGTTGACGCGTGGCTTTCGCCTGACGTCATCAAGTCTGGCTTTTCGGGGTGTAAAGTTCTGCCAAAAAAGGCCTTCCGAAATCCTCCTCCGCCGTTCGATCTTCTCCATCAATCATCGCCGTTGATTGATGTTGCCCGAGGTTGTAACTCTGCATCATCGCTGTTAGCCTTGCCCGGCGAACTGACCCACTCAATCATTACATTGTCTTCAACGTCCGTGATACTGCTCCCAGGAGGCATCAACGGATACAGAACAGTGCCGGAGAACTGCACCGGTCCACAGAAGATGACCTCCTCGTGTGAGGAAGTTTGCGGAAGACCTTCATCCTCTTCATGCCCTTCTTCTTGCTGCATCTCTGGAAGATTGGGGGAAACCTCGACCCTGCCTCCTTGAGTGTCCTTGGAATTCTGGGAGAGATTTCGATCAATTGAATGTTCGACAGAGCCAGGAAGGTCATCTTCTTCCTCTGAGAAGATGACCGTGATAGTGGCAGAGATAGTAGGCTTGTGAAGCTTGCTCTTGAAAGTATAGCGGGAGGTGTGGAGAGAACTGGAGTGGGATGGACCAGAGTGGTCAGAAGGAGGAGAAGCAGGTGAGGCTGAGACAAGCCGGGAGTTGCTTCGAGGAGCAGGACCTCCCCTTCCTTTAACCCTCCCCCTTGTGCCTGAATTTCTTCCCCTTCGGGAACCACCGCGAGGTCGAGCCATACTATCAAGAAGAGGTAAGTAGATGAGGCCGACCTGTTGCAGGTTTCGGTGGAGCGCTGATGGCCTCCCAATGCTTAGCTCTGTACCTAACTCCTGTGAACCAATACGTCCTTGGATATCTCTGCTAGAAGGAGCCAGAGAGAGTGCCGGGCCCTGGGCAATTGATATAGATCTTGATATCATCCTGAGGTACTTGCCGCACTTGCTGTTCACCCAATTCCTCATTAATGGGACTTGATGCTCTGACAAGAGTCTCCTACTTGCTCTTCGATGGCGTCCCACTCCGGCGTCGCTCGTACTGATCTCCTCCCTCAGCGTAGCTTGATAGCGTGCCGGCATTAATGAACCATAAATGCCCACTTTATGCCACATGCGCCAGCCTATCACCTCGCCCACTACCATCTGCTCATGTAGTGACATTAACTTCTCATGTTGACACCCGCATCCAGGTCTATTTATTTATTTTATTATTATTATTATTATTTTTTATTGTTTTTTATTTTTTAACTAGTCTGTTTTTAATTTTTTCCCTAGTTTTTGCTAATGTTTTTTTTTTTTCTCAATTTTACTTACTTAATTATATATATATATATATATATATATATATATATATATATATATATATATATATATATATATATATATATATATATATATATATATATATATATATATATGTATTTTTTAATTTTGTTTTCTTTTCCAAATTCTTTTATGGTTTGTGAGATAATTTTTTTTTAACATTTTTTAATTTTTGTCTTTTTTACATATATTTTTATATATTTTTTTAGAGACAATTATTTCCGGGGAAAATAGAGTTCGTAATTTCTATTAAAAAGAAGATAATAGAGATTACATGTTGTAGATGCCAAAGCATATGCAGTAGTGTGGTAAAAAACCACTTACAATAACCAATACTTCTGGGAAGTATGCAGATACAGCCCTCAGCCAGGGCCTCCAGAAACAGGGTCAGAAAGTGGGTATGTAAACCCCAACAGGAGTGAAACCCTACCCATACAAGCTAAATAAATAACAGAAAGTATAAACAGTAAATATACGAAAGCTCCTATGGAATGAGCAGTAATAGTTCGAAACGGCAGCCAAAAACAGAGGGGAGAGGCACGAAATGGTTGAGAGCAGCCGAGGAAGCCACACCTCCTCCATCCCCTCAACTCTCCACCTAAATCCTCAGAACCCAGTGGAAGAAAACCACCCAAAAACCATAGAAGTCAGAAGAGAAGCTATCCAGCAGCAGCCAAAGAAAAGCGGCACGAATCGATGCAGCTCAGATCCCTCAACACTCGCCCTAGCTGCTTTGGTAGCGTGCAAAAAACCAAAAAAAAACCACGCATCAGCAAGGGAGTCCTCCCGATCAGAGCTGAGGCGGGCCGGTTCCGGGGGCAGAGGCGGCTAGGGCAGCCACCTCGCCCCCATGAAAAAAATCAGGAGTTCCGAAACCCCAGTCCCCGTTCAGCGGCACAGCACAGTTCAAGGGCCGAACACCAAGTTGAAGCCGCCAAGACAGAGGGTCTGGAGGTGTGCAGAAAGCCGCCGGTGAAACAGAGAAAAAACGCCGCCGCCGCGCTGCTTAAAACACTAAGAAATACTCCGGAGCACCGCCGATGATGAGCAGAGGATTCGTGCAGACAGCCGCCCCGGGAACACCAGTCGAGGCACGAGTCCCGCAGAGGAAGTTGAAGTTAGACACAGCGCAAGGGAAATAGGGGAGCCGAGGCCGAACCAACCGGATCCGCCCACCCGAAGCAGCGTGTCCCTGCACCGAAAGCAATGAAGATGCAGCCGCCCGACGAAGAAGCAAAGGCACCTGATGGCAGCCGGAAGGCCCCCAGGACCCCCTCCAGCGGATGCCCCGCCGCCGCAGGCTCAGGCAATTACCAGGGCCGAGGAAACCCTAGGTTCTCCGCCGCGTCCCGTCTTGTTGAACTTAGAAATCGCTATTCAGAGACAATTATTTCATTTGGATTGAAAATTTAATTAACGATGTATAAGTATGTAGTATATCGAAAATGCAAAATATCGACCTTCTTCTTTAAATATGCAAATCAATAAAAACCCCACTACAAAAAAATAAAAATAAAAATAAAAACTAGAAAATATGAAAAAGAAGACCACTTCCAAAATTATTAAATTTACGAAATAATTATTTACATTTCATATGTTAGAAAAATTTAAAGTCAAAAAATAGGTCTTTTAAAAAAAGGGGTCTGATGCAGAATAACCACTTTTTTAAATCAGCATGAAAATCACTACCATTCTAAAACGCAATGTACATAAAAAAAATTAAAGTGCAAAAAACTAAGCTTTAAAAAAAATATGTGTGTTCTGCATCACCCCTTTTCAAATTGGGTCACTTTTTTGCTATCTCTACAAAACGGGTAACAGTAGCAGTTCCCGTTTCAAAGTTTACATTGTTCATGGAGGTCTCAACTTTAATATGTCAAATTGGGGTTTGTATAAACTTAAGAGGTATAATGCATTGTATATGCAGGTCACAATATTTCTTACTTCTTAATGCACATGAACCTATAAAAGAAATTGTCCTTTCTGATCGAGTGGAAGGGGTGCTCATGGAGATCAATAATCATTCAACTTGGCTTAGTTTTGCGGGAGATGAGAATGCAGATCAATAATTGTTTTGAAAAAAGAGCTACACTACATTTTCAAGGAAATCAATGTTACCCTACTCTTGCAGCACACCAATCCACATAAAAAATAGTAATAAGACAATCTGCAACCTATAATGTAATCCTATAGATGTGACACTTTTCTTCTTAATCTCCCCTCAATCACCATATTATGTCTAAGTTGACTATTCAAGTTATCCTTCAAGTGGACAACATAAAACCACAAGAAATGGTGCAAAACCAAAGCTATTGGATATGTTATATAAGAATCTTTGTAATTCGACAAGAAAACTTGCAATTCTATAAGAAACTTCCTAGAATTGAGCTAAGTGCAGTAAATTGATGAAAGGAAGCTAAAAAATAATAAATGAAGTTACTTTTAGCTCATGCAACTCATGATAACAACCTAGCATTGAAAAAGCATCAGATTCCCGAGTATCTACAGGAAACATCAAAATGCACTATTCATTGTACTTAACTATAATAGAAAAAGAAATTTTGGAAGCCTAAGAAATCAACATGGAAATGAACTATAGAAAGTATAAAAAGGGTTTCCATAGAGTCGATGGCTAGGCCCTCCCCAAGGTGCTCAAGAACTAGAGTGAAATTAATGCTAAACACTTGCCATAGAAAATTGTTTCATTAATTTAAAGTTGACATTATGTAAATCTGAAAATGAAAAGTTGCAATGTTGCAAATGACAAAGCGGTATTCTTTCCTTTCAAAAATATATCTCTCAACTAGCTTGAGTCCTCCTTTTATACAAAATGTTTAAGGAGCAACCTCCTCAATAGGAGGGTTGTTTTCCCCTCCAAAAATCCTACAACATGGCAGTTGGTTCCCTTGGGATTATTGTGTAACCACCTCTTATCTCAACGTCTAATAAATATTGTTTTCTAACAGTCTTGTCGGTTTGTATTGGAAGTCAAGGAGACAAAGCCACTATCTTCATGATAGGTTTCTAGAGGAACTCATTGTTTCTTCAAAAGCTTGTCCAAAACGAGATGCTAAGGCTGCTAAAGGCCATATAAGTCATTAGTATGGTTCAATCTCTTAAGCATACACTCAACATAAGGAATAGAATGTAAATTATCAAAATGCATAATAATAAAGTTCAGAAATGCATGTTTTTTCAAGGTCTTAGAGGTTGTAGATGGGCCTTTAAGTATACAATTCAAGGGCACCTCAATAAGCACTCAACATAAGGAACAAAATGTAAATGATCAAAATGCATAATAATAAAGTTCAGAAATGCATGTTTTTTCAAGGTTTTAGAGGTTGTAGATGGGACTTTAAGTATACAATTTAAGGGCACATCGATAAGTATAATTAATAGCTTCTTAGATTTTTTAAGAATATGAAAAAGCATTTACATGTGGCTGAATCAAGAATAAGGATGAATAACTTGAAGGGTTGTGTAAACATAATCAATACCTTCTCAATGATTTTAAGATTGTGAAGAAGCATCTACGAGTGTTTGAATAATAGAATAAGGATGAATATATTACCAAAAAATTCCAAGAGGATACTACCAAAAGAATTTTAGAGGAAAGTTATAAAAAAGTTGAGGAAGCCTTATATTGATGATGTAAAATAGAAAATGCAATCTAGAATTGAAGAAGGATGTAAGAATTTGATAGATGAAACCACATTACAACATCAATAGAGGAAGGAAGAAAAGATTCAAGAAGGTCTTTAGAAAATACTTATAGAAGTTTAGCCCCAACTTGAGGATGTTTGTTCCAAATATTATGGTATTATCTTAAAGGCTAGAGCAATCAAAGGCCGAGAATAGAGGATAGAGGATGCCATTGTATCTCAAAAGAATACTAATGATCCTTTACTCAAGATTAGATTAAAATGGTTCAAAAAACATAAAAATTACAAACCAAAAACATTCCAAAGAAATAAAACATTCTCATTAGGAACATCATCAAAGGTAAAAAAAGTAGAAATATAATGAAATCCTATTACTTGATTTCATCAAAGATAAAACCATTAACTATAAAGATTTGAGGAGAAAACTTTTTTAAGGAGGGTACTATGATATTATCCCAAGGAGGCATTTATGGGGCTAATGCATATGTAATGGATTAAATTGATATGTAATAGAGGTTGGCCTAATAAAGGGTCCACATGTGCAATGGGTGAGAATAGGTGGGTGAGTGTGTAGAGAGAGATATGGGTAGTTACTGTGGACAAGAACATGTGATTTGGTTATATGATTGTACATGGGTTATTTGGTAGAGGTTTTCCTACTCTGTAAGGATTTTTTTATGTATCATAGATCCATTATCTCTTTGGGAGTTGTGCCCCATGCTCACATATTTTTTACAATACGTTTACTTTGCTTTATCATGATAATTCAAGGATTTGGTACATAACAATGTACTTATATGCTAATAGCTAGAATAACTAGCAAACGGCATCTATGAAATCATTTTGCATGGACATTGGAGTTTGTGAGTTATTAGCTGGAAATTTGTCGTCATTTGGTCTTACATGTGCACCTCAACTACAAAGTATTCTAAGAATCTATTGGTTTTGGTTGAGTTTCAAAGTAGGTTTGCAAGTTGCAAATCCAAGAGTTGTACTTGTTCCAATTTAGGACTTTACCATATTTAGGGCGAATTTTTTTATGTCTAAGGTGAAATACGATTGAGCATTGGGGATGGTTATGATCAGATTGGGTTGTTGCTATGATGCTTTTGTTAGAGGATCTACTGTAGGTTTCTTAGCTAAATATTCAATATATGCTAGAATAGGTCCATTATTGGTTGCATAATTTTGAATTCTAACTCATGTTTTTGTTGGACCTATTGATGTTCTTGAATAAAAAGGGCTTTGATGAAGACTCATTATGTCTCTTACATAAATCTCCTAGAAAGTTGGGAAATGCTAGTATCATGAAAGTATATGAAATCACTCATGGTTTTACAAGGATTTATAATACATATGGAATGATTGCACATATCAATGTTTCAATTGAAAATAGTTATCAATGGGTTACACAACAAAATTAGAAGTTTGGGAAGCAATAACAAATGTAAGATGGTTTCATATATATTTTTAACAAAATGGATCCATTATGTGAGTTTTTTAGCATAATGAGTTCATTATCCAATTTTTTTCACTAATATTAGCATATAATTTATGAGATTAATGCAACGACCCTTTTGATGCAAGTTTAAACTATTAGAATGGGATAAAAGCAAATGGAATGCATTAAAGTCTTATGGATTTAATGGTCATAACTATGGACTATGATTACAAAGAAAAAAGTACAAAAACAAACTATGAAAAATGAAAAAATGGTGATACAAATTAAAGAAAGAATTGGCTACATGCATGTCAATGACAGAGAATAGGGTTGAATGATCCCAAGAAGGCCCTCGAGCATGGTGGAAACATTAGGAGTGGAACAAAATAGGCCTTTAATAAATTCAAACTCATAAATGAATATATCTGTAATTGTCAAAAGTTTATTTTGGCTGGTAGATTGAATATGTTACAGAGCTTGAGATTAAAACATAAGACATCGCTTTTTGGGTTTCATTGCCTTTGGAATCCCCCATGGAAGCTAAAAAATGTGTTTTTCCTTAGTCATTTTTCTAGGGTGGTTTGCCAATTAGTAGGAAATTGACTCATCTATGAAAGCTATAACCCAAATGTTCTTTGTGTAGTATAGTTTGAACTATTGAACAACTTGTATGGTTTTATCCTTTTGTTAAATTTGCTTGGGATTAACGATTTTTTCTTTTGTGGTTAATTCATCCCCATTCCATTACGTAGAAAGCAACGTTGGTTGAAAATACACTCCACTGGGCCATGGGCTTTTGCGTAACTCAACTACTAATGAAACTAGAAGTGTTATCTATTATTTGGAAAAAGAAGATTGTTTTTTAATTTAATAATGCTCAATGTGCTAAAAATGTCACATGGTGCAATGACCGAATAATTATATGCAAATTTTACATGCGAATACTAGTCTAAGTGGAAGAGGTTGAGTTGGGTGTGGCTCTCTTGAGGTGATCATTGGAATTTTGGAAAGGAATTTAATGTACCATGAATAGGGGATCTCGAAGTGCATATCTTATCATTTAATTTTCTCCATACACTCCCAAAAATCCAAGGGTGGGTCATGCCATCATACTAGTTCTGTCACCAAAAATAGGAAAAGTGTTGACATAGTTTGACATCCTTATAGGCACAACAAAATGACAATTTTCCTTTGTTGTCTCCCACTATCTTAGAAAACAAGAAGCCTCACGAGCATCCTAATGGTGAAGGGGATGTGATAGTTACTAATCTGGAGCCTATTGTAGATGGTTGGGGGTTGACCGCCAATGACCATGATCATTCATCACATAGTGTTGGCTCTATCTTGATTGTTGTTTAGTAATGCTTGATATGTTATGTTATAAGTGGACATTTTGTTGACAGATTATGTACGATTGTATGTTCTAGACCTTATGTTTTTCTAGTATTTTCCCAAGGGATATCGGTTCTAGGCTAATGGGTAATTTTGATGTACAGACCCACCCTAGTTGATTTTGAGTAGTATTACTAATGGTTATGTTTGGGTCTTTTTTTTTTCCATGTCCAATATAAATTTACTAGTGCCTTTTCAAATTTATTACATACCTTGTTTTTATTAAGTGAAATTTAATTATTTTCAAATTATACATATGCCATAGTTTTTAAAATTTAATTTTAAATTGCTACTATAGGATTATATTTCAAGTTTCCATTTTCTAATAAATAAGATGTCTTATAGATATGATTAAGTAAATCACTCGCTCCTTATATGTGTTATCAATGCATTTTTGTAATGTTAAAAGTTTCTTATTTAGTTTTATGATACATAGAGATTCCTACAATTTTAGTAATTTCTTTATTTCATATAATGTTCTAATTTCTTTTTATTGTATTGTAAGTATGTACAAATAAGATGAAGCAAGTTGTGTTGTCAAACAATATAGGATGTGCATCTTGCATATGTGAAAAAACTAAATTTATTTTGAATTAAAAAAAATAAGAAGAATAAGTTAAGGGAAAACCTTAGAATTTGCAAATTTTGTATCATTTAATAATAATTATGTAAAATATTGGTTGGTCTTATATGGACTTGTCCAATGTATATAAATTCTATTTGATTTGGTTGTACTTTATAAAAAATTGTCATGAATTTCTTTCACATGTAATTTTCACCTCCCACTTGTATTGCATATCTTCCATATAGATAGTTCTTAACTTATGCAGGTTTTACCTTTTAACACATTGTACCTTTTCTTAACTATGGATGGAACATATTATCAAGTTCTTCTTCTTCTACATAGGTCATCCTCTTTATCTTCACTTTATTTATTCCATATTCATACTTTGAATTAAGTCAACGCTTTTCGATTAAGTAAGCTTTCCTTTTAAACATGGGTTTCCCTTTAACTTAAGTAGGTACTTCATATATGTTTTCCTTAATTGGGTTATGCTTTAAAAAATATTTTTTAAAACTCTTGGAAAAACAACATAATAAGTTGTCCTTCTCTTGCAAAGGTCACTCTCTTCATCATCACCGTCAATGCTCTAATTCTAGGATGTAAACCCGAAGGGCAACATCACTAAAAAGTATTAGTTAAGTTATGGACATGTAAGCATAATTTTTTTTTTCCAAGAAAAAAGTAGAAATTTTTATAAACAAAACTGGAAACGATCCAGGTCCCTTACAATCGAGATGATCTCTGTCTCAGAGTTTTGCAGAAATATAATCAGAGAGACCCTATTGCTACCATTTTTATTCCTATATACTTTACTTACATCATATAGACTATATAATTTCCAGAAAACACCACAGATCTTTACTATCCGACAAAACATGAAAATAAGCAACTTTCTACCCGCGACCTCTAGGTGATGTTTCCTCCTGAGCCACTTCAGATGGCTGGCCCAGTTCCACGATCCTTGCATCATTATGATTTGACGCTAGATTCATATTTTCTACTCTTTCCTCTGCCATTAGAGTGGGAGCATCACACAACCCAAAGACCTCCTTCAACACCCCAACGATGGTTCTTTCTACTTTCACTTAAATATTATACACTTTGTATTTTAGGTTGACCATTCTAGTGTTCAGGTGTTCCATAGATTTATGCATCAACTCCATATATTTTCCTAATCCAAACAGGTGGGACAACACAACCGTCATTTGTTCTTGAATCTCCTTAATAATTTCCTTACTTGACTTATCTATCAGCTTTGCCACACTCCCACTGCGCCCAAGTTCCTCTGCTCCATTTCCAATGTCGTTGTTTCTCGCAGAGGCCATCTTCTTCGCAATCCTTCCTTGAACGAGAATGATTCTATGTTTAAGCTGCATTACCCAACTTCTATATATTACCGCCTGATCCTTTTCATATGTGACTCCAATCTTGTCAAGATTTAATGCCTTCCCTGTTGCAACTCAACCATGACACCGTCCACCATCCCTATCACTGCCAAAATCCTTTCGCAGTGAACCACAATGGTACTAAGGATGTATTCACCTGATTTCCCATTTATTAACCATCGAAAACAAATCCACTTGTCTTGTGACATGGCTTCCATTCTCCTACGCTCCCATCTGTTCTTAAACACACAACTACCATCGTCAACTCCCGAGGAGCTACCACTATTCCCTATTGCTGCTCCTTGTTTATTCATGTGCTCCACTTGCAATCCATTAAGAGATTAATTAATGAAACTATTAAGGTACATGACATATGATGTTGCCTTGATCGATGGTTAGAATTTCTTGTTCCAATACCATTCCCACGTTGACTTGGAGGTCTGCCATGTGGTTGTTTTCTCTTTTGACATGAAAAAATTTATATTCCTCTAATTTACTTAGAAGGTACATTATCCTTATGACCACATGAGAGGGATTGAAGTAAAAAATGTGTTCATTCCTGGAGAGTCTAATGCACTTTTGAATTACCACCATTGAGTCAACGACAATGATCAGTTTCCTGACGCCTTTAGAGATACTAATCTTCAGGCCTTCCCAAAGTGAGAGTGCTTCTGCTTGATTGTTTGAGGCTTTCCCCAGTCCCCAGATGTACTTTATTTCAGTGTTTTATTCGAGGTTATAAATCACCCCTCCCACTCCTTCCTTCCTAGGGTTAACTTTCAAAGCACCATCGAAATAGATTTGTACTTGTCCTAAATTTCTTTGCCATTCTTTAAAAGGATCCCCTTCCAATCTGATACAATATGGAGGAACTTTATGCATTTTTGAACTGGAAACAAGGTTTTTTGTTATTGGATATTCTGAGCCACTCTTTTTAAATATTATTTAGGTCATTCAAATCCATGTCATCATATCCCCTAGATGAAATCACCTCAAGAAGAAGTTGCATTCCATTAATAGCAGTAGATTTTGGAGAGCACTGTTTATCTTGGAAGATCGCTTGATTTCGGCAAAGCCAAATCGTCCAACAAAGATATTTAGGAACAACCATCCAACATCGCATAAAAAAGGAGTTTGATTTCTTAGGGAGAGGATACTGAAATCACCAGAGAATAAACATCTCGTTCTACTCCTCAGGAATAGAAAGAATTTGAAACAATGGCATAAGAGCAAATGCCCAGGTTTCCATTGAGAAGAGGCAGTGGTGAAAAAGATGCTTGATAGTTTCCTCCTCTCTACCATAGAGCACACAATGAGAGGGACCTTGGATATTCCTTTTCCTTAGATTTTTAGATGTTATAATTTTCTCATGAACCATTTTCCAACAGAATATGTTGACCTTTGGAAGCCCATCCCTATTCCAATTATTTTCGGGGCCGGGGGGGGGGGGGGGGGGGGGGGGGGGGGGGGTTGGGATTCTTAATGAGAAGACCATAAACCTCCTTAACTAAATAGTTTTTAAGCTTCCATCCTAGCCAAATACGTTTGTCCAATTTGAAAGTAGCAATTGGCGCAAACCCCTTCAACTGGAGAATCATGGATTGCCAATGATTCAACAAATGATTGGGCATATCCAAAATCTTCCACCCACTCGAGAATCCTTTATCATCCCAATTGGAGATGTTAGCAATATGGATATAACCATGCTCTTCCATCCATTTGGAGATTTCCATAAACCCTTTATTGACAGTGAAAAATTTTGTTAGGGGAGAGTGATATTTCCATAAATCGATATGCTCCTTGTTGCCCGGTTTCCAACTTAGATATTCCAACATAAACATGGCCGCTGTTTTACATAGTTTCCAAATTTTTGTTCCTTTCCCCTCCCATAATTCTCCTTCAGGTCTAAGTAATCAATTTTTGTGGAAATACTTCCTTGTAAAGGCATTTTTCCACCATTCATTGGAATCTGAAAGAAGCCTCCAAACAAGTTTTGCACCAAGAGCCAGGTTCATGTATTCCAAATCCTTGATTGCTAATCCTGCTAGATTCTTTGGCTGTCTTACCACTTTCCAATTGACTAGGTGAAACTTGTGTTCATTATTTTTACCTCCCAGCCAAAGGAAATTCTAAATTAAACTACTTAATTTGTGGTTTATATTCTTTGGAGCTAATAGACCTGCTCCCAGATACACTGGTAAAGAGGAGAGAACCGGTTTGATGAGAGTAACTCTCCCAACAAGATTTAACCATCTCACTCCCCATGATTGAGTTATTCTTCTAATTTTTTGCAAGGCTGATTCCGAGTCCTCCCCTGAAGATTGCTTAAAAGAGATTGGAATTCCAAGATAAGAAAATGAATTCTGGTTAATATCAATAGGAAATCCCAACGAGCGGGAAATATCATGCAAAGTAGTCCCAGGATAGTTCTAGCCAATCAATTGAAATTTCAATTTATTGATCATTCCTCCAGGAAAATGAATATAACAGTCTAATACCTTTTTGAACCTTGAGGCTATCGCTAAAGAGGCACCACCAAGTAAAATGGTATCATCAACAAATTGAGAGTGATTGATTTCTCGGACATTTCTGGCTATGCATAATCTTGGGAGGGACCCTTCCAACCTTGCAACCTTAAGATTCCTACTCAGATATTCAACCATAATTAAATATAACAAAGGCAACAAAGGACAACCTTGTCGAAGGCCTCTAGTGGCAGCAATAAAAGAGGTTGGCCTACCATTGATCAAAGGGGATATCCAAGGGGAACCAATGCAAGCATTAATCCATAAAATAAAATCATTAATGAATCCTATTTTTTCCAAAACAAGGAAAAGAAAGGAATGATTTATTCGACCAAACACATTGGCCGTATCCACTTTAATAACCATTCCTGCTTCTCCCACTTATTTACTCGAATGAATAGCTTCTTGAACCAAAATAATGTTATTAAGAATATTTCTCTGCTACATAAAATCTCCTTGCTTCTTAGAAAATAAGGAAGAGAGCAAGGGTTTAATTCAGCTGGAAATTATTTTGGTCAAGATTTTATAGGAAGAGTTGCAAAGAGAAATGGGTCAAAATCTAGAAAAATTTGATGGATTGGCTTCCTTGGGGATTAGAGTTAGAAAGGAAGGGTTTGTTCCCCAAGTTTCTTTTTTACTTTGCTATGATTCAACATTCTGATGAGATCCTTTTTTATAATATTCCAGTATAATCGATAAAAGCATATGGAGAAACCATCAGGTCCAATAGCTTTCTCAGGTTCCAAGGTCCAAACCACTTTTTAGACTTCTTCTTCCTTTATTTCATCTAACAATATCTTATTAGCAACAAGAGATATCACCTATGGCATTGCCTAAAGAAATTCCTTTGCTCGATATAGAGGAATATGGTCTTTAATAAGGAGGGATTTAAAGAAGAAGAGGGCATCTTCCTTGATTTCCGCAAAGGTGCAAACCTTTGGCTTCCCTTCAGGCACAATTTCATTGATTCTATTTCGAGTCTCCATTGATTTAGCTTGTTTACGAAAGAAGGAAGTATTAGGGTCCCCTCCTTTTAACCATAAACTGCAGGATTTTAATCTCCACAAACTTTCTTCTTGTTTGCTTAAAGAGTATATATGTCTGGAAAGGTCCTTACTTATTGTATGTGTTTCTCCTCTATTGGTGCTTCCTCCATCAACTTGTAGTGCTCATTGAGTTCTTGGACTTTGTCTCACCTTTTTGTACCCGGGGGTTGATGATTTCTTTCAACCAATTCCTGAGTTCCCTTTTCACGTTATTTAGCTTGGATTCCCAAACATAATTCGGGGAGCCCTGAACATTGGACTTCCTTGTCTTCTCCACCAATTCCCTGACCTCTTCAAAGAATCACCAATCTGTGTTGAACTTGAATGGTAGCAGATCGATATTTTCCACCTTCTCCATTTTAATCATGATAGGGAAATGTCTAAGCCTCCTTGAGCTTATATTGTTTACAAGCAATTAAGACCTTTAAATAACGAGCAATTATGAATAAAAAATCAGTCCAACCGAGCTACTATATATTGGTCCCCTGTTCGTCTATTAGACCACGTGTATTTCCCTGACTTTGGGTTAATATCCATCATATCCCAACTGTATATTTTATCTTCCATTCAGATGCATATTCCTTTCCTTTATAACTTCAAATGAGTCCTAGAGTTCCAACTTTTCACTACATAGCACAAGAGCATATATATTTATGAAAGGAATTTGTTCTCCTGTTTCTCTTACCTCTAGAAGAGCCAACACCTTTCATCTTTAGTTCTTCCACAAGCGAGAAATTCTTATTAGACCAGAAAATGCCTAGTCCTCCAGAATCCCCTCTAGATGATTGAACAGTCCGAGAGCATTCTTTCCAAAATACATCAGCAAATTTGAAAAAATTTGGTTCCTCTAACTTTGTTTCTTGAAGAAAAACAACCATCAGGGATTCTTGTTTTATTATGTCTCTCACCACTAGGTTTTTAGTAGGGTTCCCTAGCCCCCTGATGTTCCAGGATATTACTTTCATTTAATGGAGGTGGTTTGATTGGACCCACCATCCTTTCCTTCCTTATTTTTTATTACTTTCCCTTTGAGGATTTCTATAACGATTATTTGATTCCCCATTTTTTTATTCTATTCAACTTCTTTTTCCCTTAGTTCCTCCTATTTTGGTCTGCCTTTCTTCTTTGAACTCCCTATTTCCTGATTTCTACTTTCGTCTTCCCAGGATAGGTTCTGAGTCATATGATGAGTAATAAGTCTTTCTATTTCCTCATTAAAATTTCTTGGTTGTTCACTTGGTGGATCAGAAGCCAAATCCACCCTGGAGGGAGAAGCTTCGTGTCTGACTTTTTTTGGACTGCACTCTGCCACGATTTTGCCATCCTCGACTATCGTTTTCGATTCCTTGCTTCTATCTTATGCTTGTTGGATAGGAGGTTCCTCCTAATTATTTGGAGAGTTAAGGAATTAAAGGGATTTAAGGAGGAAGGGAATGTGTTATTACCAATTATTTATTTGTGATTTTGGAATGTTTCTTTCCCTTTCAGACCTCCCTTCTTTTTTTTTTGCTATTGCTCCTCCTAGGGAGATGATCTATCCAGATTTTTAATTTCCCCGACTTTGGAGCAATCTCTCGCAAAATGACCGTAGTCATGACAATGTCTGCATTTGAATGGAATTTTTTCATAGTCTAGAATTTTCCTGTGCCTCCATTTTCCCAAGTTTAGATTAATCCCCATGAGTAAGCCCTTTTCCAAGTCTAATTCTACATATATTTTGGCACATTGAGAGCCTTTAGGTTTAGATTTATCTAGATATTTGCCTAACCCATTACCAATAGCTCTGAAGCAATCAACACTCCAGCAAGAGATGGGAAGCTGAGGGAGATTGACCCATACTAGAATAGCAATGGGCATATTCTCATTCGGATTAAAATCCAGAGTCCATTTGTTCAAGTGCATACCTTTAGAGCCAAAGAAATAAGGCCCATTTCAAAACACTATATCTCAATCTTCTTTTATTTCGAATAAGAAAATGAAGAATCCATTTCCAACATCAAACAAAACAATATCCCCTTTCATCATGGGCTTCCAAGTCTTGCCCATCCATATTTCCATCGGCCTTGGAGAGGGCCACATCCTAGTAAATATAACACCCTCCTCCCACATCTACCCAAGCAACCGGCAAACTAGGGTAAACATGCAACGAGAGGCCATTATGATATGATTCAACCTCCTAAGTCACGTTAAGGAAGTGGAATCGATGGAAACACACCATGCAAACATTCAACATCAACATTAGGACCCTCAGGAACCAATCCAACCTTTCTTCCAATCAGCCCTTGGGTCCCGCTGAGGTTTTGGACCACTTGACCTCTGGACACTCTCATGCCATGGGCATGCCAGCGTCCAAGGACCTATGGACGCTCTCACAAGCCTGTAAGCCAGCCTCCAGGGACTTTTTTGCACAGTCTTGTGCCAACGTCCCCAAGATTTGAGCCACTTTTTCAGGCCCAGAGCCCAAGTCACTGCCCAGATTAGAATGACATCTTTAGAACAATAAGATAAAAGTGAAATGACAGTGCAAAAGAAATTACTTGAATAAGACCTTGATTGGACCCCTACTAGCAATGACAAACATTTTGTCAAACACACCATGAATATGTAATCTACAAGTGTAAATAACATATCTGAGCATAGGGGTCTCATACTTAGCTGAGAATCACTAAGAGACATTGATGCCTCAACACATTGATTGCCATTTCATCCATTAGGTCATAGATACATTGTTCATTCATTTACAAGTAAAAACATGATGAGAGCCATACATAGCTACTATCATAAAACATATATATAACCAACATAATAGCAACAAAATACCAATGAAATCACAACCATATGATCCACATATAAAACATTATAATACTCATAGAAATACAAGGAGAAATAACCTCATATTGATGATGCAAAATCCAAACCCGAGATGGGACTTCCACGTTCCACCCGACTGTAGAATGGTTGAGCCAAATCTCTCTTCAGCCATTCACCCTCGTGCCATATTCTAATCATGAATGTGGAATCTCATAGAACACATCAATCCAAAACCATCCAGGGCTTCCAGAGGCCATCCACCTCAACCCATCAAATAGTGATTCCACCTCATGGCCGAACATCACAAAACCATCATCATATTGGTCTCTATCCAAGCCTCCCAGTGCTTCTAGAGCGTTTGTTCCAACCAAGGCTTCTAGGACTAGTAACTCAACCCACAACTACCGTCGAGATTCTAGAGTGTTTGTCCAACCAAGGCTTATAGGAATAGTAACTCAACCCACCAAGGAATTCCAGAGCGTTTGTCCAACCAAGGCTTCCAGGACTAGTAACTCAACCCAAGCTGTTACAGGGCTTCCAGAGCGTTTGTCCAACCAAGGCTCCAGGAACTAATAACTCAACCCAAGTTAAAGGAAACATGAGAACCAACCAGAAATACAAAGAAATGAAACCACAACACCATGGCTATCTAGGAAATAGCAAGGCTAGGCAATCCACTGTCAATCCAGGAAATCCTCCATGCCAGTGATAGATCATGACCAAAAAACCACATGCATGTGCCATGCATGCCAAAACTAGTGAGGAAAACATACATGCAACTTGATGCCTACAAGAAAAACCTGTTGTAGCTATTGATACCGATGTCCTCTTGCACTTTCTTGCTTTCCTTTGCCTTCTTGCTCCAAACTCCAAGTATGCCACACCCTCCAAGAGTGCTCCAAGAAAAGTCAAGTGTCCAAGAATGAGAGAGAGAGAGAATAGGGAGAGAGCTCCAAAACTAAACTGACCAAGCTTACACTGACCAAGCCTGCCCACTGATTCTCATAAGCCTTTTTATTATTGAGGCCTCTATTTTCTTCATTTTCCATTATTTTCATTCATTTGCCTGTTCACATGCAATATGTGGCCTTTCATCTTCATTTCCTCCTAATTTCCTTTATTTTCATAAATAAAATGTGCCAAAAATGCCTTTTGCCTTTTCAAAGCCTTAGCCATTGCCTTTGCCAATTTCCTTAGCCACAATAAAACAAATGAACACCCGCTAGGATGTTTTTTCTCACCATTCAACTTGGAATTCGTGTCCCATGACCATGGTCTTATATATTTTTACATGGATTTTTAACGAGGGTTGTTACTGTAAACTTCCCAATCAGAGCATGCTCCACATAGACAAGAGAGGTGTGATGCACTCCATTAGGCAGAGGTACATTTTTAACTTCTTCATTTCTCTTCACAAACTTCGATGGAGCCTTCGTCAGACGCGGACACTTGGGAAGGGAAGCCACTAGGGCTTGAAAGTCATTTTCAACTGAGCTATCAAAGAGAGGCGGAGGAGGAGCACCCCCCTCTGCAAGGGCCATTGGAAGGAACTAGAAGATGCAGAAGGCGGAAACAACGTGAAACTAGGTTTCGACATGTAAGCATAAATATAAATTAAGAAAATAATGAATATACAACATAGATTAGAACAAAAGAACATTTTTATTTCTATGATATTATGTACAATGCTATGTGAAAAATAGTAGAAGATAGAAAAGGAGATGATTAACTAGAATATGCTATGGATTGTGTAACACATTCTGTATGTTAAAAAACATTTTAGCTACAATAGTGACCTTCATATTGCTAAAGTAAATGTTGTAATTGTCAGTGATTGTTTGTCTCTTGGTGCACCATGTGCTTTTCCTGACGTGCAAGTGTAGTTTTCCTGGAAATGTTGGAATTCCTAGTGTGTGCACAATGTTAATTATGCATATGAAATTCACTAACATGGGCCCATATATTCCACTAAGGTGGACACATGCACATTACTGCAGCAGGTACACATAGGATGTCACAATACATGCACGCATTTTGCAAGAGGGGTATGTGTAAGCCACTAAATTGGGTGCACACAAGTTGTTTGGTTCTATGCATACAAGCTAGAACTTGACACACAAAACTAAAATTAAATGTGTTAAATATTGTGGAGGTTTTACACATAAGATATTTCCTATTGACCTCACATATCAATGGAAATGTGAGGATGTTAAGGGATCTGCCCCTTTGATGTTCTAATGAGATTTATGTTCCAGGAGGTTGGTGTGGAGGATGGGAATTTTCTAGTGCATGTGAGGTTATGTGTTGGGTACTCTTGTACTACTCAAGTCAACCAAACTTTCATGTACGTCATTCTCCTTGCCTTAGCATCCCACTCTTGTTTGTTTCTTCAAATTAAACTTTAACCACCTTCATAAATAAACAATAAATTTTTGTATGTCATTTTAAATTTTCCTAAATATCCCTCGAAAAAATCCATACTATCATCTAATTTCATATTATTTTGTTCCAGGTTGGTTGACTTTCTTGTAAACTTGCCATTTTTATTATTTTTATAGTTTCAAGAAAATTCAAATTTTTAATCTTCAAAACATGTTGAATTAAGACTTGTCAATGAGTATATGTCATGGAGGCTTCCTTAGGCAATACGAGAGGCCATATGATAACTCAAGCTTGTGCTACAATCTAAGAACATTTAGAGAATCCTTTCACACAAAAACTTCATGGCACAAAAATTTAGGCTTGTGATACAATTTAAAGGATTGCTTTAAAAACTTCAAGGCTAAAAAAAGCTATGAAAGTCATAGTTCAACCCCTAAAAATTGAGCACAAAGTTCAAAAGTCATGTTTCAAATGAGAGAATTTTGAATTTTTTATACCAGTTTCAATCCTATGTAGTAACGGAAAGATACACGTCGATAGCTCATAAACAACAAATGTTTAAATAGAAAACATGGGCCTTTATTGATCATCAAGTACAAATATTAAGAGTCTAGATATGTAATACGATTGGCAAGTTGATGAGACCTTCAATACATGGGTCCTCAACTACTTAGATACCCTAATTAATAACATCTTGAGCTGAAAAGTACCAATATATCATCAATAGAAACTATTAGGTCAACTAGGGAAAGAACTTACAAGTAAGATGGATCCTCATGAGAAACACAATTTTCTCTACTCTATCAATTCACTAGTTGGAAATCTCAACGTGATATGTTTTGGTTTGAGAAAAAGTATTGTTTATGTAAACATGCATGCTCGTTTTTGGAAACTAGTATGTTACTAAGGATGGAATTTTCAACGTAATGGATTTTAAGTAAACAACATTCAAGCTTCTAATGTGAAGCTCATCATCAAGATTTAGATGAGAAAGACATGCAGATGAAGGAAATTGGTTTGTTGTTGTAAAGGTTCATAGTAAAAGTATTGGATCCTTCAAAATTAATAGCCTGAACAATCTTGAAAAAAAAAACTCCCTGAAAAACCTCACAAGGAAAGGCCAATAGATGCTTCTCACATTCATGGATGACATCCCCACAGGGGCTTCACCTTCTTGACCAATATCTTACCATGTTCATTCATATAGGCGGATTTTAAATTGTGAAAAATAGAGTCAATATATTCTAGGTGTTGGGGTGGGGTGATGTGGGGTAGGGGAATTATAGGTTGTGGGAGGTTTAAAAAGGGGTATTTGGTGAAAAATGAGGATATGTATTAAAAATAGAGGTTATTTTTATTATAAAGATGCATTGAGAGTGGATTCAACAAAAAAGGTTTTGGGATGTTTTTATCAATATCTAGTATGATTAGGGGCATTCTTTAATATCCCATGAACATAGGTGCTATGACACATGTTGATTAAGTGGATTCCCTATGGGCATACCTAGTAAAATAATAAATGTAGACTAGTGCACCTCATCCATGGGGATTCAAACTAGGCACATTGATCCAGGTGGATGTTGGTGGCCACCCGCCTATCCCACTTGGACCCCCACAACTGCCTCTTTCAGTTTTTTTAGTTTCCTTAATTGTAGCACAATTTACTATTTTTGGCAGTTTTTCGGGTCCTGAACTTCCGGAGCCGTTTTGAGGCCCTAAATGATGTTTTTTGGGAAAACCAGAGTAACATGGATCATACATTAATGTTTCTCACTTAAAAGTTGTAGTCCCAAATATATCTTTCTAACGAGGTATTGTGCGCGTCAAACGGAGATCATATGCCAAATTTATGACCTTGGGAAATTGATGTACCAATTTACCCAAACGGGGCCCACAGTTTGGCGTTTCATCTCCTAGGGTTAGGTTTTTGGATGTTTAGTGTTTCACATTGTTTCTAAACAATAAATAGGCCTTCGAGCCTCATTGTAACACAATTCAGAGGCATGTAGCTGCCACATCTCTTCTCAGAGATAAGCTACCATTGCCCGAGCTAGTTTATTTCCATTTCCATTTGTAAGCATATTTCAGTATTTTACATTAATGAAATGAAGCATTAATTCTGCTGCATCTCTGTATTTATGGTTACATCTGTAATTTGTTGTGTTCTTGTTTAAATCCGGATTAGTGGTATCAGAGGGGTCTTCTCTTTCTCTGTTTTTCTTTGCATGCCCCCAACGAGGTCGGGATATAAGGAGTTAGGGCTCGATCTAGTTGAACCTTTGCATGATCAGTCTCACAAATCCTGATGACCTCCCATAGCGGATGAAAAGAAAGACGAGGGGGCAGGAGATCCTATCAAAATCTTGCTCGAAGAAGCCCTCGAGTGACAAAGGAATGCGATGATGGACAACTTTGCCCAGATCCTTGAGCGGCTACCCATGGGAAACACATCTACTTCTAGCAGCTACTTTGGAAACACCACACCCTTTAAGGTACAAGTTAGCTTTGAAATCCCCATATTCGAGGGTCAGATAGATGCAGATATCGTAGATAAATGGTTAAATCTGCTAGAAGGGTCTTTTTTTGTTCATGATTTTTCCAGCTGGGAAAAGATTACTTTTGCTCTTCGCAAAGCAGCCCCCCACGTCAAGGATTGATGGGAAACCTACTACGAGCAAAAGGATGAAAGTACGAACTCACTGTTTTCAGCTGCTCCCACTTGGAATTCATTGTGGGACACCATCAAGGAGCAGTACTACCCTGTCAGGACCTATGACGACAAATACATAAAGTCGACCACATTGCGGTAGGGAAGGGACCAAGATGTGCCGGAGTTCACCAATGTTTTCCATACCCTGCGCACGAAGTTTGGCATCAAGGATTCTGAGAAACATTTGATACTCAAGTACCGCGGTTGCCTACATAGATACGTCTAGGACGAGATGGAGTTCTTGGACATCTCCTCGCTCAGCACGAAATACTGATACGCTGTCAAGATTGAACAGAAGTTTAAACAGAATAAGCGAGATTTTGGATCTATGAATCCGAAGAACAAAGACAAAGCCAAAGCGGGGTGACCCAAGACAACCTGTCAAAGCCATAAGAAAAGAAAAACACCACAAAGTCAAATAAGGACACAAGAAAGTGGTGTGAGTTCCACAAGATCCCCACTCATAACACAAGTGAGTGTCGGACCAAGCAGTCGCTGGTGGCCGAGTTGAAGGCTTCAGAATCAAATGCATGTTCCGACCTGAGTTAAAACTAGACAGGAGGAATGACAAGGGGAAGTGGATCATTGATGTGGAGCCCAGTTCCACTGTTGCCACCACCAAGATCCAGAAGAATGAGCCCGAAGATCGAGAGGAGGGGGAGCGTCTTTTCCACTCACAAATGTGGGTTAAGGGTTCACCGCTGCAATTCATTGTCGACAGTGGCAGCCAAAAGAACCTAATTTCAGTAGAGGTTGTGAAGCGGTTGGGCCTACCGACTATAGCCTACAACATTGGGTGGCTTCACCAAGGACGAGATCTCCTAGTCTGCCATCAGTGCTGCCTTCCCTACAACATCAAGCCCTTCACAGATGAGGCATTGTGTGATGTTGCACCTCTTGATGTTTGTGATGTATTATTAGGCCAACCATACTTGTGGAAGCAACATGCTGTGTATGAGTCAAGGCCTCACGTTGTTATTATTTCTTTGGGTAATTCATTATACAAGATACCAGAGGTAGCCCCACCTACCGCCAACTCTTTGATCTCTGCTAAGAAATGCAGCAAGATCATCTTCCAGACTAGGAAATTTATTTTCTTTCTGGTTTGCTCTTAAAGTAAGGGGAAGATCGTAGCCACATCCATGGCCCCTAGGAAGGACTCCTCCATGCAGTAGAAGTAGGTGGATACAGTCATGAAAGAATACAGGAACATCTTCTCCTCACCCACAGGGGTACAATTGCACTGTCAGGTCAAGCATTCATCCGATCTGACTCCTGGAGCACCTCTACCCAACAGGTCGATATATCACCACTCCATTGTGGAAAATTCCAAGTACAAGCAGTGGCATGATCAACATCGGATGCCACACAAGTTTCCGGTGGGCGACAAAACCTGGTTGCATCTGCAGAAAGAATGCCTTACAAGAGCCCATCAGAAGCTCAAACCACTTCGATATGGTCCTGTTGTGCCCTACAACAACCCCCCATTTCATAACATTTTTATCACAAACAATTTACATATGAAATGGGTCCCTTTTAAAATTTTTAATTGGCATTAATAAACTTGTTCAAATAAGGTATGATAATCAAATGAATTTATGCAAAAAACCCTTGTTGAACAAATGATAAGCAATTTTTGGTTAAGTCCAAAAAAGTAATCGCAAGTTCGGTTGCCATCTTGGTTTTTCCCGATGCGATATCGCTATCGGCCATCGGCAATAGCCAATGCACACACAAAAGGGCACATACCTTTTCCCCGATGCGACGCGATATCGGCAATCGGCTATCGGCACGGCACTATGTCTTGTGAAAAATGTTTTAACACTCCGGCCCGATGCGATATCGCATATCGGCAATCGGTACAATCCTACGCATTTTCATAAGACGTTTATATCCTTTCCCCGATGCGATATCGCTATCGGCATTCGCTAAAAGCAATTGATACACATTCAGGGGTTATGTTCGCGCGCCGAATGCGATATCGCAATCGGCGTTCGCTAAAGAACTTTCCCAAGTGATAACGCCACACACACACTTCCGATGCGATATGATGACGCTTAATGATGACCTCAGTTCCAAAAGGCGATTATTTCAAAGCATTAAAGTTATATTTAAACTCGATTTGACAAAAACACAGATTTCAAAATGCCGTTAAGTAAAGGGATAAGGTAATGCATGCGTATTTAAAGCTTTGCCCCTTCGAATTAACGAGCAATTACGATTAGACCTTTGAAAAAATCTATTACACGCTTTAAGGGGTCATTCGGTTTAATAACTTAAGTAATGGTCATTTATGAAGCTGTAGGCCGTAAAATCACCATCATTGCATCTACGATGCCTTCTCAAATCATTAGATCCGCAACCTCTTTTAGGAATAATCTCGCCACGCTTCAAATCATATATTTATCCCGTTATGGATTGTCATTGTTATTTCTTTGTTACGATTTCTCTTGCACTTGTGTAGAATTCGACTACCGAGAGAAGTCTGAATATGATGGGAAAGAAGTTCAAGAAGGTGGCAGGTTCTACTGCGACACCTGCCTCAGGCCAAGCTGCTACACCTTCAAGGAAAGGCTTAATCTCAGATACTACATGCACTGGTCTTACTGGTACTACATGGCAAGGGACATACAATTTGCTAGAAGGAGAACAACCAGAAGCGACAGTAACGGAGGCAAGTGTGGATGAATTAAGAAAGTCTGAGGCAACTCTTAAAGATTTGGCTGACTCTTTTCTGCACAGAATAGCAGCCAGGGAACAAGTCTTGCCTTATACTGATGTGGTACGTTGGGCAATTGAAGAAATTCCTCTCACTAATAGAACCTTCATTTCTAAGGATGGAAGGATTTTCGGCTCCTTCAAGCCTGACGACTTGAGACGAATGTATCATTTGCCCAATCCCGAGCAAGTCTATAACAGAGCATTTGTGGAGAAATTCGCCAGAGAGAATGAATCACCAGCCGAACCTCTCCGAGATTGGAGGCAAAATCCAGCAAAACACAAGCAGGATATGTCGGGTAAGTACTCCAATGCCTCTTTAGCTTCACCTTACTGCTATGCTGGAATTATGATGTGTAGATTGTGGGGATTTCATGATTCTGCAAATATCCATGTTGATATGGTTCCCTTAATGGAAGCGGCCGTTAATAGTATAATTATGGATTGGGCCACTATCCTGTCTGATAAGTTGGTCTTAGCTATTCGTGAGTTTAGGGCCAAAACCAGAGTCACTGAGAGAAAAATCCCACCTTTTTATTACTCTGCATACATTATGGATGCCCTTTGTTTTAATTCTGAGTTTCCTGTCCTTGGTTGGAGATGGACAACCCATGACCCAACACCTATTCATTTGTATCATCGTAAATTGTGGAAACCCTCTCACAAAGACCATTTGTACCAAATTTGCAATGGTTTTATGGTTCCCGTTCACTATTCTATTTTTGACAGACCTATCCCTAGGATTTCCTATGAAGCCTCTTTTGACCTACCAGCCGTAGCCCATTGGTTCGGTGAAGAATGTTTTTCTTATATCAGAGTTTTTGGAAGCAAGGCCAGGCCACATGTTCTCCCCTTATACATGCCAGACAAATTGCTAGCCCGAGAAATCTCCTATCAGATCATGTCTGAAGGTGTTACCCAAACTCTCAAAGAGGAGAAGAAGAGAGGATGGCCATCGTTTCCTTTAAGAATTAGAGTTTATACGCTGCTAAATTATAAGCATGCAGAAAAGGAAGCAGCAAAACTCCAAATGCTATCTCTAGTTTCTATTCCCAACAGACTCTATGACCCGAAAAAGACTGCTTTCATTGCCTTGGAACAGGCTAAGCTGACAAAGGTTGTTCACCAAGAAGACCAGTTTGACGACCTGTTCATGGGTGCTGATTCAATAAGCCAAGTCCAACAACTTGCTGCGATGAGATATGAAGATATGGAATTAACTGAATTTAATAAACTTAGAAAGCAAAGGTTGCAAACTTTGCCTCTAAAGTTATTATCTACAACCCCAACTTCATCCTCAAGCGAGCCTGATCAGCAAGAAATAAATTCACCTCCCGTTACAATTAGAGAACAGGAAGAAAGTCAAAGAAAGCTGCAGGCAGAAAGGCATAGAAGAGAACAAATAGAAAGGCAGCAAAAAGCACAAATTGAACAAGAGCAAAGAAGGCAAAGGGAGCAAGAAGAGCAAAGAAGACAAAGGGAGATAAAAGAACAGAGACAGAGAGAAATAGAAGAACAGAGGAAAAGAGAGGAAGAAGAAAAAATAAGGAAAGAACTGGAAGATAGGCAGAAAAAGGAATTGGAAGAACAGCAACGGAGAGTACAAGAGGAGCAACAGCGGGAGGCATTCGAAGAACAGCAGAGAATTGAAAAAGAAAAAGAACAGAGTAAGCAAATCTCTGTTGATACTGAATTGATTAAGGAATGGAATCAATTTGATTCCATTATAAGTGGTAAAGAAGCCTCCAAAGACTCAGATGCCTTAAAGACTCCCGATACTACTGTTTCTCCGGTTCTTGAAGGAACCAGCGGCCCATCCACAGTACAGGACGTTGAAAAAGTTACTCAGAATCCATCTGATCAAGTTGATCTTCAGGTAGAGGAAATTCCTCCTCTAGACATTTTCTACAGCCCTAAGCATAAAGCCGTTGTAAGACGCTCAAGGAAGAGGCGAAGGCTTGATCAACCTTCTGTTTCAAATGAGCAAACAGTCACGGGCAATGTCGTCTGGAAGGGAGAATTAAGTCCCTCTGAAGATTTAACAAAGCTGTCGCAATTTGCGGGAGCTTATTCAGCAGCAACCATTGACAAAGCATCCGAAGTGAGTCTTCTTTTGAAGACTAAAGAGCATGAGGTATATGCATTGCAAGCAGAAGTGATAGAGGCAAAAAATAAGGCGACACAGGCAGAAGAACAATTGCTGGCTCAACAACAAGAGAATCATTTGTTAACCCAGCAAATTGAAAAACTAAGGATAGACCAAAGTGACATTAAAGCACATGAATTGGCAGAGGCATTATCACAGTTGGAGGCATCAAATGAGCTGTTAATGAAATCTAAAGAGGATCAAATAGTTCAGCTCTCAGCACAGCTTGAAGGTATCAAAGGTGCCAAGAGTATTGAAGATTTCAGAGCAGAGGCAACTCTGATAAACGGCGCTTTGATATCTCAGATCAGACTTTTGTGCCAACAGCTAGTTGAAGCTGAGTCACTTTGTGATATATCTACAGCAGTATGTGAGCAAATCGAGAAAGCCAGGACTAACTTGGATCAGGCCGAAGATGAAATAATAGAATATATTGAATGGCAAGACACTCCAGAAGGGCAAGCTGCTAATTTAGCCCGAATCAGTGTAACATACAAGAACATACTTTTCATGGAATGGGAAACACAGGTAATGAAGGCAGAGAGGGCAGCATCCAGGTGCAAAACAATTTCCAAAAACATGATCAATATAGTCAATGATACATTGTATCTGGCTAACATGATTTCACAATGCACACCTGGAAACATAACAACCGCGAATATGCTGGAGCACAAGAATTATCCTAAGCTGGAAGAACAAGGGCGGTTAATTGCTGGAGTGAATACCTTGACCTCCGATGCATACTGGCTTTTCCTGATTAAACCGCATTCTCAAAGGTCGGCTCTTAACTGCCTAACCGACGCTCTCCGATACCTGATCGCCGATTTCCAAGATGCCACATATGATGCACAGCTAACTTCTCGCCTCAATACTCCACCAGAAGTAGAGCCAATGCTGGCGATATGTCAGCGAAAGAGTAAAGGCAAAGAGACAGCTGACTGAAGCATCGCCGCCGACTGCCGAATCACCCAAATGCAAAATGATATTTGTTGATGCCGATTTCTTAGTTTTCAGTTTTTAGATATTTAGTAGTTAGATTAGCATAGTATTTATAGACCCTTTCATTGTTTTGGAAAGGGTCGTAAAATTTTGTAAAAGACTAAAAGGCTGAAGTTTGCACTATTGTGCTTCAGTCTATATTCTTTTTTGAAACTCGACCACTGGTCCTTAATTTTACTTGGAATGCTGTTTAAGTAAATTGTGCACTATTGTCGTTTGCTTGGAATGCTTTCTGGTTGGAAGGAAGGACTGCGACATAGCGATTAATATATTGGATTGATCAAACAGCTTGCATGGTACTATTATCTGTATCTGTTCTCTTTTCAGTTATATGAATTGCTGTGTTATTACTTTGCTATTATTGAATACATGTATGTAATACAACAACAAGTCTTCATTTCATATCACTATTGAATGTTTTGTGATTTGTTATCTTTCACTCATGTATGTATCAATGATATAAATGACTGAGTGCAGTAATTCGCTATTATAGCTCTGCGTAACTACTTACGCAGAGCAATCTCAAATGATTAAACATCTATGCTTGTTGTTAGTGTCATCTATATGCCTGTCATTAAGCATAGTTTATCAAACGCTGTACTGTCTGAATTGATAAGTCCCGGGATTAGCTTATAGTTTTTGTATTTCTTTTATAGTTTAGTTATTTGTTTATTATCATTTCATATCTTAAATCATCCATCCATCCCGTTTACTTATAATCTTTGGGAAACTGGTCCCGTTATCCCCAGTCGGAGCCACTATTCCAAACGGAAAAGGAGCTGCACTAAGTTCCGGACCGGGTGGTTTCCCCGATGTTGTTGCAACGAATTTCGGGGCATCAACATTTTTGGCGCTAGAAGGAGGGCCATCAACTGTGAATGGCAAGTAGGTCCAAGTCCACAAACCATTCTAAGAGTAATTCCCCCTCCAAACCATCTTCTCCTTCTCAATCACATGCTGGTTTTCCAGCACATGATCAAAGAAAGGAAGAATCAACCACCACTGCTCACACCCATAATATTTCAGAACATTTAAGTCTTGAATCCCCTGAAGTTCAGTCTCTTATCCATAAACTTCAGAGCTTCTCAATTTCACCTCAGAAATCTGAAGTATCACAAAGCAGTGTGACCTCGCAGTTAAACTTATCTCATCCACTTACCAGACTTCAGAGCGAAAAACTTGGTATTGAACCTACTGAGTTCCCTTTACCCAAAAAGAAAAGGGCTAAGAAGATCACTGAAGTATCTGATAGTGAAGATCTTTCTTCCATATCTTCCATCTCAACTCCTCCTCTGCGAAGTCAACCATCCACTCCCCCATTACACATTGTTGTCCATCAAGGAATAAGTACTACAGCATCTCAAGCTACTCTCTCTCTAACAACTTCTTCTCCTCAGTCATCTGGAATACCAATAGTAGTAACAACTAATATCACCAGCATAATGGCAGATCCATGGACTCAGCCAGGTGCAGTCAATATGCCCGGACCATTACATGATCTACCTGATGCTCCAGAAAAATGGTTGCCTAAATTTAATCCAGATAACGGAACACAAGCTGAAGAACATATTAACAACTTCATGTTAGCTGTTAATCTAAAGGGAGTGACAGAACAAGACGTTGTTGTAAGGCTTTTCCCTTATACTCTGCAAGGATCGGCGGGATCCTGGTACTTCTCATTACCTTCTGGTTCTATTACCAGCTGGGCTATGTGCCAAGAGCAATTTCTTATCAAATATGGAGATGACAGGTCTCTGGCGACTCTAATAAACGACCTCTCCAATTTGAGAATAGAACATAGAGAACCAGTAAAAGAGTTTAATGCCCGATTCAATAAACTCTTAAATAAAATCCCCACTGCTTCTAAGCCAAGTGAACAAATCAGAAGCGAATGGTACATTACTGCTCTCCCTTCCAACATAGCTATTTTTGTTGACAGGGCTGGCAAACCTACCTTAGCCGAGAATATGAAAGAAGCACTTGCCGTCGAAAAACGGATAAATGCCCTAGAAAAGAAAGCAGTTTTGGAGGATAGAAAATCTAAAAAAGTTTCATTTAAAGAAGATTCCAAGAAGAAAACCCCAAAAGACCCATATGACATGGAGGGTTTACAAAAGGTCCTTAAAACATTGTCTAATGAAATGGTCGAAATTAAAAAACAGGTGGCTGAAACTTCAACCAAAAGACCATTTAGAACTTTTAAGAAAACAGAAACAAAGCCACCCAATGTTATATCTAATGCAGATTCTGAACAGGAAGATGAAGAAGAGGAATCATCCTCACAGACAGATGATGAAGAAGAAGTAGTTGAGTGCCATGGTATGTGGGATTTCATACTCCCAAATTCTGACACTGAGAATCAAGAAGAAGCTTTTCCTGTTACTACAAGAAGTAAAATCGCTTCTGAACCTACTCAAACAACTACAAAAAAGAGGAGTGCAGGTGCTGCCACACCAAAAGAAAAAGTTCTTCCGAAGAAATCTCCGGTAGCAGCCCCTCAAAACCAGCCTCCAATTTCTAATTCTCCTTCAACATCCAAAACACTAGTGGTATCTGACCATATGGAGTATAATATTGTCGATGACATGAAAAAGACCAAGGCAAACATAACCATGTTTGAACTAGGTAAATTAAAACATCAGCAAAAATTGCTCCTAAGGGAATTTAACGCTATTCCCTCTTCCCCTCTTCCCAGTTCAAAAGCTGCTAATGATTCAGGACAACCCCCTCCAGATATGGTCGAGGCTACCGATTCGGTTCTGATTGGAGATAGATCCAATTCTCATACCCCACCTTTTTTGCTCACCTATGAAATCTATAATCGAAATCTGCATAACTGTTTAATTGATTCAGGGGCTTCATCCAATATTATGCCAGCTTCAGTTTGTTCTAAGCTGAACATAGAACCCCAGAAGTCAGCCATCCACATTGTACAGTTAGACAGAACCAAAGTACAGGTCATAGGAGAGATTAATTCCGTGACTATCAGGTTGTCTGCTGATCCCAGAATAGTACAGAGAATAGACATTTTGATAGCCGACATACCTGAATTCTACGGTTTAATTTTGAGCAGAGACTGGTCTGAGAAACTGCATGGATACATTTCCACGGATTGGTCACATATGTGGCTCCCCTACAAGGGTAAGCCAAATCAAATAAGGATCGACCGTGAGAAGCATATGACTCATACAGTAACCGATTTCGAACAAGAAAACCAGCCGGTGGCTTTCAACAATAACATTTTGGGAAATTATTCTTCACAGTCATTCTTTGGCAATTTTGTTGCCCAATCTTCCCCTTTTCAAGTTAATCATTGTACATCTCAAGTAGAAAATTTTTCACAATCAAATTTATCCAAATGCTTTAATGTAGATCAAAAGGATGTAAATATTTCTGATTCTCCTTTATTTTGGTCTTTGTATTTTGATGGCTCTAAGTCCAGCGAGGGCTCAGGAGCAGGTTGCATTTTGGTTAGTCCAAAAGGCGAAAAGACAATGCTTTCTTGTAGATTAGAATTTGAATGCACCAACAATACAGCCGAATACGAAGCACTACTGCAGGGATTATATAAGGCAATTGACCTTAAAGTCCAATATTTAAAAGTATTCGGCGATAGTGAGATCATTGTTAAACAGGTAAGGAATACAATTCATTGCCTCTCAAGCCACCTTAAGCATTATCAAACGCTAGTGCAAGATCTCACTTCGCATTTCTCAGCATTCAATATTTTTTCAATCCCAAGATCGCAAAATTCAGCAGCTGATTTACTAGCCAACGTAGCTTCCAAGCTCCTCCCTTCCGAAGACTATAGTCTTGATAGATTTTCTGTAGAGTTAATTTTTAGACCTTCAGTTCCTGATAACATCACTAACTGGAGGGTTTTCAACCATGACGAGGATATTTTGCAATTTTTGACCTCTGAAAAGTCCTATGACAATCAAGTCATTGAAGAGGATGAGCATGATTCTCAAATGAAGCAAACATCTCAAGATAACGTTATTCCTAAACCTGTGGTAAAGCTTGAAGACCTTTATGACATCAAAGATAGGTTTAAACCTGTAATTAATGCTAAACTCCAGAGCTCTACTCTTAGGTTTGAATTGATTAATTTAGGAACGGCTCAAACTCCTCAAAATATAAATTTAGGATTAGGACTTTCTACAATAGAAAAGGAAGCATTTATCAAACTTTTAAGAAAAAACAAACAAGTTTTTGCTTGGAAGTATGATGACCTTAAAACATATGATACATCTATCATACAACACACTATTCCTATGCTTCCCGATCAAAAACCAATCCAGCAGAAGTTAAGAAAAATCCATCCAAATTTGGAGAGCCAGATAAAGTCGGAACTTAATAAGCTTTTAAAAGCTAAGATTATCTTCCCTGTCCGACACTCAAACTGGGTCTCCAATATGGTACCCGTCAGGAAGAAAAACGGCGACATCAGAATCTGTATTGATTTCAGAAATTTAAATAAGGCAAGCTTAAAAGATAACTTCCCTCTGCCTACCATGGAGCAAATCCTTCAATCGGTAGCAGGATCTGAATTGATGTCTTTTCTTGATGGTTTCTCAGGATACAATCAAGTGCTGGTCCACCCTGATGACCAATTAAAAACTACATTCAGAACAAAATGGGGAACTTACGCATACCAAAAGATGCCTTTCGGACTCATAAATGCAGGAGCGACATTTCAAAGAGCTATGGATACAGCCTTTAGAGGGTTAATTAACCGAACAGTAGTTGTCTACCTCGATGACATTACTGTATATTCTAAAAAGAGATATAATCACTTGCATGATTTAAATCAGATTTTTCAACGATGCAAAACATATGGTATCTCTCTTAACCCGAAAAAGTCTTTCTTCGCTCTCAACCAAGGCAAGCTCTTAGGGTTTATTGTATCTAAGGATGGCATTTATGTAGATCCTGAGCGAATTAAAGAAATTTCTGAAATTCCTTTTCCACACAATAAAAAATCGATGCAGTCGTTTTTAGGACAAATTAATTTCGTTAAGCGATTTGTTCCAGATTTTTCACAGATTGTACTACCACTGCAAAAGATGATTAAAAAGAATTCAACCTTCAGATGGGGACTAGAAGAAAAGCAAGCTTTTCATGATATTAAGCAATCCATAATCAATGTCCCAGCCCTGAATACTCCAAATCTTTCTAATCATTTTACATTATATACTATTGCATCCGACTTATCTTACGCAGCAGTACTAACTCAGTTGAATGATGACAATTTGGAAGCGCCCATTTCGTTCTTCAGTTCTAACTTTCAAGGCGCCGAATTGAATTATTCCGAAATTGAGAAACAAGCTTTTGCTGTCTTTAAAGCAGTCAAACATTATCGACCCTTTCTTCTTAAAACCCATACTAAAGTAATAGTTCCTTTCTCCGCAGTTAGGCAACTATTAATTCAAAAGGAATTGGGAGAAAAGAGGGCAAATTGGGTCGCAGCCCTCCAAGAATATGATCTAGAAATAAAGCCAGCAAAATTTGTTAAAGGTCAAGGTTTTTGCAGGATCTTAGCAGGAGCATCAAACATTCCTGAATCAGGTGATACAGAGCAAAACCAAGAAGTCAATCAGCTAAGTATACCGGATTCCGAATCTCAATATTCAGATCTAATCTTTTATTTAAAGAATGGTTATGCACCTACCAATTTGTCCTACAAGAATAAAAGAGCCATTAGATTGAAAGCTAAGAGTTTTTCTCTTATTAATGATGTGCTCTTCAGGAGAAACTATGATTCTGTATTACTAAGATGCCTTGAGAAACCTGAAGCTCAAAAGGTTTTGCAAGAGCTACACGATGGACCGGCAGGAGGACATTTTGGAGCTGATACAACAGCTCATAAAGTAATTCATGCCGGATATTACTGGCCTACTTTGTTTAAGGATGCTCATGAATATGTAAGGAAATGCATTAAGTGCCAAACTGCCAGTGGAAGACAACAAAAGCCAGCTTTCCCTTTACAACCAATCAACATTGAACAACCTTTTGAACAATGGGGATTGGACATCATTGGAGAAATAAATCCTTCATCTTCCAAGCAACACAAGTATATCCTTACAGCAACTGATTACTTTACAAAGTGGGTAGAAGCAGTTCCATTAAAGACAACAAACTCGGAAGCAATCATCGAATTTATAGATCAGTTCATCGTAACCAGGTTTGGTGTCCCAAACGCTCTTGTCTTTGATAATGCTTCTTACTTCTCAGGCAATGCAATGATTGATTTCGCTATCAAAAGAGGATTCAAATTAAAGTATTCTGCCAACTATTACCCCCAGGGTAACGGCCTAGCAGAATCAACTAATAAAAATCTAATCAAAATCATTAAGCGAACAATTGAAGAGAATCATAAGAACTGGCATAAATCCTTGGTATTTGCATTATGGGCCGATAGGATTACACAGAAAGCTTCCATAGGGACCTCTCCGTTTAATCTTGTTTATGGAAAAGAAGCAGTCGTACCAACCAATCTTCTTCTCCCATCTTTAGCCCTAGTGCAATTTATAGACGAAACTCCTTCTTCTTCTATACAGTTTAGACATGATCAAATACTCAAACTTGAAGAAGAAAGGGATAAAGCCAAGGTTACACATGCAAGACATCAGCAAGTCATTAAAGCAGCTTTCGATCTAGCCTCATCCAGCCCTAGACAATTTGAAGTCGGAGATCTAGTCCTGAAATGGGACAAAGCCCATGAAGACAAAGGTAAACATTCCAAATTCCAAAAACTGTGGCTAGGACCATTTCAGATCTGTGAAAAAGTAGGCCATTCCACATTCATACTTCAAAATCTATCAGGGGTGAGAGATTCTCTCCCTGTCAATGGTCTAATTCTGAAGAAATTCTTTAACTGAGGAGGTAACCCCTTCTCTTTGTAGCTTATTAGTTTTTCATAGTTTGTAGGATTTGTAGGAATAAGAATGTGGGACATTCCCATTGACCTTTCGCTGTAAACAAAAGCTGTCTCGCCATAGTAATATTAATATTTACTTTTTAAAAATAGCATCCTGAACCGAGAGAGATCATTTCTAGGAAATTAGATATCTTCTTATTCTAAGCATTACAGACTCACCTTTGTAAATTTCACTCTGAACGAAGTTCTATGAATCATCTTGAGTGGTTGAAATCAGTCCCCAAAGGTTATCTATACGAAAATAGGAGCTAATTCATCTTCAGCATCTTCAACTCTTAAACCTGTCATCCATTTATTCTTAATAAGATAATTGTTCATCCCATTCACCAACAGTTTTTGATTACTCAGAGTGTAATTCTAAAATATAAAAGATTAAAGATAAGAGGTCTTATCACAAGCCTGCTTACCATGTTCATAGGAAAATAATTTAACTGACATTACCAAAACTGCATACCAAACAGGGTAATGGCTTGAAATTTCAAGACAAGGGGTCTCATCACGAGCCAGCTTGTTCAGTTTAATTACTACCCGTGAATGGCATTGTCATCTATCTGGCCACCAAACCAGGACAATGGCTTTTATCTTAAGAAAAAAGAAATTGAAATTCAAAAAATACGAGAATATCTTTTGAATTCATTCTGTTTAGTCACACTCTAAGGTGAATGGAACAATGGACAACAACATGGTTAAAAGGTAACCCTGCCGAGACTATGAATGTTTGCTGGCAGCAGAGGCTCTACCTGTGACAGAGGAGTTTATTTTAAAAGCTGATATGGAAAAGTTTTCTATTTTTACTTTTACAAACCAATAAGGACTTATTTTAATACTCGAAGTGCATTTATAAAAAGAGGAAGTTAAATGAAGAAACCTGTTTTATTTAGAATCAATAGATATCTAGTTATATTAGAAATTTCCTTTCTTTTATAAAGATTCTATTTGAGAAAGTGTAAGTATAATTGTTAGTTCAGAGATAACTGGTTCTGCCAGCGAATCGCCAATTGTTGTGCCCTACAACAACCCCCCATTTCATAACATTTTTATCACAAACAATTTACATATGAAATGGGTCCCTTTTAAAATTTTTAATTGGCATTAATAAACTTGTTCAAATAAGGTATGATAATCAAATGAATTTATGCAAAAAACCCTTGTTGAACAAATGATAAGCAATTTTTGGTTAAGTCCAAAAAAGTAATCGCAAGTTCGGTTGCCATCTTGGTTTTTCCCGATGCGATATCGCTATCGGCCATCGGCAATAGCCAATGCACACACAAAAGGGCACATACCTTTTCCCCGATGCGACGCGATATCGGCAATCGGCTATCGGCACGGCACTATGTCTTGTGAAAAATGTTTTAACACTCCGGCCCGATGCGATATCGCATATCGGCAATCGGTACAATCCTACGCATTTTCATAAGACGTTTATATCCTTTCCCCGATGCGATATCGCTATCGGCATTCGCTAAAAGCAATTGATACACATTCAGGGGTTATGTTCGCGCGCCGAATGCGATATCGCAATCGGCGTTCGCTAAAGAACTTTCCCAAGTGATAACGCCACACACACACTTCCGATGCGATATGATGACGCTTAATGATGACCTCAGTTCCAAAAGGTGATTATTTCAAAGCATTAAAGTTATATTTAAACTCGATTTGACAAAAACACAGATTTCAAAATGCCGTTAAGTAAAGGGATAAGGTAATGCATGCGTATTTAAAGCTTTGCCCCTTCGAATTAACGAGCAATTACGATTAGACCTTTGAAAAAATCTATTACACGCTTTAAGGGGTCATTCGGTTTAATAACTTAAGTAATGGTCATTTATGAAGCTGCAGGCCGTAAAATCACCATCATTGCATCTACGATGCCTTCTCAAATCATTAGATCCGCAGCCTCTTTTAGGAATAATCTCGCCACGCTTCAAATCATATATTTATCCCGTTATGGATTGTCATTGTTATTTCTTTGTTACGATTTCTCTTGCACTTGTGTAGAATTCGACTACCGAGAGAAGTCTGAATATGATGGGAAAGAAGTTCAAGAAGGTGGCAGGTTCTACTGCGACACCTGCCTCAGGCCAAGCTGCTACACCTTCAAGGAAAGGCTTAATCTCAGATACTACATGCACTGGTCTTACTGGTACTACATGGCAAGGGACATACAATTTGCTAGAAGGAGAACAACCAGAAGCGACAGTAACGGAGGCAAGTGTGGATGAATTAAGAAAGTCTGAGGCAACTCTTAAAGATTTGGCTGACTCTTTTCTGCACAGAATAGCAGCCAGGGAACAAGTCTTGCCTTATACTGATGTGGTACGTTGGGCAATTGAAGAAATTCCTCTCACTAATAGAACCTTCATTTCTAAGGATGGAAGGATTTTCGGCTCCTTCAAGCCTGACGACTTGAGACGAATGTATCATTTGCCCAATCCCGAGCAAGTCTATAACAGAGCATTTGTGGAGAAATTCGCCAGAGAGAATGAATCACCAGCCGAACCTCTCCGAGATTGGAGGCAAAATCCAGCAAAACACAAGCAGGATATGTCGGGTAAGTACTCCAATGCCTCTTTGGCTTCACCTTACTGCTATGCTGGAATTATGATGTGTAGATTGTGGGGATTTCATGATTCTGCAAATATCCATGTTGATATGGTTCCCTTAATGGAAGCGGCCGTTAATAGTATAATTATGGATTGGGCCACTATCCTGTCTGATAAGTTGGTCTTAGCTATTCGTGAGTTTAGGGCCAAAACCAGAGTCACTGAGAGAAAAATCCCACCTTTTTATTACTCTGCATACATTATGGATGCCCTTTGTTTTAATTCTGAGTTTCCTGTCCTTGGTTGGAGATGGACAACCCATGACCCAACACCTATTCATTTGTATCATCGTAAATTGTGGAAACCCTCTCACAAAGACCATTTGTACCAAATTTGCAATGGTTTTATGGTTCCCGTTCACTATTCTATTTTTGACAGACCTATCCCTAGGATTTCCTATGAAGCCTCTTTTGACCTACCAGCCGTAGCCCATTGGTTCGGCGAAGAATGTTTTTCTTATATCAGAGTTTTTGGAAGCAAGGCCAGGCCACATGTTCTCCCCTTATACATGCCAGACAAATTGCTAGCCCGAGAAATCTCCTATCAGATCATGTCTGAAGGTGTTACCCAAACTCTCAAAGAGGAGAAGAAGAGAGGATGGCCATCGTTTCCTTTAAGAATTGGAGTTTATACGCTGCTAAATTATAAGCATGCAGAAAAGGAAGCAGCAAAACTCCAAATGCTATCTCTAGTTTCTATTCCCAACAGACTCTATGACCCGAAAAAGACTGCTTTCATTGCCTTGGAACAGGCTAAGCTGACAAAGGTTGTTCACCAAGAAGACCAGTTTGACGACCTGTTCATGGGTGCTGATTCAATAAGCCAAGTCCAACAACTTGCTGCGATGAGATATGAAGATATGGAATTAACTGAATTTAATAAACTTAGAAAGCAAAGGTTGCAAACTTTGCCTCTAAAGTTATTATCTACAACCCCAACTTCATCCTCAAGCGAGCCTGATCAGCCAGAAATAAATTCACCTCCCGTTACAATTAGAGAACAGGAGGAAAGTCAAAGAAAGCTGCAGGCAGAAAGGCATAGAAGAGAACAAATAGAAAGGCAGCAAAAAGCACAAATTGAACAAGAGCAAAGAAGGCAAAGGGAGCAAGAAGAGCAAAGAAGACAAAGGGAGATAAAAGAACAGAGACAGAGAGAAATAGAAGAACAGAGGAAAAGAGAGGAAGAAGAAAAAATAAGGAAAGAACTGGAAGATAGGCAGAAAAAGGAATTGGAAGAACAGCAACGGAGAGTACAAGAGGAGCAACAGCGGGAGGCATTCGAAGAACAGCAGAGAATTGAAAAAGAAAAAGAACAGAGTAAGCAAATCTCTGTTGATACTGAATTGATTAAGGAATGGAATCAATTTGATTCCATTATAAGTGGTAAAGAAGCCTCCAAAGACTCAGATGCCTTAAAGACTCCCGATACTACTGTTTCTCCGGTTCTTGAAGGAACCAGCGGCCCATCCACAGTACAGAACGTTGAAGAAGTTACTCAGAATCCATCTGATCAAGTTGATCTTCAGGTAGAGGAAATTCCTCCTCTAGACATTTTCTACAGCCCTAAGCATAAAGCCGTTGTAAGACGCTCAAGGAAGAGGCGAAGGCTTGATCAACCTTCTGTTTCAAATGAGCAAACAGTCACGGGCAATGTCGTCTGGAAGGGAGAATTAAGTCCCTCTGAAGATTTAACAAAGCTGTCGCAATTTGCGGGAGCTTATTCAGCAGCAACCATTGACAAAGCATCCGAAGTGAGTCTTCTTTTGAAGACTAAAGAGCATGAGGTATATGCATTGCAAGCAGAAGTGATAGAGGCAAAGAATAAGGCGACACAGGCAGAAGAACAATTGCTGGCTCAACAACAAGAGAATCATTTGTTAACCCAGCAAATTGAAAAACTAAGGATAGACCAAAGTGACATTAAAGCACATGAATTGGCAGAGGCATTATCACAGTTGGAGGCATCAAATGAGCTGTTAATGAAATCTAAAGAGGATCAAATAGTTCAGCTCTCAGCACAGCTTGAAGGTATCAAAGGTGCCAAGAGTATTGAAGATTTCAGAGCAGAGGCAACTCTGATAAACGGCGCTTTGATATCTCAGATCAGACTTTTGTGCCAACAGCTAGTTGAAGCTGAGTCACTTTGTGATATATCTACAGCAGTATGTGAGCAAATCGAGAAAGCCAGGACTAACTTGGATCAGGCCGAAGATGAAATAATAGAATATATTGAATGGCAAGATACTCCAGAAGGGCAAGCTGCTAATTTAGCCCGAATCAGTGTAACATACAAGAACATACTTTTCATGGAATGGGAAACACAGGTAATGAAGGCAGAGAGGGCAGCATCCAGGTGCAAAACAATTTCCAAAAACATGATCAATATAGTCAATGATACATTGTATCTGGCTAACATGATTTCACAATGCACACCTGGAAACATAACAACCGCGAATATGCTGGAGCACAAGAATTATCCTAAGCTGGAAGAACAAGGGCGGTTAATTGCTGGAGTGAATACCTTGACCTCCGATGCATACTGGCTTTTCCTGATTAAACCGCATTCTCAAAGGTCGGCTCTTAACTGCCTAACCGACGCTCTCCGATACCTGATCGCCGATTTCCAAGATGCCACATATGATGCACAGCTGACTTCTCGCCTCAATACTCCACCAGAAGTAGAGCCAATGCTGGCGATATGTCAGCGAAAGAGTAAAGGCAAAGAGACAGCTGACTGAAGCATCGCCGCCGACTGCCGAATCACCCAAATGCAAAATGATATTTGTTGATGCCGATTTCTTAGTTTTCAGTTTTTAGATATTTAGTAGTTAGATTAGCATAGTATTTATAGACCCTTTCATTGTTTTGGAAAGGGTCGTAAAATTTTGTAAAAGACTAAAAGGCTGAAGTTTGCACTATTGTGCTTCAGTCTATATTCTTTTTGAAACTCGACCACTGGTCCTTAATTTTACTTGGAATGCTGTTTAAGTAAATTGTGCACTATTGTCGTTTGCTTGGAATGCTTTCTGGTTGGAAGGAAGGACTGCGACATAGCGATTAATATATTGGATTGATCAAACAGCTTGCATGGTACTATTATCTGTATCTGTTCTCTTTTCAGTTATATGAATTGCTGTGTTATTACTTTGCTATTATTGAATACATGTATGTAATACAACAACAAGTCTTCATTTCATATCACTATTGAATGTTTTGTGATTTGTTATCTTTCACTCATGTATGTATCAATGATATAAATGACTGAGTGCAGTAATTCGCTATTATAGCTCTGCGTAACTACTTACGCAGAGCAATCTCAAATGATTAAACATCTATGCTTGTTGTTAGTGTCATCTATATGCCTGTCATTAAGCATAGTTTATCAAACGCTGTACTGTCTGAATTGATAAGTCCCGGGATTAGCTTATAGTTTTTGTATTTCTTTTATAGTTTAGTTATTTGTTTATTATCATTTCATATCTTAAATCATCCATCCATCCCGTTTACTTATAATCTTTGGGAAACTGGTCCCGTTATCCCCAGTCGGAGCCACTATTCCAAACGGAAAAGGAGCTGCACTAAGTTCCGGACCGGGTGGTTTCCCCGATGTTGTTGCAACGAATTTCGGGGCATCAACATTTTTGGCGCTAGAAGGAGGGCCATCAACTGTGAATGGCAAGTAGGTCCAAGTCCACAAACCATTCTAAGAGTAATTCCCCCTCCAAACCATCTTCTCCTTCTCAATCACATGCTGGTTTTCCAGCACATGATCAAAGAAAGGAAGAATCAACCACCACTGCTCACACCCATAATATTTCAGAACATTTAAGTCTTGAATCCCCTGAAGTTCAGTCTCTTATCCATAAACTTCAGAGCTTCTCAATTTCACCTCAGAAATCTGAAGTATCACAAAGCAGTGTGACCTCGCAGTTAAACTTATCTCATCCACTTACCAGACTTCAGAGCGAAAAACTTGGTATTGAACCTACTGAGTTCCCTTTACCCAAAAAGAAAAGGGCTAAGAAGATCACTGAAGTATCTGATAGTGAAGATCTTTCTTCCATATCTTCCATCTCAACTCCTCCTCTGCGAAGTCAACCATCCACTCCCCCATTACACATTGTTGTCCATCAAGGAATAAGTACTACAGCATCTCAAGCTACTCTCTCTCTAACAACTTCTTCTCCTCAGTCATCTGGAATACCAATAGTAGTAACAACTAATATCACCAGCATAATGGCAGATCCATGGACTCAGCCAGGTGCAGTCAATATGCCCAGACCATTACATGATCTACCTGATGCTCCAGAAAAATGGTTGCCTAAATTTAATCCAGATAACGGAACACAAGCTGAAGAACATATTAACAACTTTATGTTAGCTGTTAATCTAAAGGGAGTGACAGAACAAGACGTTGTTGTAAGGCTTTTCCCTTATACTCTGCAAGGATCGGCGGATCCTGGTACTTCTCATTACCTTCTGGTTCTATTACCAGCTGGGCTATGTGCCAAGAGCAATTTCTTATCAAATATGGAGATGACAGGTCTCTGGCGACTCTAATAAACGACCTCTCCAATTTGAGAATAGAACATAGAGAACCAGTAAAAGAGTTTAATGCCCGATTCAATAAACTCTTAAATAAAATCCCCACTGCTTCTAAGCCAAGTGAACAAATCAGAAGCGAATGGTACATTACTGCTCTCCCTTCCAACATAGCTATTTTTGTTGACAGGGCTGGCAAACCTACCTTAGCCGAGAATATGAAAGAAGCACTTGCCGTCGAAAAACGGATAAATGCCCTAGAAAAGAAAGCAGTTTTGGAGGATAGAAAATCTAAAAAAGTTTCATTTAAAGAAGATTCCAAGAAGAAAACCCCAAAAGACCCATATGACATGGAGGGTTTACAAAAGGTCCTTAAAACATTGTCTAATGAAATGGTCGAAATTAAAAAACAGGTGGCTGAAACTTCAACCAAAAGACCATTTAGAACTTTTAAGAAAACAGAAACAAAGCCACCCAATGTTATATCTAATGCAGATTCTGAACAGGAAGATGAAGAAGAGGAATCATCCTCACAGACAGATGATGAAGAAGAAGTAGTTGAGTGCCATGGTATGTGGGATTTCATACTCCCAAATTCTGACACTGAGAATCAAGAAGAAGCTTTTCCTGTTACTACAAGAAGTAAAATCGCTTCTGAACCTACTCAAACAACTACAAAAAAGAGGAGTGCAGGTGCTGCCACACCAAAAGAAAAAGTTCTTCCGAAGAAATCTCCGGTAGCAGCCCCTCAAAACCAGCCTCCAATTTCTAATTCTCCTTCAACATCCAAAACACTAGTGGTATCTGACCATATGGAGTATAATATTGTCGATGACATGAAAAAGACCAAGGCAAACATAACCATGTTTGAACTAGGTAAATTAAAACATCAGCAAAAATTGCTCCTAAGGGAATTTAACGCTATTCCCTCTTCCCCTCTTCCCAGTTCAAAAGCTGCTAATGATTCAGGACAACCCCCTCCAGATATGGTCGAGGCTACCGATTCGGTTCTGATTGGAGATAGATCCAATTCTCATACCCCACCTTTTTTGCTCACCTATGAAATCTATAATCGAAATCTGCATAACTGTTTAATTGATTCAGGGGCTTCATCCAATATTATGCCAGCTTCAGTTTGTTCTAAGCTGAACATAGAACCCCAGAAGTCAGCCATCCACATTGTACAGTTAGACAGAACCAAAGTACAGGTCATAGGAGAGATTAATTCCGTGACTATCAGGTTGTCTGCTGATCCCAGAATAGTACAGAGAATAGACATTTTGATAGCCGACATACCTGAATTCTACGGTTTAATTTTGAGCAGAGACTGGTCTGAGAAACTGCATGGATACATTTCCACGGATTGGTCACATATGTGGCTCCCCTACAAGGGTAAGCCAAATCAAATAAGGATCGACCGTGAGAAGCATATGACTCATACAGTAACCGATTTCGAACAAGAAAACCAGCCGGTGGCTTTCAACAATAACATTTTGGGAAATTATTCTTCACAGTCATTCTTTGGCAATTTTGTTGCCCAATCTTCCCCTTTTCAAGTTAATCATTGTACATCTCAAGTAGAAAATTTTTCACAATCAAATTTATCCAAATGCTTTAATGTAGATCAAAAGGATGTAAATATTTCTGATTCTCCTTTATTTTGGTCTTTGTATTTTGATGGCTCTAAGTCCAGCGAGGGCTCAGGAGCAGGTTGCATTTTGGTTAGTCCAAAAGGCGAAAAGACAATGCTTTCTTGTAGATTAGAATTTGAATGCACCAACAATACAGCCGAATACGAAGCACTACTGCAGGGATTATATAAGGCAATTGACCTTAAAGTCCAATATTTAAAAGTATTCGGCGATAGTGAGATCATTGTTAAACAGGTAAGGAATACAATTCATTGCCTCTCAAGCCACCTTAAGCATTATCAAACGCTAGTGCAAGATCTCACTTCGCATTTCTCAGCATTCAATATTTTTTCAATCCCAAGATCGCAAAATTCAGCAGCTGATTTACTAGCCAACGTAGCTTCCAAGCTCCTCCCTTCCGAAGACTATAGTCTTGATAGATTTTCTGTAGAGTTAATTTTTAGACCTTCAGTTCCTGATAACATCACTAACTGGAGGGTTTTCAACCATGACGAGGATATTTTGCAATTTTTGACCTCTGAAAAGTCCTATGACAATCAAGTCATTGAAGAGGATGAGCATGATTCTCAAATGAAGCAAACATCTCAAGATAACGTTATTCCTAAACCTGTGGTAAAGCTTGAAGACCTTTATGACATCAAAGATAGGTTTAAACCTGTAATTAATGCTAAACTCCAGAGCTCTACTCTTAGGTTTGAATTGATTAATTTAGGAACGGCTCAAACTCCTCAAAATATAAATTTAGGATTAGGACTTTCTACAATAGAAAAGGAAGCATTTATCAAACTTTTAAGAAAAAACAAACAAGTTTTTGCTTGGAAGTATGATGACCTTAAAACATATGATACATCTATCATACAACACACTATTCCTATGCTTCCCGATCAAAAACCAATCCAGCAGAAGTTAAGAAAAATCCATCCAAATTTGGAGAGCCAGATAAAGTCGGAACTTAATAAGCTTTTAAAAGCTAAGATTATCTTCCCTGTCCGACACTCAAACTGGGTCTCCAATATGGTACCCGTCAGGAAGAAAAACGGCGACATCAGAATCTGTATTGATTTCAGAAATTTAAATAAGGCAAGCTTAAAAGATAACTTCCCTCTGCCTACCATGGAGCAAATCCTTCAATCGGTAGCAGGATCTGAATTGATGTCTTTTCTTGATGGTTTCTCAGGATACAATCAAGTGCTGGTCCACCCTGATGACCAATTAAAAACTACATTCAGAACAAAATGGGGAACTTACGCATACCAAAAGATGCCTTTCGGACTCATAAATGCAGGAGCGACATTTCAAAGAGCTATGGATACAGCCTTTAGAGGGTTAATTAACCGAACAGTAGTTGTCTACCTCGATGACATTACTGTATATTCTAAAAAGAGATATAATCACTTGCATGATTTAAATCAGATTTTTCAACGATGCAAAACATATGGTATCTCTCTTAACCCGAAAAAGTCTTTCTTCGCTCTCAACCAAGGCAAGCTCTTAGGGTTTATTGTATCTAAGGATGGCATTTATGTAGATCCTGAGCGAATTAAAGAAATTTCTGAAATTCCTTTTCCACACAATAAAAAATCGATGCAGTCGTTTTTAGGACAAATTAATTTCGTTAAGCGATTTGTTCCAGATTTTTCACAGATTGTACTACCACTGCAAAAGATGATTAAAAAGAATTCAACCTTCAGATGGGGACTAGAAGAAAAGCAAGCTTTTCATGATATTAAGCAATCCATAATCAATGTCCCAGCCCTGAATACTCCAAATCTTTCTAATCATTTTACATTATATACTATTGCATCCGACTTATCTTACGCAGCAGTACTAACTCAGTTGAATGATGACAATTTGGAAGCGCCCATTTCGTTCTTCAGTTCTAACTTTCAAGGCGCCGAATTGAATTATTCCGAAATTGAGAAACAAGCTTTTGCTGTCTTTAAAGCAGTCAAACATTATCGACCCTTTCTTCTTAAAACCCATACTAAAGTAATAGTTCCTTTCTCCGCAGTTAGGCAACTATTAATTCAAAAGGAATTGGGAGAAAAGAGGGCAAATTGGGTCGCAGCCCTCCAAGAATATGATCTAGAAATAAAGCCAGCAAAATTTGTTAAAGGTCAAGGTTTTTGCAGGATCTTAGCAGGAGCATCAAACATTCCTGAATCAGGTGATACAGAGCAAAACCAAGAAGTCAATCAGCTAAGTATACCGGATTCCGAATCTCAATATTCAGATCTAATCTTTTATTTAAAGAATGGTTATGCACCTACCAATTTGTCCTACAAGAATAAAAGAGCCATTAGATTGAAAGCTAAGAGTTTTTCTCTTATTAATGATGTGCTCTTCAGGAGAAACTATGATTCTGTATTACTAAGATGCCTTGAGAAACCTGAAGCTCAAAAGGTTTTGCAAGAGCTACATGATGGACCGGCAGGAGGACATTTTGGAGCTGATACAACAGCTCATAAAGTAATTCATGCCGGATATTACTGGCCTACTTTGTTTAAGGATGCTCATGAATATGTAAGGAAATGCATTAAGTGTCAAACTGCCAGTGGAAGACAACAAAAGCCAGCTTTCCCTTTACAACCAATCAACATTGAACAACCTTTTGAACAATGGGGATTGGACATCATTGGAGAAATAAATCCTTCATCTTCCAAGCAACACAAGTATATCCTTACAGCAACTGATTACTTTACAAAGTGGGTAGAAGCAGTTCCATTAAAGACAACAAACTCGGAAGCAATCATCGAATTTATAGATCAGTTCATCGTAACCAGGTTTGGTGTCCCAAACGCTCTTGTCTTTGATAATGCTTCTTACTTCTCAGGCAATGCAATGATTGATTTCGCTATCAAAAGAGGATTCAAATTAAAGTATTCTGCCAACTATTACCCCCAGGGTAACGGCCTAGCAGAATCAACTAATAAAAATCTAATCAAAATCATTAAGCGAACAATTGAAGAGAATCATAAGAACTGGCATAAATCCTTGGTATTTGCATTATGGGCCGATAGGATTACACAGAAAGCTTCCATAGGGACCTCTCCGTTTAATCTTGTTTATGGAAAAGAAGCAGTCGTACCAACCAATCTTCTTCTCCCATCTTTAGCCCTAGTGCAATTTATAGACGAAACTCCTTCTTCTTCTATACAGTTTAGACATGATCAAATACTCAAACTTGAAGAAGAAAGGGATAAAGCCAAGGTTACACATGCAAGACATCAGCAAGTCATTAAAGCAGCTTTCGATCTAGCCTCATCCAGCCCTAGACAATTTGAAGTCGGAGATCTAGTCCTGAAATGGGACAAAGCCCATGAAGACAAAGGTAAACATTCCAAATTCCAAAAACTGTGGCTAGGACCATTTCAGATCTGTGAAAAAGTAGGCCATTCCACATTCATACTTCAAAATCTATCAGGGGTGAGAGATTCTCTCCCTGTCAATGGTCTAATTCTGAAGAAATTCTTTAACTGAGGAGGTAACCCCTTCTCTTTGTAGCTTATTAGTTTTTCATAGTTTGTAGGATTTGTAGGAATAAGAATGTGGGACATTCCCATTGACCTTTCGCTGTAAACAAAAGCTGTCTCGCCATAGTAATATTAATATTTACTTTTTAAAAATAGCATCCTGAACCGAGAGAGATCATTTCTAGGAAATTAGATATCTTCTTATTCTAAGCATTACAGACTCACCTTTGTAAATTTCACTCTGAACGAAGTTCTATGAATCATCTTGAGTGGTTGAAATCAGTCCCCAAAGGTTATCTATACGAAAATAGGAGCTAATTCATCTTCAGCATCTTCAACTCTTAAACCTGTCATCCATTTATTCTTAATAAGATAATTGTTCATCCCATTCACCAACAGTTTTTGATTACTCAGAGTGTAATTCTAAAATATAAAAGATTAAAGATAAGAGGTCTTATCACAAGCCTGCTTACCATGTTCATAGGAAAATAATTTAACTGACATTACCAAAACTGCATACCAAACAGGGTAATGGCTTGAAATTTCAAGACAAGGGGTCTCATCACGAGCCAGCTTGTTCAGTTTAATTACTACCCGTGAATGGCATTGTCATCTATCTGGCCACCAAACCAGGACAATGGCTTTTATCTTAAGAAAAAAGAAATTGAAATTCAAAAAATACGAGAATATCCTTTGAATTCATTCTGTTTAGTCACACTCTAAGGTGAATGGAACAATGGACAACAACATGGTTAAAAGGTAACCCTGCCGAGACTATGAATGTTTGCTGGCAGCAGAGGCTCTACCTGTGACAGAGGAGTTTATTTTAAAAGCTGATATGGAAAAGTTTTCTATTTTTACTTTTACAAACCAATAAGGACTTATTTTAATACTCGAAGTGCATTTATAAAAAGAGGAAGTTAAATGAAGAAACCTGTTTTATTTAGAATCAATAGATATCTAGTTATATTAGAAATTTCCTTTCTTTTATAAAGATTCTATTTGAGAAAGTGTAAGTATAATTGTTAGTTCAGAGATAACTGGTTCTGCCAGCGAATCGCCAATTGTTGTGCCCTACAACAACCCCCCATTTCATAACATTTTTATCACAAACAATTTACATATGAAATGGGTCCCTTTTAAAATTTTTAATTGGCATTAATAAACTTGTTCAAATAAGGTATGATAATCAAATGAATTTATGCAAAAAACCCTTGTTGAACAAATGATAAGCAATTTTTGGTTAAGTCCAAAAAAGTAATCGCAAGTTCGGTTGCCATCTTGGTTTTTCCCGATGCGATATCGCTATCGGCCATCGGCAATAGCCAATGCACACACAAAAGGGCACATACCTTTTCCCCGATGCGACGCGATATCGGCAATCGGCTATCGGCACGGCACTATGTCTTGTGAAAAATGTTTTAACACTCCGGCCCGATGCGATATCGCATATCGGCAATCGGTACAATCCTACGCATTTTCATAAGACGTTTATATCCTTTCCCCGATGCGATATCGCTATCGGCATTCGCTAAAAGCAATTGATACACATTCAGGGGTTATGTTCGCGCGCCGAATGCGATATCGCAATCGGCGTTCGCTAAAGAACTTTCCCAAGTGATAACGCCACACACACACTTCCGATGCGATATGATGACGCTTAATGATGACCTCAGTTCCAAAAGGCGATTATTTCAAAGCATTAAAGTTATATTTAAACTCGATTTGACAAAAACACAGATTTCAAAATGCCGTTAAGTAAAGGGATAAGGTAATGCATGCGTATTTAAAGCTTTGCCCCTTCGAATTAACGAGCAATTACGATTAGACCTTTGAAAAAATCTATTACACGCTTTAAGGGGTCATTCGGTTTAATAACTTAAGTAATGGTCATTTATGAAGCTGTAGGCCGTAAAATCACCATCATTGCATCTACGATGCCTTCTCAAATCATTAGATCCGCAGCCTCTTTTAGGAATAATCTCGCCACGCTTCAAATCATATATTTATCCCGTTATGGATTGTCATTGTTATTTCTTTGTTACGATTTCTCTTGCACTTGTGTAGAATTCGACTACCGAGAGAAGTCTGAATATGATGGGAAAGAAGTTCAAGAAGGTGGCAGGTTCTACTGCGACACCTGCCTCAGGCCAAGCTGCTACACCTTCAAGGAAAGGCTTAATCTCAGATACTACATGCACTGGTCTTACTGGTACTACATGGCAAGGGACATACAATTTGCTAGAAGGAGAACAACCAGAAGCGACAGTAACGGAGGCAAGTGTGGATGAATTAAGAAAGTCTGAGGCAACTCTTAAAGATTTGGCTGACTCTTTTCTGCACAGAATAGCAGCCAGGGAACAAGTCTTGCCTTATACTGATGTGGTACGTTGGGCAATTGAAGAAATTCCTCTCACTAATAGAACCTTCATTTCTAAGGATGGAAGGATTTTCGGCTCCTTCAAGCCTGACGACTTGAGACGAATGTATCATTTGCCCAATCCCGAGCAAGTCTATAACAGAGCATTTGTGGAGAAATTCGCCAGAGAGAATGAATCACCAGCCGAACCTCTCCGAGATTGGAGGCAAAATCCAGCAAAACACAAGCAGGATATGTCGGGTAAGTACTCCAATGCCTCTTTAGCTTCACCTTACTGCTATGCTGGAATTATGATGTGTAGATTGTGGGGATTTCATGATTCTGCAAATATCCATGTTGATATGGTTCCCTTAATGGAAGCGGCCGTTAATAGTATAATTATGGATTGGGCCACTATCCTGTCTGATAAGTTGGTCTTAGCTATTCGTGAGTTTAGGGCCAAAACCAGAGTCACTGAGAGAAAAATCCCACCTTTTTATTACTCTGCATACATTATGGATGCCCTTTGTTTTAATTCTGAGTTTCCTGTCCTTGGTTGGAGATGGACAACCCATGACCCAACACCTATTCATTTGTATCATCGTAAATTGTGGAAACCCTCTCACAAAGACCATTTGTACCAAATTTGCAATGGTTTTATGGTTCCCGTTCACTATTCTATTTTTGACAGACCTATCCCTAGGATTTCCTATGAAGCCTCTTTTGACCTACCAGCCGTAGCCCATTGGTTCGGCGAAGAATGTTTTTCTTATATCAGAGTTTTTGGAAGCAAGGCCAGGCCACATGTTCTCCCCTTATACATGCCAGACAAATTGCTAGCCCGAGAAATCTCCTATCAGATCATGTCTGAAGGTGTTACCCAAACTCTCAAAGAGGAGAAGAAGAGAGGATGGCCATCGTTTCCTTTAAGAATTGGAGTTTATACGCTGCTAAATTATAAGCATGCAGAAAAGGAAGCAGCAAAACTCCAAATGCTATCTCTAGTTTCTATTCCCAACAGACTCTATGACCCGAAAAAGACTGCTTTCATTGCCTTGGAACAGGCTAAGCTGACAAAGGTTGTTCACCAAGAAGACCAGTTTGACGACCTGTTCATGGGTGCTGATTCAATAAGCCAAGTCCAACAACTTGCTGCGATGAGATATGAAGATATGGAATTAAATGAATTTAATAAACTTAGAAAGCAAAGGTTGCAAACTTTGCCTCTAAAGTTATTATCTACAACCCCAACTTCATCCTCAAGCGAGCCTGATCAGCAAGAAATAAATTCACCTCCCGTTACAATTAGAGAACAGGAGGAAAGTCAAAGAAAGCTGCAGGCAGAAAGGCATAGAAGAGAACAAATAGAAAGGCAGCAAAAAGCACAAATTGAACAAGAGCAAAGAAGGCAAAGGGAGCAAGAAGAGCAAAGAAGACAAAGGGAGATAAAAGAACAGAGACAGAGAGAAATAGAAGAACAGAGGAAAAGAGAGGAAGAAGAAAAAATAAGGAAAGAACTGGAAGATAGGCAGAAAAAGGAATTGGAAGAACAGCAACGGAGAGTACAAGAGGAGCAACAGCGGGAGGCATTCGAAGAACAGCAGAGAATTGAAAAAGAAAAAGAACAGAGTAAGCAAATCTCTGTTGATACTGAATTGATTAAGGAATGGAATCAATTTGATTCCATTATAAGTGGTAAAGAAGCCTCCAAAGACTCAGATGCCTTAAAGACTCCCGATACTACTGTTTCTCCGGTTCTTGAAGGAACCAGCGGCCCATCCACAGTACAGGACGTTGAAAAAGTTACTCAGAATCCATCTGATCAAGTTGATCTTCAGGTAGAGGAAATTCCTCCTCTAGACATTTTCTACAGCCCTAAGCATAAAGCCGTTGTAAGACGCTCAAGGAAGAGGCGAAGGCTTGATCAACCTTCTGTTTCAAATGAGCAAACAGTCACGGGCAATGTCGTCTGGAAGGGAGAATTAAGTCCCTCTGAAGATTTAACAAAGCTGTCGCAATTTGCGGGAGCTTATTCAGCAGCAACCATTGACAAAGCATCCGAAGTGAGTCTTCTTTTGAAGACTAAAGAGCATGAGGTATATGCATTGTAAGCAGAAGTGATAGAGGCAAAAAATAAGGCGACACAGGCAGAAGAACAATTGCTGGCTCAACAACAAGAGAATCATTTGTTAACCCAGCAAATTGAAAAACTAAGGATAGACCAAAGTGACATTAAAGCACATGAATTGGCAGAGGCATTATCACAGTTGGAGGCATCAAATGAGCTGTTAATGAAATCTAAAGAGGATCAAATAGTTCAGCTCTCAGCACAGCTTGAAGGTATCAAAGGTGCCAAGAGTATTGAAGATTTCAGAGCAGAGGCAACTCTGATAAACGGCGCTTTGATATCTCAGATCAGACTTTTGTGCCAACAGCTAGTTGAAGCTGAGTCACTTTGTGATATATCTACAGCAGTATGTGAGCAAATCGAGAAAGCCAGGACTAACTTGGATCAGGCCGAAGATGAAATAATAGAATATATTGAATGGCAAGACACTCCAGAAGGGCAAGCTGCTAATTTAGCCCGAATCAGTGTAACATACAAGAACATACTTTTCATGGAATGGGAAACACAGGTAATGAAGGCAGAGAGGGCAGCATCCAGGTGCAAAACAATTTCCAAAAACATGATCAATATAGTCAATGATACATTGTATCTGGCTAACATGATTTCACAATGCACACCTGGAAACATAACAACCGCGAATATGCTGGAGCACAAGAATTATCCTAAGCTGGAAGAACAAGGGCGGTTAATTGCTGGAGTGAATACCTTGACCTCCGATGCATACTGGCTTTTCCTGATTAAACCGCATTCTCAAAGGTCGGCTCTTAACTGCCTAACCGACGCTCTCCGATACCTGATCGCCGATTTCCAAGATGCCACATATGATGCACAGCTAACTTCTCGCCTCAATACTCCACCAGAAGTAGAGCCAATGCTGGCGATATGTCAGCGAAAGAGTAAAGGCAAAGAGACAACTGACTGAAGCATCGCCGCCGACTGCCGAATCACCCAAATGCAAAATGATATTTGTTGATGCCGATTTCTTAGTTTTCAGTTTTTAGATATTTAGTAGTTAGATTAGCATAGTATTTATAGACCCTTTCATTGTTTTGGAAAGGGTCGTAAAATTTTGTAAAAGACTAAAAGGCTGAAGTTTGCACTATTGTGCTTCAGTCTATATTCTTTTTTGAAACTCGACCACTGGTCCTTAATTTTACTTGGAATGTTGTTTAAGTAAATTGTGCACTATTGTCGTTTGCTTGGAATGCTTTCTGGTTGGAAGGAAGGACTGCGACATAGCGATTAATATATTGGATTGATCAAACAGCTTGCATGGTACTATTATCTGTATCTGTTCTCTTTTCAGTTATAAGAATTGCTGTGTTATTACTTTGCTATTATTGAATACATGTATGTAATACAACAACAAGTCTTCATTTCATATCACTATTGAATGTTTTGTGATTTGTTATCTTTCACTCATGTATGTATCAATGATATAAATGACTGAGTGCAGTAATTCGCTATTATAGCTCTGCGTAACTACTTACGCAGAGCAATCTCAAATGATTAAACATCTATGCTTGTTGTTAGTGTCATCTATATGCCTGTCATTAAGCATAGTTTATCAAACGCTGTACTGTCTGAATTGATAAGTCCCGGGATTAGCTTATAGTTTTTGTATTTCTTTTATAGTTTAGTTATTTGTTTATTATCATTTCATATCTTAAATCATCCATCCATCCCGTTTACTTATAATCTTTGGGAAACTGGTCCCGTTATCCCCAGTCGGAGCCACTATTCCAAACGGAAAAGGAGCTGCACTAAGTTCCGGACCGGGTGGTTTCCCCGATGTTGTTGCAACGAATTTCGGGGCATCAACAAGTCCTTACACCATTACCAAGGCTGTGGAAAACAATGCTTTGGAGCACAACATTCCCCCATTCCTTGGCTTGCACTAAGTGTTCAATGTTGACCGCCCTCGACCATGCCTCCCATCATTACTGGACACATCAGAGATTGCAAAACAGCTCACCAGGGACCAAGTTCAACAGAAGTTTCCCCATCTCATGGAGGCACTCAACGTAATGGGGACCATTGCTTCCTAAGGGGGAGGAATGATCCAGGTGGATGTTGGTGGCCACCCACCTATCCCACTTGGACCCCCACAACTGCCTCTTTCAGTTTTTTCAGTTTCCTTAATTGTAGCAGAATTTACTATTTTTGGCAGTTTTGCGGGTCTTGAACTTCCAGAGCCATTTTGAGGCCCTAAATGATGTTTTTTTAGGAAAACTGGGAGCAATATGGGTCGTAAATCAATGTTGCTCACTCAAAAGTTGTAGTCCTGGGATAGATCTTTCTAACGAGGTATTTTGCACGTCAAATGAAGATCGTACGCCAAAGTTACGTCCCCAGGAAGTTGATGTACCAATTTACCCAGACGGGGCCCACAATTTGGCGTTTCATCTTCTATGGTTAGGTTTTTGGATGTTTAGGGTTTCCCATTGTTTCTCAACAATAAATAGATCTTCGAGCCTCATTGTAACACAATTTAGAGGTATGTAGCCGCCACATCTCTTCTCAGAGATAAGCTACCATCGACCGAGCTAGTTTATTTCCATTTCTGTTTGTAAGCATATTTCAGTATCTTACATTAATCAAATGAAGCATTATTTCTGTTGCATCTCTTTATTTATGGTTACATCTATAATTTATTGCATTCCTATTTAAATCTGGATCACACATACTAGCATTGAACTAGCTAATTACTCAACAACGTTGGTAACAACAGATTGAACTAAACCATTGGGATAAATAATCTTGAAATTTATAGAAACTACTTTCTAATTTTACTTTTCACATCTCTTGTAAAGAGACCTACAATACCAGATTGAGATGCTTCATAATTTGGATCTTCATGGAGTTTATACTTTCATGCTTTATGTGATTAGTGTGATGGTTTATATTTAGAGAATTTCCTTTGATCGTAGAGTCAAGTTCTTATAATTATTTTTCTCCCTACTTTGTTTGTGCAAAGTTATGATCATGAAGACTTCTAACATTGTTCTTTGAATATCCTTTGCATGGACAATAATAATGATTTTTGTTCATTGGGATGCATTGTCCTTTCTTCAAAGATTTGGATTTGTATCTTTTGCTTGTGTGGTCAAGTTGGTAAATTATTTCATGTGCACACCAACCTTAGTAGTGGTTTTATTCCCTTGAGCAGAATTAGCACCAACAAAATTATTTAGATCCCTTTAATTGTTTTTCTCCTCTAATAAAACCAATTTCTCTTACCCTCTATTAAGAGTAACTTCAATTTGAAACAAACATCAACTAGAGTGTGGATGTTGAACTTCTCAAATCCCTTTTGAATAGATGTGATCAACTAGAATTCTTTATTTTTCACTCCAAGTTAGGCAATTGAATTCTTACTTGTAAACATATACCCATTAGTTTGACTTCTTTTGGAAGTGTTTCCATTATAATTATTGCTCCTTAAAACGGTTGATAGGATAACTTTTCGTTGACAATGATTTCAAACATGTCCCATGTTATGGCCTTAGTGAGATCATGCGTTTCTTTGCACTCACATGAGTACTCCCATGAGAGAAAAAATCTTTGTGCATTCTCAACTTTGAGAACAAAACCTTGCTTTTATCTCTATATTGTTGCACCTTGTATTAAGACTTAGGTTTCCTTAGTCCATCATTGAGTCATAGAGGATGCATATGGCCATTGTAAGGAAAATTTTCTACCTTAGTCTCCACTTTCATGCAGACCCTTAAATTCATCAGCATTTAAGGATTGGAATTTTTAATACAATTTAGGATGGGTTTCTTCACAAGGATTTTTTGAGGAATTCCTATCTATAATGTTGTCATTGTATTAATTAGAATTTTTAACATTCAAGTGGTGTGAGCTATTTTTTCTTTCAGACTCTACATTTTTCTATTAGGATTGGAAATTCCTTCCTTGAGCAATTCAAATCAGTTCTACACTTTTGTCTTTCATCTATCTTTGCTTGAGATAGAGTCTTCACTATAAAATGTTCAAAAAACTCTAAAATTACATGAAAAATAATGCTTTGACATCATTCAGATCTAATGAGTATGCTCACAAATTGCATAATGAAAACACAAATAACAAAGAGTTTATTCCATCTCCCAGGGGGCAACTCAATTGGCAATGGTTGTGAAAATGAAGTGTTATGTGTGAGGAGGTTCGAGGTTCAAATCCCCCCTTATTCACCTGTGCCTACGGAAGGGGCATACATAGGCACCTAGAGGTTATAGTAGTAGCAGTTTGAATCGACCCTGTATCACGCCAGTTTGATACTAACCCAATTGTTGATTCCTCTAGATACCAAAAAAAAAAGAGTTTATTCCATCGTACATGATAAATGATGTGATTAGCAAGGAAATTCGCTAAATTTCATTGGTAGATATATTTTACAACATATGAATAACATGAAGTGACAAAAGAACAACTAAGAAACCCATTTACAATATCATGAGCAATGTAAATACCATCACCAAGGGAAGGGTAATTGTTCACTCTCCCATTTAATCATATTTCACATAATATAAAAATACATATAAATGAGAGGAAGGGGAAGATACACGATTGTAGGAAAGATGATCTATCATCACAATTTGAATCCATGCAAACCTTTGTAGAGTTGTCCAATTGTTCCATCACACTATACAATGTGTTAATGCCAATGTGCAAGGTTTCAAAAGGTGTTAGCATGATTGAAGTTTTATCATGCATGAGTGGGTCAAATTGTTCGATTGCTTGACCCAACCTTTAACATGTTTGCAACACAACTAAGGTTTCTAGTCTAAACTACCTGAGGGATTGCTCACTACAATGTGAAATTTCCACTAATTCTCACCAGTTTTGAAACAACAACCGATTTTCCTTAGCTAGAATTAGAGTTTTATCAAGCTTCTCTTGGCATAAACCTAAATTGTTAAGGACTTAGTCAACTCTAAACTTATCCAAGACAATTTAATTCTAGATTTACGTTGATGTAACTTAAAATGGATTTTCCATGAGGAACTAGTCTTAAACAAAATGAAAATTGTTCAACCCATAACCTATATTCATTGTAATTATTCTAAATCTTCAACTTTGAGGGGGATTCACATTCAACAATGTTGTTTTTTTCTTGTAGTTTGATGAGGGGAGATATTGTTGTAGTTGTTTGCAATAACAATAACAAAAAAAAGCATGTGAAGTGTGTAAATACCTTGATTTGATGCATCTCACATTGCTACTAAGTGTTTTCTATTTCTACTATAATATAACTTCAATCCAATGCTTCATATTTATAACCCACTATGCAAACATGACAAGTATTCCAACGTTGGTCCTAATGTTTTGTTATTTCAACTATAATTTAACTTCAATATCTTCTTAGTATTTATCAACCATTGTGCAAACTTATGAGTACTACACTGTTAGAAATAAAATAAATCATTATGTTACGAACCTTTGATTAACTTCAACCTTATATTGTCAATATGCATAAGGTGAATCGTTGAAAATAATGGATTATCTTAGAAGAGACCAATGTTTAACTATAATTTGTTGTTAACCATTTTGCAACCTTGACAAGTATTTTGTTAACATTGATCCTAAGTTTTCTTAGCTCAACTATAATTTAACTTCAACATAACACTTAGTATTTATCAACCATTATGTAAACTTATGAGTATTACTCTGGAAATAAAATAAATCATTATGGTATGAACATTTGATTAACTTCAACCTTATATTTTTAATTTTTGTAACGTTAATTGATTAAAATCATGGATTCTCTTGGTAGAGACCCATGTTTAAATCATTGTTGATCAAGTTTCCTTGCTCAATGTTTTAGTACTTTGGTAGTATTTGTTGTTTCTCATTGAATGTCCCATGCTTAACCATTTTGCAAATGTGGAGTGTGGGAGGTTCTTTCCTTCAACCTACAAACCCACAAACCCTCAAGCTTCAATACTTATTGGTTTTCCACTCCATCCTTTTGTGGGGTCCTGCATTGCCCCACCCTTCACGTTACTTTGTCCCCGCATTCTTTATACTTAATTGTTTTCTTAATTATGGGAAACCTTGTTGCAGGAGCCAAGAATATTTTGGAACAACTTGAAACCCATATTTCAACATCACCCAAAATGAACTTGCATTTCTGAAACATCCAAAATGCACCCACCTGGGTAGTTAGTCCTTTTTAAAATTTGCAAATGCGAAAAACTTGTCACAACCCATTCCTCTATCTCTTGCAACCCACATTTCCACATTCTCCATTTTGGCCTCCACAACAATCATAATGCATGTCTTAGTCAATTTTCATTAATTCAACCACTTAAACACTGCTTTTGAGAACATTAAAGTTTCACTATCACTACATCATTCCCACACTTGGATTCATACAATTACTAACTCAATGTGATTTTCATAGAATATCCATTATAAATTCAAATCCAAGTAGTAATTACCATCAATGAATTGAACGTCTCAACTTATGATATTATGGCCAATTAGTGGTGAATTTAGTATCACTTGTATCCTCGTTAAATGCAAAAAATATGTTGAACTTATGTAAGAAAATATGTTGAGTAAGCTAAAAATAGCACCCTTGGATGCAAGAACCGTGAATTCATGATCAAAGGCTTATAAGTGGCATTCGAGACTCTTGACAAAGGATAAAAGTTTGATAAAAATCTATATCTCCAGAATAGCACAAGCTGGTTGTATGCCTAATGTGTTTGATTTCAAGGAATTAGTTTTATAGTATGTAGATAAATTCAATGGAAAGCAAAGGATAAGTTAGTTGGAAGAAGACATAAATTTTTTTTTTCCTCTCACACTAAGTGGGTTCAAGAAAATGTTGTGACTCCAAACACCCAACAAAACTCTCAAGGTTCTTAATGCAAACAACTTTTGGATGCTCATGGTGTGGGAGCAAACCTAAAACTTTCTCAAGAACCTGTTGGACGTTCCTAAATGCTCTTCTCAAATTGAGGTATGTTCACTTGCATATTCATACAAATATTTGCATGGTTGTTTGTGAGGATTGTTGGGTAAGATTCCACAACTATTATTCCAAAGTATTTTCTATATGTTCTGCATTACTTTGTCCATGAAAATGCCATTTTTTGTTGGGCAGTATTATTTCAAATGAAATATCTTATCAATTGGGAAATATTTACAAGGCAAGAGATTTTACATGACTTCCTACTAAGTTTATGCAATAGCATATTGTCATGTATTTAAAGATTTATCACATTCAAAAAGCACATACTACAATAACGATCCAATATAGCTCCGATATACATCATTGCGGAGGCACAAAGCCCCTTTTAGTTTTTATCAAGTCCAAAATGCATTTTTATCCACATCCAACAAGATGATTCATGGCCCTTTAGTAGATAGGTTCTCAAGGGAAGCTATGATTTTTCTTTTTGGAAAAGGAAGTTTTGAATCGTAGGATGAACTAACTTGTATAATATTATATGGATTTCAAGAAAACCCTTTTTACTTCGACAATATGTCTATGCCAAATTCTATGTGACATAAGTATGCAAACAATACAAATCCTAGGCCCACATTTTCAATGAAAAATGGAAGAAGCAATTCATCTCAATGCCTATGAGGATTGGAAAAATTAATGCTAAAAGCATTTCCGACTTAGATGATTATATATATATATATATATATTTGATTCTTTTAAAATGAGAGAAATTCAACAATTTGAAGGCTTTGATCTAGAGGGTTTGTTTTCAGTTCACATGTCTTTTATTGGTTACAACTCATTAAATCATTATAGTTGGATGGAGGAGGGTATAGCCAAAATCCTCAAGAAAATGACTTTAAAGATCACCAATTACCCCTACTAGATGATATTAACACTTTAGTAAGCATGAATGATCAATATAAGCAAGGAGGACAAATTACAAGAAGTAATGCCTCGGTTCACTCCATATTTCTCAAGGAATTTCTTTGGCAACTGAAAGTAAAATTCATAGCAAGACAAGAGAGTAAAGCAAATCTATTGTTGGAAGTGTTGAAGGCGAGGAGAAAAGGATCCTTTCAAATAAACTATTTAAAATATCATGCAATTTTAGGAATCTCAAAGATGAAAAGAGATCTTAATGAAAAAGTAATCTAAGAAGTTCAATAATGTGAAATCAACATTGAAGAAATGGAAATTGATATTGATGTTGAAGTGCTCGACTATTAGAGAAATAGTGAACTGAAACTAGAATGATAACTAAGGAATTGACCTGTAACAAGCAATAGTTTTTGAAGAAGAATATGTTATGTTGCATGTAATCAAAATGCCAAAATGCTACAAATTGAAAAGATTAATATGAAGAACAAAAAAGGTAGCAGAAAAATGGAACTTTGAAATAGATATAATAGGGGTAAATCTCTCAAAAGTTTTAGAGTTTCATCAGGCTACAAGGACTGACCTTAAATATTCCATAAGTTAATAAGAAAAAGAAAATTCAATGTTGAAGAAAAGAGTTAAATAATTAAAAGATGATTGATTTCCTAAACCCCTATCTGCAAAACCTATACGAGCTATTAAGCTCACTGACATTTTTGAGGATGCAGTAGATTCAAGTTCAAGGTTAAAAGGAGATTAAAGTTTAATGATAGCTATCAAAACATATGTTGCAGACAACGTTAACAAAAGGAATACTTTGATCACACTGGGAATTGATTATTAATTCAAATAAATTTTTTGTAAGGATCCTAAGTGTTAAATAATATTTATAAAAACAATTAGAAAATGATGGATATTTATATAAGGACGCTTTCAATACTTTTAGCACTAAAGTATTAAGTATGAATGATACCCATAGGAGGGAACAAAACCTTCAATCAAAAAATCAACTCAAACAAATAGAGGCACACTAGTTTAGAAGAATCCATTACAAGGAATGATTGTTGAATGTGATGCCATTAATTTGAAAAGAAATGTTTTGTTTTTCAAGCTTGTTGATGTAACTAAAGAGTTGAATGGTCCACATCTAATCATGGACATTATATTACTTACTAAGAATCAAATGCAAGAACAATTGGATGCTCTCAACATTTCAGGGGCCAATGAATTCAATGATCTAACTAATTTTTCAAAGAAGTTGAAAAGTGGTTAACCCACCTTATTAACAAACGCGAAGATCAAGTAAACATAATTCATCACTTAGGTTTTGAACTAAAGAAAATCAAAGATGAGTTGTTTAAACTCAAGATCAAATATGAGTTAACGATTGCACCATTGCAGGAGTACATCAAATAATGGTTAAAGAATGCTTTGGTTAAGTATTCAATCTTGAGTCAAGTTAGGACACCTTCAACAGAATAAAATATATATAAAACTTCAACAAGCAAATGAAGAGTGAATTTCTAGCATAGTAAGTAGAGTAATCATATAATAAGCTTTAACCTTCTTCACTTCATCTTTGCTAATATTCATACAACATATGTTTTTTCAGTGTCTTTGAATATCAAAGGCTGATTCCTAATTGTGTCTTCTCTTCTCTTCCAGGTCTTTTTCATCTATTATATGATCCATGAGAACACAATTTTAATCCATTAGGGTGAATGCCTTTTTTTCCCTCATAATATAAACTCTTCTTAAAACATTTGTATATTTTTGTAAAGCTCCTAACGAACTTTTTGGGGCACATAGCTAATGTTAGGTCAAACACGTTGAGTTTAAAGAATAAGATTCAAATTGTGTGTCATTTCAAATCCCTTACAATTTTAATAGAAAAATCATGTTAAGTTGTGCATGTGTGGTCCTTTACTTGCATCTTGCGAAATGATATGTTTTAACTTCACTTCATTGAGCCTCTTTATCTCAAAGACGTTGAGTTTAAAGAATAAGATTTAAATTGTGTGTCATTTCAAATCTCTTACAATTTTAATAGAAAAATCATGTTAAGTTGTGTATGTGTGGTCTTTTAATTATAGTTTGCGAAATGATATGTTATAATTTCACTTCATTGTGGGTAGATCTCACATAAAAACGCAAATGTAAATATAAATGTAAATGTAAACAACCAAGTATGAGGTAGTTCTCAAATAAAAACATAAACATGCAAATGTAAACATAAATGTAAATGTAAACGTAATGTTTAACATTCAACATTTTTAATTTAATGTCAACCCTATTTAAAAATCAATCAAATTATTAGTACGTATAAACACAATATAAATTTAAAATATAAAAAAGTTTACGAACACTCAAAAAAGATATATGGTAAATAAATAAAGATATAAATAAACTATAGGTATGGTAAATAAATAAAACTTTTTTTATATTTACTCCACGGATATGGTAAATAAATAAAAATATAAATAAACTAGAGGTACGGTAAATAAATAAAACCTCCTTTTATATTTATTCCATAAACCTCTTTATATTTACGAAAACTCAAAAAATATGTTTTATTTAAGTGAAGCCTATGAGCCAAATACCATGGGACAAATAATTATTAATACCATGGGCAAAATACCATATTTATGAAAGAGGTATGTGTTGTGGCCACCAACAACCCCCCTCCTTATTTAGTATTAGCAATAACACTAGGTAAGTGGGGACCCTTAGTAAAAAATTAAAAAAAAAACCAATTAAGGCTTATGTATTTTACTCCTTAAGAAACATCGCATCGCGCAAAGAATGAGAGGACATTACCTTATGAGTAAAAATGATAAACTGCGAGATTGCGACGCGAACTTCATCGCATCACATGCATTAATAAACACTCACATTGGAAAGCCTTGAAAAATTGTCGATATGCGATATCGCATATCGCAAAATTGCAGGAAAGACACATAACAATTATAACAATACTGGGACCCGCGATATTGCGATACTGCAACCCGCGATATTGCGATACTGCGACCCGCGATATTGCGATAACAGCGAAATGCGATAACAACGAAATGCGATACTGCGATAACAGATACTGCGATTCAGATTGCAGAAACATTCCATCGCAAATTTTCCCGGCTCAATATTCAAGAAAAGTTTTCCATAAACCAAGAACTGGATACGCGCTTTAATGATAATTAATGAATTATACGACAGTTGTTAATGAAAGATGGTTTTGCGTTTTTCGAAGAGTCAGTTCACCTCAGATGGCATGTTTTTGTACATCCATAGAGTTTAAGGCTTTCCTGTCGATTTTTATTGTCATTACTCTTTCCTCACTTGTGAACTGCAGGAACGAAAAACAGAAGTTACCCAAAGCGATGTGCAGGAAGCTATGAGGAAAAAGGGTAACGCTCCAATGTTCAAAGACAGAGAAAAGACACCCTCATAAACAGATACCGCATGCAACAGAGCCGCAGATTCACAGAACGCTGCTGAGCCATCCATTATAGATCTTTCATTTACAGCCATGGTTGAATGAGTATTGAATGATGCTGATATCAACAGGCAGTTTAATGACTCAAGGTCAAAAGCTCACGAAAGCATTATTTTTGCAAAGTTTGAAGCTTTATACCCAGTGAAAAAAAGGCGCTAAAAGCGAAAAAACACATCAGAAGAGCCCAGATCAAAGAATGGAGGCAGTTTCCGATGCGCGATTAGTGCCTAGCGCTAATCGTGCATAGCTGAGAAAATTGCTCAAAAAGCAAAGCCTCTAACTGCTCGGTCATTTGTAAGCCCGAAAAATGCAAGAAAGCAATGGTAAAGAACAAACTGGAATCAGAAAGCTAGAGAAAAAGGCAGAAGCAATTCAAGGGTTAACTAAGTTGAACTTGGATTATTACTGGGCATACGCAGTAAATCGACATAGTCAGAGGATGACTCTCGAGTATATCATCGATCTTGCCGAGAAGGTGGTGCCAGCACTTACCGTTTCTTTTTGCTTAGCTCAACCAAAAGCGGAAGACAGTCAGTCGACTCTACCCAGGAAAAATACTGAATGCTTGCAACATTAAGGAGCAAATGCAGAAATAGTTAGATATTAAAGTTAATTTTTAGAAATAATTTTGCTTAGAAAAAGGGCGGTCATTTAAACCGTATCCTGAATCTTTGTAATAAAGTTATTTAGTTAGTAGTATTTAAACCCTTCTCATGCATTTAGAGAAGGGTCCAGAAATTTATCAAAAACTTGTCCTCAGAACATGCACTTTTGCACCCTCAGAGGAGGTTTTGGTGAATGAATGGATCAAGATTTGTTGATGTTTGCATTTGATATCTGCTACTGACGTTGCGCTTCTGTGCTCTTAGTGGATGTTAGAGCAAGGAGAGATAAATCATTGTTGCTTGAAGCTTATGAGTAGGACTAGTCATAAATGGTACTTTTATCTCTTGACCATTTCTGCTTATATGTTAAAGTGATATACAGTTTTTAGTTGTTTATGTATTATTGAATGAATGCCTAAATTATCATTTGGCACTTTTGTATGGTGATAACTATTTATTTATGCCTAATGTATGAATAGCTCATTATGCGATATGTTTTTCACAACCGTTTCGTCTAACTTTTTATGCGAAGTGGTTCATCTTTATTGATTTCCTTTCTTATAATCGCTGAATGATCTTTATTACCAGTTGTTATTTGAAATCTCTTTAGATCGCATAATAGAAAAATTACATCCCGGGTTAGTATAGATTTAGATGTGCTGTTTATTAGATTACAATAACATAGAATTAGATTAAAATTAGAATTAGAACATCTTAAATAGGAACTGTTAGATCAGCAACATCAAATTCTACACACACACACTCATAGATTGGAAAACTGGTCCCATTATCCCCAGTCAGACCCGCTATACATAAACGGATAAGGAGCTGCCAACCAAGGTCCGAACCAGGCGGGTATCCCCCTTGTTGTCGACCCGATTTTCGGGGCTTCAACATATTTGGCGCTAGGAGGGAATGAACTATGAATGGCAAGTAAATCCAAATCTGAATACCATTCTGAGAGTAAATCGCCTTCACCATCTCCCCCGACTTCTCCATTACACTTAAATCCAGAGTTAGAAGTCGCTCGAGTATCAACCACTGCTACCCACCCTGACATTTTAGAACAATCTACTGTTGAACTTCCTGAAGTCGAATCTCTGATTCACAAACTTCAGTGATTTTCCATTTCTCCTCAAAGGTCTGATAAATCTCAAGAGGAAATGGAAGAGGAAGAGGAAGAGGAAGAGGAAATGGCAACTGAAGGGCAGACTAATGACGAAGAAGTTGTGGAATTACAAGGAATGTGGGATTTCATCCTCCCACAAGAAGAAGATCAAGAAGTATTCCCAGTTAGCACACGAAGCAAAAATCAACTTGATCCTCCCCAAACTATCCCTAAGCCGAAGAGCGCAAGCTCTGCAATAAAGGATAAAGTCGCATCAAAGAAAATGACATCTAAAGCGACTCAAACCAGCCCGGTCCAAACAGACGAAACAACTCCATCTAAAACACTGATTGTGTCGGATGAAATGGAGTACAATATTATAGAAGACATGAAGAAGACTAGGGACAACATCACCCTTTACGAACTGAGCAAGTTAAAGCATCAACAGAAGATAATGATGAAAGAATTACATGCCGTGCCAGTAGCACCTTTGCCTGCCATTGTACTTTCTCAAGCTTCTCATAATATGGGAAGACCTCCAACTAACGTGATCAATAAGATTGATCCAAATGACATCGCTCTAATTGGAGGAAGATCAAGATCTCACACTCCCCCGTTTCTCCTTACTTATGAAATATTCAATAAAAATGTGCACAATTGTTTGGTAGATTCTGGTGCTTCATCGAATATTTTACCCAAATCCATATGTGCCAAGTTAAACGTTCAACCACAGAAATCCGTTGTGCGCATAGTTAAGCTAGATCGATCTCAAGTCGAAGTGATCGACGAACTAAATCAAGTAACCATAAGGTTGTCATCCAACCCGAAGGTATGTCAAGTTATTGACATTCTAGTTGTTGATATTCCAGAATTATATGGCTTAATCCTTAGCAGGGATTGGTCAGAAAAAATTCATGGATACTTCGCAACCGACTGGTCGCACATGTGGCTTCCCTGCAACGGTAAACCGAATCAAATAAAAGTTGAATGAGAGCTACACCAGAAGTACATAGTGATGAGCCCCAAATTTAGTAACATTTTGGGCTCATTTGGCCTAACTACCCTTGCTCAACCCTTCATTTTTCATAACTTATGCATCATTTTTTAGTATATTTATGTCATTTTTACGAATAAGGGCAGTCACTAATCCTAGGTGGCTAACACGTGCTTATTTCAGGTTTTTTGACATTTAATGGAGCAAAACCACACAGATGAGGGCTAGGAGACAGCCAAGATGGGGTTGAGGATTCGTAGGAGGGTTGTCCACAGCATTAAATGGCCTTCCTCGGGATTTTCACCCCCAACTCCGAGCTCTGACAGCCACCACAACCGGATCTAGAAGGCAGCCAAACGGATTTTGAGGAAGCAGCAGTTCACTCTTAGTTTGGTCAGCCAAGCCCCACTGATTTAGGAGGCCAGCTTGGGGCCTCGAGATGTATAAATGATAGGGCTTTAGCCTTCGAAAAGGACTTTTGAAACCTTGTTGCACATTCTGGACTACGAGCTGCTAGCTCTGTTTTGCTCTTTTGTAGCCATTATTGGCATGTTATTTGACTTATGATTATTATCTTTTAATGGAAAGCAGGCAGATTTGAGTTCAGTTCTGAGTTCTTAAAGGAGCCATAGCTCTCGGGGTTGGGCCCAACCTGAGAGCCTAAGGCCTCCTTCCTTTGTATTGTTATCTTTTTCTTTCAGCATTATGGTTTTGTTCCTTTACATGCATTTAGAACGCAGTTTGCTGAGTTAGATTTATTGGTGTGGTTAAGTAGGTCATTCTCATAAAGACAGAATTGCTTCAGCTGTTTAGAGTAGAGTGAAGAGATTGGAGTTGATAAAAGTTCTAAAACAGGGTTGCCTGCACACTCATTTTCACCTCTTTCTAGGGGCTGGAATTGCAGACAGTGTTGCCCACCAAAAACATTGATTTACAAATTCATGCAATCTGTGGTGCAATATTTTCGTTTGTAGAAGTTTCCCATGCGTTCATATCTCTTGGAATGTTCTTTGCTTTAGTACCATACATGGTTTTTCCTTAAGAATAACGTTGCTGTTCATTGGTTCCATTAAACAGTTAGGAATGTTTTGATTATATGCAGGACGTGGAAGATTTGATTCAGTTTGCACTGTGCAGTGCCACTCCCCTCACTCTCTCATCCTTCTAAGCCTTGCCCAGACCAGTTACTCATCTTCCAATTAGACCCCTTGTCTCTCAGCCACTCTACCACCCACGTTATCCCACCTTTTCGGCCTTCCATTCCCTCTACCCTCCTTTAGACAAGCTAGCCTAGCACACCCCCTCTTCATCTCATCTCTCTGTCGCTGAGTCATTACAAACTTCCCTCCTACCTCCCTATCCATCCATGCAGCCTCTTCCACTCACCCATCACCCAAAAATCCGATTATAGAACATCCTGTAGGAATTACTGAACTTCCTGTAGAAATTCTGAACATCCTGTAGAACCCCTGCAGACTTCCTGTAGAAGCTCATAAACACGGTTTCTTGGGAGCCAAACTTTGTGAGACTCTCTGGAAGGGTGTTAGGGACCCCTTATACCCTCTCTGAACTTTCCCAACCTTTTTCAAACCTTCCGCCTCCTTGATCCACCTCTGCATAGTAAAAAGCTAGTTAAAAGCACATGCATGATAATTCTAAAAATTGGAACAAAAATGCAAAAAGTGTTTTCTTCAGATAGAGGTAGTCTAAACACCTGCATTTCACCTTCCTAGAAGTAATGGCATCTCTTTCAGTAGTTTGCACTCCCACCTTTGCATCAGTAGGACTAGCTGGTAGAATTAGGGTTTGCTAGGGTTTTTGTTTCTTGTTGGCTTTCAGTTCCTTTCTGCAGTAGGTTAATTTCCTTTGAGTTAGCTTTCGCCCATCAGTTCAAAAGCTTCTTCTAAGAGCTCATAGAAGTTGGCTTGAGCCCCTAGCGGACTTGTGCCAGCTGACCAAGTGACAGCTGCGACAAGAGCTAGTACTTGTGCATACAGCACCGTCGCTTCCAAGTTTGTTACGAACTACCGGGTTGATAAAATTAGAGAAGGAAGCTCCAGGAGTTGTAGCATTATTGCTACAATACTGAAGCCCACCATCTTTTTGGCGCCGTTGCCGGGGAAGCGTCAGAGTATTGGTGATTGTTTATTTTCTTCTATTTCCCTACTCTCGCCTCCTGCTAAGTAGTATTTCATTCCCATTTTGCAATTTCCTTTCTGCAAAAGTAGCATACACATTTCCTACTTTCATAGATTAACATTTCAATTCCGCAATTTCATTCCTGCAAGCGTAGATTAGCATTTCAATTCTGCAAAGCATAGCTTAGCATTTCATTCCTGCAATTTCATTTGAGCAAAATAGATTAGTTCTTTCATGCTTTCATTTCAATTCCGCATTTCCATTTCAGCAAGATAGTTAGTTGCAGTTCAATCTGTTTTAGTTTTGCAGGTACCAGAAAAAACAAAAGCAATCAGAAGTCTTTTCATTTCATGCCTCGTAGAAACCGAGATAAAACAGGCAAATTCTTACCCAACACCCCCACCACATCACTAAGTCACCCTTCTCTCTTCTTTGGTGACAGTGATCCAGAAGAACCTATAGGTGAACCTCCTGAGATATACGAAGATCCTATAGTAGAAGAAGAGTTAGAGACCACTCCATCTGAAGCTATGGCTGACAATAGGGGAGAAGATGAGAGAATTGAAGGTGCCTTCCCCATCCGAGAGACCAATGGGGACATGAAAATGAAGAACATCAGCCCCTCCGCTTTACCTCACTTCCATGGACTGACTACTGAAGACCCTGATACCTTCCTATTTGAGTTTGCTGTCCTTTTTCGAACCTATGACTATACTGAAGATGAACAAAAGCTGAAACTCTTCCCCTCTACCCTTAAGGATGCAGCATTACGCTGGTTCATGGGCTTACTTGGGAACAGTATCACCACTTGGGCCCAGATGCAGCAAGCCTTCAATACCAAATACCGGGACTACTGTAGGTCCAAGGAAACCAAGGGAGAAATCTTTCGGATGACCATGGGGAATGATGAGTCTTTAGAAGATTACGAGGAAAGGTTCCAACTTAGCTATAAACGGGCCAGGTGCACACTTGACCCTGAATCTCTTAAGTTGGTCCTGCTCCGAGGAGTCCCGGAAGACCTCTTAGATACCCTTCACATGCTAGCTGGGGGAGATATTTACCAACTGCCTTATGAGGACATAAAGACTGTGTTTAGAAACCACTCTAGGGCAGCCCGGAAAAGAGGTAGAGGAAACATCCTCTCAGCTGGTATTCCTTTCTCCAAACATGAGTTTGCAAATCAATTAGAGGATCTCAAGAGTGAGGTGAGACAGACCATCGCCATGCAACTTGATACATTCCGAATCCAGCAGAAGAAAGAGGAAGCTGAGAGGGCTTTGGCTATTTTCTGCCCTAGGTGTACAAGGAAACACCCTAAGAACGAGTGCCCATTACATTCGGTTGAGGTATGCTTTGTCTGTGAGGAGGACCACCCCACAAAACAATGTCAAACCTTACCTGGGCTTAAAGCCATGTATCAAGGGACAGAAGCGCCCACTGAACCTCTCTATTTCCTCAACCAAAGGAGGCCACATGGACCTAGACCTTACCAACAGGGGATGCAAGGGACACCCCAAACCTATTACAGCCCCAACCAATCTGCTCCTATGCCTTCCTGGGGACCCCCTGTTCATCCTTCCTGGTCTATACCTCCTCCATGGTCTTACCCACCTCAGTACCATACTCAGCCCACTACTCCTCCGTTTCACTCACATGCCCAGGCACAGCCTCATTGGAATGCACCTCAACCGAGGTGGAGGCCCCAGTACAATACTCCTCCCGCCATTTTGCCTCCACCACCAGCTCAACCACAACCATTACCTCCTGCTCCTCCAAGGCAGCCCCAAATGCCTGCTCAACCGAACCCGAACCTCAACAACAGACAGGCCCAACAGGTATATACTGGGGAAACATCATGCCCTACCTATGTTGTGGAGATCCAGGAGATCAATCTGCGATCTGGAAAGACTCTTCCGGATCGCCAACCTCCTCCCCCAGAGGATGAGGAAGATAAACAGGAAAGTGAACCAAAGGCCATTCCACCCTTTCTTGAGAGACTAACAGCCACCACACAACCCAACCCAGAGGAGGATGAGCTTCTGGGAGAACTCAAACAGTTGTGTGTGAGAATACCACTTCTCCAAGCCATCAAAGATGTACCGATATACAACAAACTGGTTAAGGAAAAATGTTTCAGACACCCAGGCAGGCGAAAAAGAGATGCTTCAACCATCAATGTCATAGGACAACTGTCTGATCTTATGTTAGGGCAGGCCATCTGCCCAAAGTATCTGGATCCTGGGAGTCTTGTAGTGGATGTCCACATCAATGGCACCATCAGACCTCATACGTTGATTGATCTGGGGGCTGCCATTAATGTGATGACCAGAGATACCATGCTCAAACTCAACCTTCAGGGTTCCTTGAGAAAGACCTCGACAGTCCTACAACTAGCAGATCGCTCCACCGTGACTCCCGAAGGGATTGTAGAGGATGTCTTGGTCTCTGTTGACTCTTGGGAGTACCCTGCAGATTTCTTGGTTCTGCAACCAAAGGCAAAGCTTACCGGATACCCTCTTATTTTTGGAAGGCCTTGGTTAGCCACTGCAGATGCTTACATAAGCTGCCGTGCAGGAAACATGACCATCAAAAATGGTCCTATGTCCAAGCAGCTAGTCCTGTACCCTCCTGCCCAACCCTCATTAGAGCATGACCTACCACTTTGGTTGGAGGAAGGAGAAGAGGATGAGGTGTACTCAACACCTTTATGCACCCTAGACACCACTAGGGGAGGCCTCCCAACCGAGGATGATTTGATTGAGACCTTGATCCAGACTCCACCTCCCAGTGCATTGTCCTTAGAAGAATTGGTGGAGGACGCCCAAGCCAGCACCTTAGTGGACCTTTGTGTGACTGACCCTGTCACTCCCAGAGTCAAAAGTGTGGAGTTCGGTCCCGAGAGAACATTAAAGATCAACTCCTCCCTATCTCCTTCCCAGGAAAAGGAGTTGTGTAGTCTGTTGGCCAATCATCTAGGTGCTTTTGCTTGGAACTATAAGGAGATAAAAGGAGTTCATCCTTCGGTCTGTACCCATCACATCTACATCAAAGAAGGCTGTAAACCGGTTAGGCAACCCCAAAGGAGAATGAATCCAACCCTTAATGACATCGTCAAGGAGGAATTACAAAAACTGTTGGATGCCGGATTCATTTACCCCATCTCGGATAGCGAATGGGTGTCCCCTTTGGTGTTGGTTCCCAAGAAAAACGGGAAGTGGAGAATCTGTGTGGACTACCGAGAACTGAACAAGGCCACCAAGAAAGACCATTTTCCTCTACCTTTCATAGATCAAGTGTTGGATGGACTGGCAGGAAAGAAGTTTTTCTCTTTCCTGGATGGGTTTAGCGGGTATAACCAGATCCAAATCAGTCCGGAAGACCAAGATAAGACCACATTCACTTGTCCTTGGGGTACCTTTGCTTACCGAGTTCTTCTCTTTGGACTATGCAATGCTCCTGCCACCTTCTAGAGAGTCGTCTTGAGCATATTTTTTGAGCTGGTCCATGATTCGGTGGAAATCTATATGGATGACTTCACTCCTTATGGGTCCAACTTCCAAGAAGCGTTGTCCAATCTGGGAAAAGTCCTAACCAAGTGCATTGAGATGAACCTGTCCCTTAGTCCTGAAAAGTGTGAATTCTTGATGACTGAAGGGACCGTGCTAGGCCATACCATTTCTTACCAAGGGTTACAAGTGGATCCTAACAAAATTGCTCTCATCAAAAAGGTTCCACCTCCTCAGAAGGTAAGAAATGTTCGAGGTTTCTTAGGATTAACGGGATACTATAGGAGATTCATTAAAGACTTCAGCAAGCTAGCCTCGCCATTGTTTAGCCTCTTGGCAAAATATGTTGAGTTCAAATGGACTGACAATTGTCAGAAGGCTCTGAATGAATTAAAGGACAAGTTGGTGTCTGCCCCAATCTTGAGAGGTCCAAACTGGGCCCTACCTTTCCACATCTACACTGATGCCTCAAACAAAGCCATAGGGGCAGCCTTAGGACAAGTTGAACAAAAACTTCCATATGCCATCTACTTTGTCAACAAAAACTTATCCAAGGTAGAACTGAATTACACTGTAACTGAGAAAGAATTCTTGGCCGTGGTCCATGCACTGAACAAGTTCCGACATTATATCACTGGCTATCAAACATTTGTACATACTGATCATGCTGCAATTAGATATTTAATGAATAAACCAGATGTGAATGCTCGTATTATTAGATGGTTACTTTTGTTGCAGCAGTTTGATTTGACTATCGTTGACAAACCAGGTAAAGAAAATGTTGTTGCTGACTTTTTGTCTAGATTGGATTTACCTGCAGGAGAGGATGGAACAGTGGATGACTAGATGCCAGATGAACATCTTTTTGCTATCTCAATACTCTCTCCATGGTTTGCTGATATAGCAAACTACCTTGTTTCAGCACAGTTCCCCCCGCACTTATCCTCAAAAGAAAAGAGCAGAATCGTCAGAAAGAGTGTCTCATTCACTTGGATCGGGGGAAACCTGTTCAAGCTTGGCCCTGATCAGATCTTAAGGCGTTGTGTAAGGGAGGAGGAAGTCTTTGATATCCTCCTCACCTGTCATGACGGGCCTTGTGGAGGACATTTTGCAGCAAATAGGACTGCCTTCAAAATCCTACAGGCAGGCTACTATTGGCCCACGCTTCATCAAGATGTCAGAAGGTATATCAGCTAGTGTGACCGGTGCCAGAGGATGGGGAAACCAACTCCAAGGGATGAAATGCCTCTCCAACCTTAAGTGACTCTTGAGCCATTTGAGAAGTGGGGTATGGATTTTGTGGGTCCGATCAATCCTCCTTCGAGGAAAAGGTCTTACATCATTGTGTGCATAGACTACCTCACAAAGTGGGCAGAAACCAAGGCAATCAAAGCAGCGACAGAAGAAAAGGTGGCCGAGTTCTTAAGAGAAAACATCTTCTACAAATTTGGCTACCCAAGAGAGTTAGTCACCGATCAAGGAAGCCAGTTCACCTCCAACTTAATTGAAGACCTACTAGCTCATCACAAAATCAAGCATAGGGCTTCCACCCCCTATCATCCTCAAGCAAATGGGCAGGTGGAAGTCACCAATAGAGCATTGGAAGGGATCTTGACTAAGGTGGTGAGCAGCAGTAGAAAAGATTGGGCAGATCGCCTGGTTGAGGCCACGTGGGCTTACAACACCACTTGGAAGACCACAACCGGCTTCACACCTTATGAGCTGGTCTATGGGAAGAGAGCTCTGCTGTCAATTGAATTCGAGTACAACACTTTGAGGATGGCAGCTCAGTTGGACCTAGATCTCAGCCATGCCCAACAAGAAAGGTTATTGCAGCTGAATGGATTGGACGAGCACCGAATGCAGGCCCTTCTTCACTCAGAAGTGGTTCAACTTCAGAGGAAGGTGTGGCATGACCAACACCTCAATAACAAGCAATTTCAGCCGGGAGATTGGGCACTGTTGTATGATTCCAGGCATAAAGATTTCAAGGGGAAGCTGAGGACCAGATGGCTGGGACCATATGCAGTGGAAAAATGTAATGACAATGGATCTGTCCTTATTCGGACCATTGATGAGGAGGCCATCCTATGCTTGTCAATGGGCATCGACTAAAGATCTACAGGAAACCTCTCTTAAGGCAAGAATTCATCAAAACTGTGGAAAAATCAGTGCTGGTCATAGATCAGGGTTCTGCCTCTGTTTTGGGCATACCTTGAAGATCTTAAAAAAAGAAAAAAAATAAAAAAAAAATAAAGATCCTTGGGTGAAAACCTTTCTGAGGCTCCCAAGGCAGATGGTAGGGGTGAAAACCTCATTGAGGCGTCCCTACTATCTTTCTGAAAATGGTTGAAAAAAGACCCTTGAGTGAAAACCTCTTTGAGGCGCTCAAGGCAGATGGTAAGGGTGAAAACCTCATGGAGGCACCCCTGCTGTCTTTCAAAAAACAAAAAAAAAAACAGGGACAACAAGTTCACAATGTGGCAATGCATGCAGGTTGCAGGTATTCTATGAAGGAAAAGAGGTCCCTCAACTCAAAGACAAGGGTCCTTACTATGCTACCAGGTGACCTCACCAGCACCCCCTTCAGAAACACTCATCTTCTCCAAGGTCTGGGCACGATTTGATCACAGTTTAGTCTTCTACAGGAAGCTACAGGACTTTCTACAGGAAGTTCTGTATTTCTACAGGAAACTTCCTGTAGAAGTTTTGGACGGCCCAGAACTAATTGTGTGGGGAGATCTAATGCCCGAGGTCCAGCAAGGAGGCATGCAAGTTAATATTTTCTCCATCATGCACTGCTGTCACCTCCTTCTACCACCCCAGTTGCCATGCAATGGAAATACCTGCACAGTCAAAACAACACATTGAATTATCAGAGGAAGCGCTTCTCAAATAAAATAAAATAAAAAGTTGCAGAGACACCATCAAAGCCATCCGAGGGTCCTGCGATCGTGACTATGATGCCACCATCTCCACTGTCTCAGCATGCACCCGAGGAGGAAAAAAAGTGCTACAGGACATCCTACAGGAATCCCGTAGCAGTTCATCTAGCTAGAGTGTACACCATCAAAGCGCCTGCAACACATAGAGCGGGCACATGCACCACCCGCAGCCGAGTCACAAGCTTCGTCATCATCAGCAGTCTGTGAAGAGGAATCCCCGTGCCTGTGCATGAAGCATCAACGAGCAAATCTAATCACCATCGTCCTGAAACCTGAAAATCATGTCGCGGCCACACAGGTAACTGCCTCGCCCTTTCTTTCGTCAAATTACATGAATACTACTCTAGAATGTTTGCAAGTATGGAAATGAACGGGTTGAGCAGTCGAATGGCCATTCAACTGGCCACGACGACCAGTCATATGGTCTAGTCAGATTTGGAAAGTGGTGGTCGTGGCAAGCAAAACGGGTAATAGACACGTGAGGAATGTCCAGTCGGGGAGAAGCGGCGATTTAACGGAAATGGCGGCGGCGGATCTGCGGGGAATGATGCGGCAGTCAGGGATATTTGTAGTGAAATGAGTAGGTGACGTCGTCCAACGGTCCGGCAGGGACAGCTCACCCCCGCGCCAGGAATTCCGCAGGGATTCAAATCCACCGGCTAGATCGCCACTCCACTCATTTATCATCAACCGTTTTGAAGTCGAGTGAGCGTCCGAATTTCTCTGAAGCTCGTTACTCCAAGTCTTCGGCTTTTTCGAACGTCTGATAGCGGCATAGAAGGCGCAGCACCACTGTCGTGCTCTCCAGAACCCGTGCGCTACTTCTACAGGAAAGCTACGCTACAGGAAGCTCACTGCCACAAGGAAAATTGGTACCTTCACGTCAAAGGTGGCGAATTGGAAAAGGTAAGCCTGAACCTATTCCTCCCATGCAATTGGTTTAAAGGGTGGTGAAGTCGACGTCTTTAAAAATGTAAAACTACAGTCTGAGCATAAAATTGCAAGCGTTGTCTTCCTTTTGCATGAATTGTCGTCGAAGTATATGTAGGGTTTTCTACAGGATGTGATTTATAGTTGAGCCCCTGTCAAGGCTCATCTGTAGAATATCTTCACGAATTGTGTGCATGAAAGAGGTGTAGTTCTACGCTCTGTCCCAAAGAAATCTGAAAGGCCATCTTTTGATACGCACCCGCCACCTCCGGCCAACATAGCAGGTTTTCACCATGCCGGGTGGATTCATCAGAAAGGAACCGACAGACTCGAAGAAACTAAGGGAGAACCCTGGGGTGGTGGAACTGTTCACTCGTGCGCGATGGATGTCGTTCTGCGACAAACTTCAAGGTTATGATGATGAGGTGGCAGAGGAGTTCTTGCGAGCTCTGAAGCCAAAATCAAAAACGATGGCCACTGTCAATTTCAGGGGTTTGAGTCTCAGACTCACCCCATAGTTCATCAGAAGAGTCACTGAGCTCCCAATGGGGGTACCGTGGGACAAGGAGGAGAGGAAATTAGGCCAAAAGGCTAAAAAGGAGTTCTTCCCACCAGAGGAGTAATAATCAGAGGATAAGAACGGGGTGCGCAGAGCTAGTTTACAGCCACTTTGGAGTGAGGTCAGCCTCCAAATTATGAAATACATCACATGCGAAGGACGGTTCAGCATTGTATATGGGTACCATTTCCGGTTACTCACAGAATTAAGGCATCAGATGGACCTACCTGCAGAAATCAAACTAAGTATTCCCTACTTCCTCCTGCAGTCTATGACTGAATGTGCCACCAAATTACGAGAGGGCACGCCAGACCAGGTAGCTCATCATGGGCTCATTAAGTTCCTTGTGGAGGATGCACTCCACACATACAAAGTCCCTCTCTCGTGGGAAGCCTTCCAGAATCTGACTAAGGATGGCGATATCAAAATGTTGACCGAGGAGCTCACCTCCTCCAGCAGTGAGGAAAAGGAGTCAGTACACACAGAGAAGAAAGGGAAAGGCCAAGAACCCACGGCCAAAGCACCGAAGAAAGAGAAAAAAGGGAAACAAGAGAAAAAGGTTGCCGAAGAGAAGGATGACAAATCCACATTGACACCCAGGGAGAAAAGGTTACAAAGTAGGGTGGACAGGACTGAGCAAGTCCACGTCAGTAAAGGCACCTCGACAGCAGCCTCAACCAAGTCAAAAAGCAAAGCACCCGCAGTCAAACAAGCTAAAACGGTGCCACCTGTTTCTACAGGAAAACCAAAAACGGCTTCTACAGGAAGCCAGAAATCAGCTGATACAGGGCCTTCTACAGGAAGCCCTGAGAAAGGAAAACCAAAGGAAAAGAGAGCCGAAATTCTTGCAAGGGAGGCAGCAGCCGTGCTGGTCGCCCTTAGTACATCTCCTAAGCCGAAGGAAAAGCGAAAGAGGGAGATCCCTCTATATTTTAAAGCCCGGAGAAGTGTGAGAATCAAAACAGGTAGGCCACAACCTCCATCCAGCAGCCCAATTACTATAGAAGATACTCCTACCTCGCCAAGGGAGAGGTCCCCCTCAAAAATATCAGTCACTTATGAGAGGGGGAGCCCGAAGACAACTACTTGGAAGGAAAGAATGGATAGGTTGGCTTCAAAAGGCCGGCTACAGAACGCTGAGACCGCTCTACAGGAAACCTTGGCCCGACTTAAAGAGACAGAGAGAATGGAGGGAGAGGCACCCTCATCACCACCTAGGGAAGACGAAGTAGAGCCACCAAGAGAAGAAGAGAAAGAGCATATTCCGGAGCCTAGTCCCCAGCCAAGTTTGAGCTCATATTATAACTTCTTAGAAGCTGGAAAAATTATACCACAGAAATTCACTGTGCCACTTTTCTTCGCGTTGGAGGAAGAAAGAGTGAGAACTCACACGTGGATGAAAATAGCTAAATCAAAAGGAGTGGCTGATATAGGCCCCTTGGAGGAACAAATCAAGGAGGCATGAAAAGAATTAGCTATGGCCAAACACATGGCAAACTGCCAGTGGGTGTTCCTACAGGAAGAGAACGAGAAACTTAGACTGCAGCTACAGGAGCTGAAGAAGGAAAAGGGCACATCCTCAGGGGACACTATAGCAGAACATCAAGGTAGAGAAGGGCTACAAGATGGTCTTGGGGAGCCAACCTCGCATCTACAGGAAGGGGAACTGCAAGCGCAAATCGAGATACAAGCTCTCAAACAGCAGTTGCAGCAAAAAGAGGCGCAACTGGCTTGCATGGCCAGTTGGGCCATGGATGCTCTACAATGCAGACAACCGGCCAAATCTTATGGCCTATACCTACGAGACCAGTGGCTGCAATATCAGATAAATGCATTGGCACAGAGGGGTATCTCCCAACTCCAAGACCCCCAACAGTTCACAGCGTTATGTAATAGCAGCTCATCAGAGGATAAGGCCAAACTCTCGGAGTTCTATCTCCATAATTTGGCCCTTCCTAACGTGACTACATGGGATCCCAACACAGTTGTAGGGGATATGCAATTGATGGCATTTGCTTCATGGTTGAACCATGAAGAAAAGAGGGCAGCAGAAGTCAAGAAGGTCATGGACCGAGAATTACATGAGCCACTATTGATCAGAGCAGAGCCAGGGGATCCCACTGCGTTGATATCGGCCCACCAACACTTAGCCACCAACCCTCAAACTTTATTGAAATACATGGATCAGCAAGCACAGGCCATAGCACATTTCGAGGATATGGAGCGACTATTAGGGGACAACTGTGTTCATGCTTGCACCCGCCGATGGAACTCATTGTCCCACAGCCTTAAAATCAGAGAATACTATACTCCAACTCGAATGAGGGAAGCTCTAGCACGGGTGCCCCTCTACAAAAAGTCCATATAGAACCGTCAAGCCAGTTGGATTGGCCTCAAGCTAAGCCCACCTCTGCTGTTAGGATTGATGGAAGGCAGCACAGAAAAAGAAGAGAAAAAGCAATGGGAAGAGGTGGAAAGGAAGGCTGGGTTCCATGCCAGTGAGGAAGAGACCACTTCAGAAGCCTGGGATGTGAGGGTGGCAGTGAAAGCAATGAAGGACGAGGAGCTGGATTAGTTGCTCAAGGATGAGCAATCATTTTAGCTGGGGGGTGATGATGAGCCCCAAATTTGGTAACATTTTGGGCTCATTTGGCCTAACTACCCTTGCTCAACCCTTCATTTTTCATAACTTATGCATCATTTTTTAGTATATTTATGTCATTTGTACGAATAAGGGCAGTCACTATTCCTAGGTGGCTAACACGTGCTTATTTCAGGTTTTTTGACATTTAATGGAGCAAAACCACGCAGATGAGAGCTAGGAGACAACCAAGATGGGGTTGAGGATTTGTAGGAGGGTTGTCCACAACATTAAATGGCCTTCCTCGGGATTTTCACCCCCAACTCCGAGCTCTGACAGCCACCACAACCGGATCTAGAAGGCAGCCAAACGGATTTTGAGGAAGCAGCAGTTCACTCTTAGTTTGGTCAGCCAAGCCCCACTGATTTAGGAGGCCAGCTTGGGGCCTCGAGATGTATAAATGATAGGGCTTTAGCCTTCGAAAAGGACTTTTGAAACCTTGTTGCACATTTTGGACTACGAGCTGCTAGCTCTGTTTTGCTGTTTTGTAGCCATTATTGGCATGTTATTTGACTTATGATTATTATCTTTTAATGGAAAGCAGGCAGATTTGAGTTCAGTTCTGAGTTCTTAAAGGAGCCATAGCTCTCGGGGTTGGGCCCAACCTAAGAGCCTAAGGCCTCCTTCCTTTGTATTGTTATCTTTTTCTTTCAGCATTATGGTTTTGTTCCTTTACATGCATTTAGAACACAGTTTGCTGAGTTAGATTTCTTGGTGTGGTTAAGTAGGTCATTCTCATAAAGACAGAATTGCTTCAGCTGTTTAGAGTAGAGTGAAGAGATTGGAGTTGATAAAAGTTCTAAGACAGGGTTGCCTGCACACTCATTTTCACCTCTTTCTAGGGGTTGGAATTGCAGACAGTGCTGCCCACCAAAAACATTGATTTACAAATTCATGCAATCTGTGGTGCAATATTTTCGTTTGTAGAAGTTTCCCATGCGTTCATATCTCTTGGAATGTTCTTTGCTTCAGTACCATACATGGTTTTTCCTTAAGAATAACGTTGTTGTTCATTGGTTCCATTAAACAGTTAGGAATGTTTTGATTATATGCAGGACGTGGAAGATTTTATTCAGTTTGCACTGTGCAGTGCCACTCCCCTCACTCTCTCATCCTTCTAAGCCTTGCCCAGACCAGTTACTCATCTTCCAATTAGACCCCTTGTCTCTCAGCCACTCTACCACCCACGTTATCCCACCTTTTCGGCCTTCCATTCCCTCTACCCTCCTTTAGACAAGCTAGCTTAGCACACCCCCTCTTCATCTCATCTCTCTGTCGCTGAGTCATTACAAACTCCCCTCCTACCTCCCTATCCATCCATGCAGCCTCTTCCACTCACCCATCACCCAAAAATCCGATTATAGAACATCCTGTAGGAATTACTGAACTTCCTGTAGAAATTTTGAACATCCTGTAGAACCCCTGCAGACTTCCTGTAGAAGTTCATAAACACGGTTTCTTGGGAGCCAAACTTTGTGAGACTCTCTGGAAGGGTGTTAGGGACCCCTTAGACCCTCTCTGAACTTTCCCAACCTTTTTCAAACCTTCCGCCTCCTTGATCCACCTCTGCACAGTAAAAAGCTAGTTAAAAGCACATGCATGATAATTCTAAAAATTGGAACAAAAATACAAAAAGTGTTTTCTTCAGATAGAGGTAGTCTAAACACCTGCATTTCACCTTCTTAGAAGTAATGACATCTCTTTCAGTAGTTTCCACTCCCACCTTTGCATCAGTAGGACTAGCTGGTAGAATTAGGGTTTGCTAGGGTTTTTGTTTCTTGTTGGCTTTCAGTTCCTTTCTGCAGTAGGTTAATTTCCTTTGAGTTAGCTTTCGCCCATCAGTTCAAAAGCTTCTTCTAAGAGCTCATAGAAGTTGGCTTGAGCCCCTAGCGGACTTGTGCCAGCTGACCAAGTGATAGCTGCAACAACAGCTAGTACTTGTGCATACAGCACCGTCGCTTCCAAGTTTGTTACGAACTACCGGGTTGATAAAATTAAAGAAGGAAGCTCCAGGAGTTGTAGCATTATTGCTACAATACTGGAGCCCACCACATAGTAACGGAGCTAGAGGGGGAGAATGAACTAGTAGCGTATAACAACAGCATTATTGACAATTACTCGGTAGATTCTTTCCTCGGCAATTTCAATGCTCATGCGTCACCCTATTTAGAACACTCTGTTTTTTCCCAAGTCGAAAATTTTTCTCGAACTGATAGTTCGAAATGTATCAATTTTTTAGATAAACCTGTAAATAAATCTTTATTTTGGAAAATATTTTTTGATGGTTCTAGATATAACGAAGGAGCAGGAGCAGGATGCGTTTTGATTAGTCCAGAAGGAGATAAAATCATGCTTACATGCAGATTCGAATTTGATTGCACCAACAATACAACAGAATATGAGGATTTGGTCCAAGGCTTGTACAAAGCAATCAGGTTAGACGTTAAGTATCTTCAAGTTTTGGAAGACTCTGAGATTGTGGTTAAACAGGTACGTAACACAATACATTGCTTATCAGGTCATTTAAAACATTATCAATCCTTAGTTCAAGATTTGACTGAGCATTTCATAGCGTTTAATATTTCTTCAATCCCCAGACTCCAAAACGCAAGTGCAGACCTTTTGGCTAACGTAGCTTCTAAGCTTATTCCTTCCGAAGATTTTAGTCCAGATAGATTCTCAATAGAATTAATCTTTAGACCATCCATTCCTGATAACATCACAAATTGGAGAGTATTCAATGACGATCCCGATATTGTAAATTTCCTCACATCTGAAGGATCCTACTCCAATCAAATAATTGAAGAAGACCAACATGATCGACAATTACAACAAGAGAGCACTAACAATGCTATACCTAAGTCGGTGGTCAAGTTAGAAGACTTGTACGATTTGAAAGATTGGTTTAAAAGGTCTACCAATTCAAAACTCCAAAGTTCAACCTTGAACTACGAATTAGTAAACCTAGGAACTGATGCCAAAGCACAAAACATTAATCTAGGCCTCGGCCTAACCCCTGAAGAAAAATCAGCGTATATTCATCTTTTGAGACAATGTAAAAATGTTTTTGCCTAGAATTATGATGAGCTAAAAACATACAACACTTCCATCATCTAACATACTATTCCCATGATCGATAATGAAAAACCTGTCCAACAAAAGTTGAGAAAGATCCACCCCAATTTAGAAAATCAGATAAAAACTAAGCTCAATAAGTTATTGAAAGCCAGAATAATCTTTCCCGTTAGACATTCCAAATGGGTCTCCAATATGGTACCCGTTATAAAGAGAAACGAAGATATTAGGATTTGCATTCACTTTCGAAACCTTAACAAGGTCTGCCAAAAAGATAATTTTCCTCTACCACCTATGGAACAGACACTGCAGGCAGTGGCAGACTCAGAATTAATGTCTTTCTTGGATGGATTTTTAGGATACAATCAAGTGTTGGTACATCCTGATGATCAATTGAAAACCACATTTAGAACTAAATGGGGCATGGACGCATATCGAAAAATGCCATTTGGTTTGATTAATGTTGGTGCCACATTTCAGAGAGCCATGGACACTGCATTCAAAGGTTTAGTCAATAAATCTGTAGTAATTTATTTGGATGATATAACCGTGTATTCGAAGAAGTGAAGCGACCATCTCAAAGACTTGAAACAAATCTTTCAACGGTGTTTAAGGTATGGAATTTCACTTAACCCAAAGAAATCTTTTTTCGCACTAAGTGAAGGGAAACTTCTAGGATTCATAGTGTCAAAATCCGGTATTCACATTGATCCCGACAGAATCAAAGAAATTTCTGAAATATCCCTACCTCACAAAAAAAAGCCATGCAATCTTTCCTTAGTTAGATCAACTTTGTAAAGAGATTCGTTCCAGATTTTGCACGAACCGTGTCTCCTTTGCAAACCATGATTAAAAAGAACTCAAATTTTAAACGGAGCCAAGATCAACACGAAGCATTCAACCTGATCAAACAAGCTATTATTAATGCTCCATCTTTAGCAACTCCGAATTTTTCAGAGCCTTTTATTTTATACACATTTGCCTCAGATAAGTCATATGCTGCGATACTAACTCAAGCAAATCAAGAAAAGGCGAAAGCTCCAATTACGTTTTTCAGTTCAAATTTACAGGGTGATGAATTAAATTATTCAGACGTGGAGAAACAGGCTTATGCCATTTTCAAAGCGGTCAAATACTTCAGAACTTTCTTACTTAAAACCCATACTAAGATTATAGTACCGTTTCCAGCGGTAAGGAACCTTCTAGTACAGAAGGATGTGGGTGAGAAAAGGGCCAATTGGGTTACTGCCTTACAGGAATATGACATTGAGATTAAACCAGCAAACATTGTAAGAGGTCAAGGCTTCTGCAAAATGCTGGCTGGAGCATCGCAAATTTTTGTAATTCCATCTGAAGAAGTACAAATGTGCGAGGTAAGCCTAAACGATACATAGTCATTATACGATGATATCATTTATTATCTTAAGAACGGGTATGCTCCTTCACACCTCGATCATACTAAGAAAAGAGCTCTTAGGTTGAAAGCCAAACAATATCAGCTCACAAATGATATTATTTTTAGGGTAAATTATGATTCTGTTCTTCTTAGATGTCTTGAGAAATCTGAAGCTGAAAAAGTTTTGCAGGAACTCCACGGTGGGCCGGCAGGCGGACACTATGCTGGAGATGCTACTGCACATAAAATCTTGCGCGCAGGATATTACTGGTCCACGCTGTTTAAAGACTCGCAATGTTACGTGAGGAGATGTCAAGTCTGCCAAACTACTGCTGGAAGACAAAAAAGCCATCCTTGCCACTACAGCCGGTAAACATCGAGCAACCTTTCAGTCAGTGGGGATTGGACATAATAGGTGAGATCGTTCCTCACTCTTCTAAGTAGCATAGATACATCCTCACAGCAACAAATTATTTTACTAAGTGGGTAGAAGCAGTTCCGCTCAAGACGGTTAATTCTGAAAATATCATTGAGTTCATAGATCAATTTATAATCACTAGGTTTGAATTGCCATCCGCTTTAATGTTTGATAATGCATCATACTTGTCTAGAAATGCAATGACTGAATTCGCACTTAAAAGAGGATTCAAACTTAAATATTCGGCCAATTATTACCCACAAGGCAATGGGTTAGCTGAGTCCACAAATAAAAACCTAATCAGGATTATTAAAAGAACAGTTGACCAAAATCATAAGAATTGGCACAAGGCTTTGATATATGCTTTATGGGCAGACCGAATAACGCAAAAGGCTTCTATCTGCACTTCTCCCTTTAATTTAGTTTATGGGAAAGAAGTGGTTATTCCGAACACTTAGCAATTCCCTCTTTGTCTTTAGTTCAATACATTGATGAAGTACCCACTTCCTCCTTACAGTTGAGACAAATGGAAATAATTAAATTAGAAGAACAACGAGAACAGGCTAGGAAAACGCATGCTCATCATTAAGCACTAGTAAAATCCTCTTTTGATTCAAACATAATGACCGGAAAAGATTTTCAGATGGGAGATTTAGTTTTAAAGTGGGACAAGGCTCATGAAGAATAGGGCAAACATACAAAATTTCAAAGAATGTGGCTTGGTCCTTTTCAAATTGTAGAAGTCATAGGTCCATCAACATTTGTGTTATAGGATTTAGCAGGTAAGAGGGATCCTTTGCCTATTAATGGACAAATTCTCAAGAAATATTTTCCATAGAAGATTATTCTTCTATTTTTGTAGAGTAGTTGTCTTTTTTTTCATAATAAAACCAGTTGTGAGTGGTTACATTAGGCATTTACGCAAAAGACACCAATTCTCTTTCAGATTTTGAACTTTTCGCTTGTATAAATAGCAAATCTTTTGGAAAACTGATCTTTATTATTGATAGATACAGTTAAAGACTCTAGCTCAGATATGATACTAGTTTCAACTTCAAAAAGTTTGATGAAAACAACCTTTAGTGAAGAAATTGTTTTATCTCAGTACAATGAAAGGTATCAATAACAAAATAAAGATTCTCTGTAGAACAACTGTTTCCAAAAACTCTATTATTGTCGTCCAGAGCTATCTTAAGGAAACAATGACTTCCTCCCTGCTAAGGAAATCACAACTTTCAGAGGAACAACCCAAGGATACACTTTATCTTGAAGAATAAGAGGTCTCATCACGAGCCGGCTTATCATTATCACAGATATTATAACTTGCTGACTTTGCCAATACTGTACACCACAACAGGGCAATGACTCAAGATTGTTGCAATCAAAAGACAAGGGGTCTCATCACAAGCCAGCGTGTTCAACAAAGTTATAAATCAAGTGAATGACTGTGTCATAATTTGGCTACCAAACCAATACATTGTTATTTAAGAATAAAAAAGAAAATCAAAGCAATAAGTGTGGATATGGATTTTTCTCTGAAATTTGTAGGTTGCCTTAAGTAGGATACAGGATCATTGCTGGGTAACAGGTAACCCTGTCGAGGCTATAAACGTCTGCTGGCAGCAGAGGCTCTACCTACGACAAATGAGCATATTTAAAACTGGTTTATAGAGGAGACTTTGTTTTATCTTTACAAGACCAAGTAATGACTGATGTAAATACAAGGACTAGCCTGAGGAAGCAAATAATCAAAGTGGGAAATGGTTGAAACAAAATATCATTGACAGGTTAGAGCATAATGTATTTTATCTTTCCATAATAAAGTTTAATTTTTTGAAAAAAATCTGTTTTGGAAGTTTAGAAAATTCAATAGAAAAACAGAGATAACTGGTTCTTCCAAGTGAATCGCCAATTGTTGTGACCACCAACAACCCCCCTCCTTATTTAGTATTAGCAATAACACTAGGTAAGTGGGGACCCTTAGTAAAAAATTAAAAAAAACCAATTAAGACTTATGTATTTTACTCCTTAAGAAACATCGCATCGCGCAAAGAATGAGATGACATTTCCTTATGAGTAAAAATGATAAACTGCGAGATTGCGACGCAAACTCCATCGTATCACATGCATTAATAAACACTCACATTGGAAAGCCTTGAAAAATCGTCAATATGCGATATCGCATGTCGCAAAATTGCAGGAAAGACACATAACGATTATAACAATACTGCGACCTGCGATATTGCGATACTGCGATAACAGAGAAATGCGATAATGCGATACAGATCGCAGAAACATTCCATCGCAAATTTTCCCGGCTCAATATTCAAGAAATTTTTCCATAAACCAAGAACTGGATACGCGCTTTAATGATAATTAATGAATTATACGACAGTTGTTAATGAAAGATGGTTTGTGTTTTTCGAAGAGTCAGTTCACGTCAGGTGGCATGTTTTTGTACATCCGTAGAGTTTAAGGCTTTCTTGTCGATTTTTATTGTCATTACTCTTTCCTCACTTGTGAACTGCAGGAACGAAAAGCAGAAGTTAACCAAAGCGATGTGCAGGAAGCTATGAGGAAAAAGGGTAACGCTCCAATGTTCAAAGACAAAGAAAAAACGCCCTCATAAACAGATACCACATGCAATAGAGCCGCAGATTCACAGAACGTTGTTGAGCCATCCATTACAGATCTTTCATTTACAGCCATGGTTGAATGAGTATTGAATGATGCTGATATCAACAGGCAGTTTAATGACTCAAGGTCAAGAGCTCATGAAAGCATTATTTTTGCAAAGTTTGAAGCTTTATACCCAGTGGAAAAAAAAGGCGCTAAAAGCGAAAAAAACGCATCAGAAGAGCCCGGATCAAAGAACGGAGGCAGTTTCCGATGCGCGATTAGCGCCTAATGCTAATCGCACATCACTGAGAAAATTTCTCAAAAAGCAAAGCCTCTAACTGCTCAGTCATTTGTAAGCCCGAAAAATGCAACAAAGCAATGGTAAAGAACAAACTGGAAACAGAAAGCTAGAGAAAAAGGCATAAGCAATTCAAGGATTAACCAAGTTGAACTTGGATTATTACTGGGCATACGCAGTAAATCCACATATTCAAAGGATGAATCTTGAGTATATCATCGATCTTGCCTAGAAGGTGGTGCCAGCACTTACCATTTCTGTTTGCTTAGCTCAACCAAAAGTGGAAGACAGTCAGCCGACTCTACCCAGGAAAAATATTGAATGCTTGCAACATTAAGGAGCAAATGCAGAAATAGTTAGATACTAGATTTAATTTTTAGAAATAATTTTGCTTAGAAAAAGGGCGATCATTTAAACCGTATCCTAAATATGTGTAATTAAGTTATTTAGTTAGTAATATTTAAACCCTTTTCATGCATTTAGAGAAGGGTCCAGAAATTTATCAAAAACTTGTCCTCAGAACATGCACTTTTGCACCCTTAGAGGAGGTTTTGGTGAATGAATGGATCAAGATTTGTTGATGTTTGCATTTGATATCTGCTACTGATGTTGCACTTCTGTACTCTTAGTGGATGTTAGAGCACGGAGAGATAAATCATTGTTGCTTGAAGCTTATGAGTAGGACTAGTCATAAATGGTACTTTTATCTCTTGATCATTTCTGCTTATATGTTAAAGTGATATACAGTTTTTAGTTGTTTATGTATTATTGCATGAATGCCTGAGTTATCATTTGGCACTTTTGTACGGTGATAGCTATTTATTTATGCTTAATGTATGAATAGCTCATTATGCGATATGTTTTTCACAACTGTTTCGTCTAACTTTTTATGTGAAGTGGTTCATATTTATTGATTTCCTTTCTTATAATCGTTGAATGATCTTTATTACCAGTTGTTATTTGAAATCTCTTTAGATCGCATAATAGAAAGATTACATCCCGGGTTAGTATAGATTTAGATGTGTTGTTTATTAGATTACAATAGCATAGAATTAGATTAAAATTAGAATTAGAACATCTTAAATAGGAACTGTTAGATCAGCAACATCAAATTCTACACACACACACTCATAGATTGGGAAATTGGTCCCATTATCCCCAGTCGGACCCGCTATACCAAACGGATAAGGAGCTGCCAACCAAGGTCCGGACCGGGCGGGTATCCCCCTTGTTGTCGACCCGATTTTCGGGGCTTCAACAGTATGGTAAATAAATAAATATAAAAGAGGTATAAAAAGGTATGATAAATTGATTAGAAATCAACATCTAATTATATATAAAGAAGTTTACAAACACTCAAAAAAGATGCATGGTAAATAAATAAAAATAAAAATAAACTAGACCTATGGCAAATAAATAAAACATTTTTTATATTTACTCCACAGGTATGGCAAATTTTTTATATTTACTCACATGTATGATAAATAAATAAAAATATCAATAAACTAGAGGTACGGTAAATAAATAAAATCTCTTCTTTTATTTACTCCATAAACCTCTTATACTTACTAACATTCAAAGAATAGGTTTTATTTAGGTCACACCTATGGCCCAAATACCATGGGCCAAATGATTATTAATACCATAGAAAAATATATTTTTAACCCTAATATTAACATTAAAAGATTAATATTATTATTATTATTAAATCTAATAATATTATAATATTAATATTATTAAATTTAATAGCTTTGGATTAATACAATATTAAATTTGTTATATTCTAATATATATTAATATATCATGATATATATTAACTTTAGATATATATGGGAGGGAAGAATAAAAACATAGAGTGATAGAGGTGGAGAGATAGGGGGAGTGAGGAGAGATGGAGATAAACTTAATGATAGGGGAGAGGAGGAATGAAGAGAGAGAGGGAGATGAGTGAGAGATATAGAGAAGGGTAAGAGAGGGAGACAGAAAGATGGAGGGGAGGAGAGAGTAGGATAGAAGGAAGGAGATAGGATTGGAGGGTGAAGAGAGAGAGAGAGAGATGGGGGAGGAGAGAGGAAGGTAGGAGAGAAAGGGAGAGAGAGGAATTGCAAGAGAGGAGGAGAGAGGGAGGGAAGAAGAAAGACATATAGAGTGAGAAGTGGAGAGAGAGGGAGTGGCAAGGGAGAGATGGAGATAAAGATAATATGTTTAGGGGTGAGATAAAGAGACAAAGAAAGAGAGATAAAGAGAAGGGGGGAGAGGAGAGAGGGAGGGATATAGTAACATAGTTGGAGAGAGAGAGAGAGAGAGAGAGTGATGGGGGAAGAGAGAGGAATGGAGGGAAGGGAGAGGGAGAAAGGGAGAGAGGAAGAACGAGAGACAAGACTTGAGAGAGAGGAGGAGAGTGATGGGGGAAGATAGAGGATTGGAGGGAAAAGAGAGAGGGAGGTAGGAGAGAAAGGGAGAGAGAGGAAGTACGAGAGAGCGGACTTGAGGGAGAGGAGGATAGAAGGAGGGAAGAATAAATACATAGAGAGTGAGAAGTGGAGAGAGAGGGGGAGTGACAAGGGAGATATGGAGGGAGTGTGTGTATGTTTGGGGGTGAGATAAAAAGACAAAGAAGGAGAGATGGAGAGAATGGGGGAGAGAAGGAGAGAGGAGAGAGGGAAGGATATAGTAACATAGTTGGAGGGTTAAGAGAGAGAGAGTGGAGAGAGGGAGGGAAAGAGAGATGGAGTTGGAGGGGGAGAGAGGGAGGTAAGAATAAATAAATAGAGAGAGAAAGGTGGAGAGAGAGAGAGGGAGTGATAAGAAAAATGGAGAGAGAGGGAGAGAGGACAATGAGAGGGAAGAGAGATATAAGCGGGGGAGAGGGAGAGGGATGGAGAGGAGGGAGGGATAGATAGATAGATTGGAGAAAGAGAGTGTATGTTTTGGGAGAGGTATATAGAGACAAAAGGAGATAGAGATATAGATGGAAAGTGAAGAGAGGGAAGAAGAGAGATGGAGAGAGAGAGGGAGGGACAAAGAATGATAGATATGGAGTGAGAGAGCGTGTTCGTTTGGGGGGTTGAGATAGAGAGACAAAGAAGGAGAGATGGAAGGATATATATATATATATGGATTGGGGAGAGAGGGAAGAATATTTATTGCACTAGATGCATTGATTTCAGTTTAAATGGTGATTTCTAATCCTATTTCATTGCTTGCACTAGATGCATTGATTTCAATGTAGATGATTTCTAATCCTGTTTGATTGCTTTCACTAAATGCATTGATTTCAGTGTAGATGATAATTTCTAATCCAATTTGATTTATTGCACTAAATGCATTGATTTCAAAGTAGATGTTGATTTCTAATAATATTTGATTTCTTGCACTAGATACATTGATTTCAATGTAGATGATTTCTAATCCCATTTTATTGCTTGCACTAAATTCATTGATTTTAGTGTAGATGGTGATTTTTAATCCTATTTGACTGCTTTCACTAGATGCATTGATTTGAGTGTAGATGTTGGTTTATCATCCTATTTGCTTACTTGCACTAGATGCATTAATTTCAACATAGATATTGGTTTATAAACCTATCTGCGTACTTGCACTAGATGCACTAATTTGAGTGTAAATGTTGGTTTCTAATCGTATTTGATTGCTTGCATTAGATGCATGTGTAAATGTTGTTTTATAGTCTTATTTGATTTCTTGTATTAGATGCATTGATCTCAGTGTAGATGTTTATTTCTGATTTGATGTAATTGGATGTTGTTGGGCCTTGAAATTGTCATTCACTTCCGTTACGTTTTCACTTATATTTCCATATTGTCATCTTCATTCCATTTCCATTTCATTACATTTACCTTACCATTATCATTATTGGGTCACATTTATGTTTTTCCAAATTTTATTAATTCTTAGTAGTTTTAAGTGAATTTATGGTTAAAAATTAGAAAATAATGTGCATATGCTTATACCTAACAAGTGGGATGAGATTGTTGACATCTGTAGGTCAAAAGGAAGCTTATAAAAGACCCTTATGTGGCCTCCTAAGTTCAAATTCGAATTTGAGTGGAGAAGATCATGGGATCATAAGGATATGTGTCTCATTTCCTATTTGTATTAAAACTCTAAGAAGATATGTGTCTTATCATTTCCTATTTTGATTGTAACTCTAGAGATATAGGGAGAGATTCATGGACTCTCATTAATGAGATAGCTTCTCATCTTTTTTTATAAATAGGAGAAGTTTTCTCCTATCATTTTATGTGTAAAGTTGGGGAATTGCTCATGTTTTGAATAAAGAAGAAGGCTTGCATTTGGAGCTTCTCAACTTTCCATCCTCATACTTTTGGATTGGCCATCTACAATGTGTGAGATTTATTTGTTTTCATAGATTAAGATTTATTGCTTTCTTAATTACTTTGTAACCTTATGCTAATCAAAGCATCTCAAGAAAAAAAATTTCCCTTTTCCAAAATTGGATTGTGTTTGAAGCATTGGAGCATACACTGATTTTAGTTTTCCTTTACATGTTTTTGCAATGCTTTCTTAGGATTAAGTTTTACATTCACTGTTTAATCTTATGTAGAGCATTTCAAGAAGGTAGTTCTTCCAAAATTGATTGCTTGAGGCATTTAGAACAGACAGTGATTTAGTTTCCTTTCTCATGCTTTTATCATGCTTTTTAGATTAAATTTCTTATCTATTGTGTCATCTCATGTTCAGCATTTCAAGAAGGTAACCCTTCCAAAATTGATTGCTTAAAAACATTAGATTACACAATCATTGCAAGTTTTTACATGTTTTCTTTATGCTTTCCTAGATCATGTTTTCTTTCATTTAATGTATAATCAAGTACTTAATCACTTCAAGAAGATTGCTTCCTAAATTGAATGGTTCATGGGTATTTGATCACACAATAGATCATAGTTGTGTTTTCCATTTGTTTTAGATTGTCATTGTTATTTTGCTTTCAGTCCATGAATAGGATTAGTTTGATTTTGATCATGAGTTTCCAAGGATAGGAAAGGAAGTGATTTCATTTTCATCTTGTCATATGAATGCAATTGTATTTAGATTAATGCTCTGTTTTTCATAGATTAGTTCAAGTACATTTCCTTTTCTTCCTTCTTTTTCATAGTTTAATCATTTCATTTAGAGTAATTCATAGTTTAGTTCTTTCATCAAAACATTTCCTTTTATTCTTTCTTTAGAAATTAGTTTTCAACATTAAAATTCATTAGATTTTGTCCATTAACATTTAAAGATTTCATCTAGAAGCATAACTTTCATTTCTTAGATTAATTTCCTTGGGCATAAGAAACAAAACCCTAAAAAAACATAAAAACATAGTCAACGAAGTAAGAAAAAAGGTTAACTAAGCACATATTATGCACCACACTTCATCAGTTTGCTAACCTCGGTCGATAATTTATGTTAGCAATTTAAGACGTTAAATTGACTGAACATTTTGGCGCTGTTGCCGGGGAAGTGTAATTATGAGACTTTATTTCTTACATCTAAAAAAAAAAAAAAAAAATCTCAAGTATACTCTCCTTTTGCGCTTTGTGTGATCTGGAGGATCAGATTTTTTTTTTTTTTAAAATAAAAATAGAAAATAAAAAATAAATAAATTTTAATAAAAAAACCAATGCAATGGCCCATGGCCTTTGAAAAACTTTGATCTCTACAAAGATATCGGTCTTCAGAATGGCTACAAGGCCTCTATCCTCAACATAGCCTGTACACATGCTCCAGCTCCACAACATATGATGGGTGCGGTATTTTAACCTCCACGGCTCGAGGCGTCTCGACCTGCACATCCCACACAACACACTGGATCACCATTGCCATAAATGAATTTTATTGCCGGATCACCATTGCCAAAAATCGCACCACTTTAGAAACACGTTTGTAAAATGCATTTTTTGAGCAAACCTACGCGAATTAGAAAAATCCAAGACTTGGGATTTTTTGGGAATAGGGTGAATTAGGTAACCCAGAAATGGTTTTTCGAATTTCACAACCATTTGAGCGAATTGTATGGTTCTTTGGAGCCTTAGTTTCGAGATTGCGTGAGAAAAACGGATTTTCGGATTTAATGAACAGTTGCGGCCATGATCCGATTTCTCTGATCTTCAAGAGCTGCCCAAATCCGATTTCCCTGGCTAAATTCCAGCTTGAGATAGTTGGAGAAAATGCTTTGAGTTTGGGTGCCCCAATCGCTCATGCCAAGTCATCCACTGTGCGTTGGCCTTGTTAATTTCCTTCGTTGAAGGAGCCACCATAAGAGAGAATGAGAAGGGATTTCAAGAGACCGAATAATAGTTCAGTGATATTCATTGTTTGATACTTCATGCAGTTAAAGAATGAAGGAATAACTGATAAAAAGGTCGTTTCTATTTCATTACAGCCTTAATACACATTTGAACACAAGAAAGAACATGGATTCTCTAAAGCAATAATAACGCCTTCCTATTTTGATCATCCAAGTATCTTGGTTTCATTATCTCGACGTTGTATTTTGAAGGGGAAGGTATGTGAGAGGAACCAGATCTCTTGTATCAAGTACTATGGAAGCTTTGATGTATCCCTTGGAAGGTTATTGCGTGATAAATTATCTGACCAGATTTCCAACCAGCAGATGCACATACGATCTTTACATTTCTGCACGGCATTTGATCCATGTTGCCTTAGATGCCTTTTGATCGTCTCTCATTCAGATCAGATAGTTATGGTGCCACATAGTTACGAGATTTTGCTAAAAGGTGCAAGTGGAGACAAGTTAAAGAAATTTAAATTTGTTGTTCAACATGTTATTTTTGCAGCACAGATGAAAATTCAATAATCGCTTGCAGAACAACGGGAAAATTATTTAGACGATTCCTGAACATTTGGCATTAATATTGTTGCTGTTTATTTTTTCTATGAAGTTTTAACTTGTAGGGCACAACAAATATTTGTGATGCCAATTATTTTACTAAGCACAGTGCATGAAGTCATCCGACAATAGGGATTCGATTTATTTTTCATGGTTATTTCTTAAAAATGGATTGTAATCAATATCATGAATTAGACCGAATATAACACTTTTGATTTTCCTTAATCTGTTTCATTTGACATTCATTTTATGCGTAAGAATCAGAAAGAAATTAGTTATTTCTTTTCTAACACACTTATGTTATTTGTGTCAAGTTTTTTTTTTCTTTTTTGCAGGTTTAGGATGATTGAATGATCAACAAGGAGATTAAATTGTGACGACAATTGGTCTTCAAAAGACCAATCTCATGAGAAACATAAGAACAAGTCCATGTCCATATTCATCAAAACCATTACTCTTCCTCCCTTTTGAATTATAAATCCAACCAAGCAATTTAAAGCAAGCCACAGTTATTTTTCCCAGTAAGAGTCAGTTGTTCATTTTCCTTCATTCACATACACTTGCCATCTATTCCACAAATAAAAGCAAGAAGCTTACTTTCATGCTTATTGCCCGTTGTCATTATTATTTTCCATTGTCATCTTCCATTTTCATTTTCCTTTTCTTATCATTTTCATTTCGCAATTAAACCCTGCTTCAATGCAAATTATTGAGTACATAGTCCTTTGAGTCTAAAATCATTGCAAAAACACCTTGAGGTTTGCATGCCTTAATGGGAATACATCAATGTCCCTTGCTCATCGAATCTTTTAGGTACTTGACAACAACAAAATTATTTGTACTTAGCAAGATGTGTTTGGGCATCTTGACTCTCATTGTCATCAATGGTGAGAGTTCTCGTGTTGACTAGTGGCATTCATTAATGACCACTAAGTCAACAATTTCCTACTATGTTCGACATCAAAACATCTATTCACATAGTAGGAGTTGTGCCAATGAGTTTTGAAGACATGAAGACTATCATTTTCAGCATTTTGGAGCAAATGTAGAAGACATGCAGTTGCAGAATCAACTGACAGTTGCAGACTCCAATAACAGTTGCGGAATCAGATGGCAGCAGCAGAATCAACACCATTCTGTAGCAGATTCAACAAGTTTTAATAAAAGAAATAAAAAATCATGTTTCTCCATGACTTGTCCAGCGACTTGAAGAAGATTATGATCAAAATTTTGCAACCACCACACATGCGGCTCGTCCATTTCCAAAGGGTAAGTTAAAGTATGTCATTTTCTAAATTTTTACCATAAAATTCCTTGAAAAGCTAGAATGATAATTTTGAAAAAAACATTTCTCTTCTCATAAAATTGTCAATACAATCAGTTGGGGGTGATACATTCATGATGCAATCCAATAAAGATATACTTTGCAACAATAATCAAATTATCATCATGCAAAGTTCAAAGATAAAAAATGAATGCAACAACAAAATATGGTTGTAACATAAGAACCAACCATGTTGCAATTCAACTAAAAGACTTTGCAGAAGTATAAAGTTATCAAATGATATCATGCAAAGTTAAGCCAAAGCTCAAGAATAAAAAATAATTAATATAATAGATTGCACGAGGACATGCAATAACTTCAGTTGGGGGTTATCTTGGGCCTTGAAATTGTCATTCACTTCCATTACATTTTCACTTATATTTCCATATTGTCACTTTCACTCCACCTCCATTTCATTACATTTACCTTACCATTATCATTATTGGGTCACATTTATGTTTTTCCAAACTTTATTAATTCTTAGCTTTTTAAAGTGAATTTATAGTTAAAAATTAGAAAATAATGTGCATAGGCTTATACCTAACAAGTGGGATGAGATTGTTGACGTGTGTAGGTCAAAAGGAAGCTTCTAAACGACCCTTATGTGGCCTCCTAAGGCCAATGTCGAATTTGAGTGGAGAAGATTATGGGATCATAAGGATATGTGTCTCATTTCCTATTTGTATTGAACTTCTAAGAAGATACGTGTCTTATCATTTCCTATTTTAATTGTAACTCTAGAGATATAGGGAGAGATTCATGGACTCTCATTAATGAGATAGCTTCTCATATTTTTCTATAAATAGGGGAAGTCTTCTCCTATCATTTTATGTGTAAAGTTTGGGAATTGCTCATGTTTTGAATAAAGAAGAAGGCTTGAATTTGCAGTTTCTCAACTTTCCATTCTCATACTTTTGGATTGGCCATCTACAATGTGTGAGATTTATTTGTTTTCGTAAATTAAGATTTATTTTCTTTCATAGATTAAGATTTATTGCTTTCTTAGTTACTGTGTAATCGTATGCTAATCAAAGCATCTCAAGAAAATAATTTTCCCTTTTCCAAAATTGGATTGTGTTTGAAGCATTGGAGCATACAGTGATCTTAGTTTTCCTTTACATGTTTTTACAATGCTTTTTTAGGATTAAGTTTTACATTCACTGTTTAATCTTATGCAGAGCATTTCAAGAAGGTAGTTCTTTAAAAATTGATTGTTTGAGGCATTTAGAACATACAGTGATTTAGTTTCCTTTCTCATGCTTTTATCATGCTTTTTAGATTAAATTTCTTATCTATTGTGTCATCTCATGTTCAGCGTTTCAATAAGGTAACCCTTCTGAAATTGATTGCTTAAAAACATTAGATTACACAGTCATTGCAAGTTTTTACATGTTTTCTTTTACATTCTTTCTTTATGCTTTCCTAGATCATGTTTTTTTCATTTAATGTATAATCAAGTACTTAATCACTTCAAGAAGATTGCTTTCTAAATTGAATGGTTCATGGGTATTTGATTATACAATAGATCATAGTTGTCTATTCCATTTGTTTTAGATTGTCATTATTATTTTGCTATCAGTACATGAATAGGATTAGTTTGATTTTGATCAATAGGTTTCAAGGATAAGAAAGGAAGTGATTTCATTTTCATCTTGTCATATGAATACAATTGTATTTAGATTAATGCTCTGTTTTCATAGATTAGTTCAAGTACATTTCCTTTTCTTCATTTTTTTCATAGTTTATTCATTTCATTTAGAGTAATTCCTAGTTTAGTTTCTTTCATCAGAACATTTCCTTTTATTCCTTCTTTAGAAATTAGTTTTCAACATTAAAATTCATTAGATTTTGTCCATTAACATTTAAAGATCTCATCTAAAAGCATAACTTTCATTTCTTAGAATAATTTCCTTAGGCATAAGAAATAAAACCCCAAAAGAACATAAAAACATACTCAACGAAGTAAGAAACAAGGTTAACTAAGCACATATTGTGCACCACACTTCATCAGTTTGCTAACCTCAGTCGATAATTTATGTTAGCAATTTAAGACATTAAATTGACTAAACATTTTGGCGTCGTTGCTGGGGAAGTGTTTCTTACCTCTAAAAAAAAAATTAATAATTTCTCAAGTATGCTCTCCTCCTGCGCTTTGTGTGATCTGAAGGATCAGAAAAATAATTTATTTATTTATTTATTTTTAAAATGAAAAATAAAATTTAAAAAAAATAAAAATAAAAAATAAAAAATAGAAAATCAATAAATTTTAATAAAACAACCAACGCAACGGCCCATGACCTTTGAAAAACTTTGATCTCTACAGAGATATTGGTCTTCAGAATGGCTACAAGGCCTCTATCCTCAGCATAGCCTGCACACATGCTCCAACTCCATGGCATATGATGGGTGCGATATCTTAAACTCCACGGCTCAGAGTGTCTCGACCTGCACATCCCACACAGCATACTGGATCACCATTGCCAAAAATGAATTTAATTGCCAGATCACCATTGCCAGAAATCGCACCAGTTTAGACACACGTTTTTAAAACGCATTTTCTGAGCAAACCTAGGCGAATTATAAAAATCCAAGACATGGGTTTTTTCGGGAACAAGGTGAATTAGGTAAATCAAAAATAGTTTTCCGAATTTCACAACCGTTTGAGTGAATTGTATAGTTCTTTGGAGTCTTAGTTTCTAGATTGCATGAGAAAAATATATTTTCGGATTTAATGCACAGTCGCGGCCATGATGCGATTTATCCGATCTTCAGGAGAAATATCCGCCCATATCCGATCTCCCTGGCTAAATTCCAGCTTGAGACAATCGAAGAAAATGCTTTGAGTTTGGGTGCCCCAATCGCTTGTGCCAAGTCATCCACTGTGCGTTGGCCTTGTTAATTTCCTCCAATGAAGGAGCCACCATAAGAGAGAATGAGAAGGGATTTCAAGAGACCGAATAACAGTTCAGTGATATTCACTATTTGATACCTCATGCAGTTAAAGAATGAAGGAATAACTGATAAGAAAGCCGATTCTATTTCATTACAGTCTCAATACACATTTGAACACAAGAAAGAACATGGATTCTCTAAAGCAGCAATAACGTCTTCCTGTTTTGATCATCCAAGTATCTTGGTTTCATTATCTCGATGTTGTATTTTAAAGGGGATGGTATGTGAGAGGAACCAGACCTCTCATATCAAGTACTATGGAAGCTTTGATGTATCCCTTGGAAGGTTCTTGCCGGATAAATTATCTAACTAGATTTCTAGCCAACAAATGCACATATGATCTCTACATTTCTGCACGGCATTTGATCCATGCTGCCTCAGATGCCTTTTGATCAACTCTCATCTAGATTAGATAGTTATGGTGCCACATAGTTATGAGATTTTGATAAAAAGTGCAAGTGGAGACAAGTTAAAGAAAGTTAAATTTGTTGTTCAACATGCTATTTTTGCAGCAAAGATGACGATTCAATAATGGCTTGCAGAACAATTGGAAAATTATTTAGACAATTTCTGAACATTTGGCATTAACACTGTTGCTGTGTATTTTTCTATGAATTTTTAAATTGCAGGGCACATCAAATATTTGTGATGCCAATCATTTTACTGAACACAGTGCATGAAGTCATCCGACAACAAGGAGTTGATTTATTTTTCATGGTTATTTCTTAAAAATGGATTGTTATCGATATCATGAATTAGACCGAATATAACACTTTTGATTTTCCTTAGTCTGTTTCATTTGACATTCAATTTTTGCGTAAGAATCAAAGAGAAATTAGCTATTTCTTTTTTAACACACTTATGTTCTTTGTGTAAAGTTTTTTTTTTTTTTTGCAAGTTTAGTATGATTGGATGATCAACAAGGAGATTAAATTGTGACGACAATTGATCTTCAAAAGACTAATCTCATGAGAAACATAAAAACAAGTCCATGTCCATATTCATCAAAACCATTACTCTTCCTCCCTTTTGAATTATTAATCCAACCAAACAAATTTAAAGCAAGCCACAATTATTTTTCCCGGCAAGAGTCAGTTGTTCATTTTCCTTCATTCACATACACTTTCCGTCTACTCCACAAATAAAAGCAAAAAACTTACTTTCATGCTTATTGCCCATTGTTATTATTATTTTCCATTGTCATCTTCCATTTTCATTTTCCTTTTCATTTCACAATTAAACCCCGCTTCAATGAAAATTATTGAGTCCATAGTCCTTTGAGTCTAAAATCCTTGCAAAAACACCTTGAGGCTTGCATACTTTAATGGCAAGTCCTCATGCCGACGAACAATGGGAATACATCAATGTCCCTTGTTCATCGGATCTTTTAAGTACTTGAAAACAACAAAATTATCCGTACTTAGCGAGGTGTTTGGGCATCTTGACTCGCATTGTCATCAATGGTGAGAGTTCTCGTGTTGACTAGTGGCATTCATTAATGGCCACTAAGTCAACAATTTCTTGCTATGTTCGACATCAGAACATCTATTCACATAGCAGGAATTGTGCCAATGAGTTTTAAAGACATGAAGACTATCATTTTCAGCATTTTGGAGCAAATGTAGAAGACATGCAGCTGCGGAATCAACTAACAACTGCAGAGTTCAATAACAACTGCATAAACAAATAACAACTGCGGAATCAGAGGGCAGCAGCAAAATCAACACCATTCCGCAGCAGATTCGGCAAGTTTTAATAAAAACAATAAAAAGTCATCTTGACTCTTTTCTCCATGACTTGTCCAGCCACTTGAAGAAGATTATGATCAGAATTTTGCAGCCACCACACATGCAACTCATCCATTTCCAAAGGGTAAGTTAAGGTATGTCATTTTCTAACTTTTTACCATAAAATTCTTTGAAAAGCTAGAATGATAATTTTTGGAAAAAATGTTTTTCTTCTCATAAAATTGCCAATACCATCAGTCGGGGGGGATACATTCATGATGCAATCCAATAAAGATATACTTCGCAACAATAATCAAATTATCATTATGAAAAGTTCAAAGATAAAAAATGAATGCAACAACAAAATATGGTTGTAACATAAGAACCAACCATGTTGCAATTCAACTAAAAGACTTTACAGAAGTATAAAGTTATCAAATGATATCATGCAAAGTTAAGCCAAAGCTCAATGATAAAAAAGAATTAATATAATAGATTGCATGAGGACATGCAATAACTTCAGTTGGGGGGTATCTTGGGCTTTGAAATTGTCATTCACGTCCATTACATTTTCACTTATATTTCCATATTGTCACTTTCACTCCACCTCCATTTCATTACATTTACCTTACCATTATCATTATTGGGTCACATTTATGTTTTTCCACACTTTATTAATTCTTAGTTTTTTAAAGTGAATTTATAGTTAAAAATTAGAAAATAATGTGCAAATGCTTATACCTAACAAGTGGGATGAGATTATTGACATGTGTAGGTCAAAAGGAAGCTTCTAAACGACCCTTATGTGGCCTCGTAAGGCTAAATTCGAATTTGAGTGGAGAAGATCATGGGATCATAAGGATATGTGTCTCATTTCCTATTTGTATTGAACTTCTAAGAAGATATGTATCTTATCATTTCCTATTTTAATTGTAACTCTAGAGATATAGCGAGAGATTTATGGACTCTCATTAATGAAATAGCTTCTCATCTTTTTCTATAAATAGGGGAAGTCTTCTTCTATCATTTTATGTGTAAAGTTGGGGAATTGCTCATGTTCTGAATAAAGAAGAAGGCTTGCATTTGGAGTTTCTCAACTTTACATCCTCATACTTTTGGATTGGCCATCTACAATATGTGAGATTTATTTGTTTTCGTAGATTAAGATTTATTTGCTTTCATAGATTAAGATTTATTGCTTTCTTAATTACTGTGTAATCTTATGCTAATCAAAGCATCTCAAGAAAAGAATTTTCCCTTTTCCAAAATTGGATTGTGTTTGAAGCATTGGAGCATACAGTGATCATATTTTTCCTTTACATGTTTTTACAATGCTTTCTTGGGATTAAGTTTTACATTCACTGTTTAACCTTTTGTAGAGAATTTCAAGAAGGTAATTCTTCCAAAATTGATTGCTTGAGGCATTTAGAACAGGCAGTGATTTAGTTTCATTTCTCATGTTTTTATCATGTTTTTTAGATTAAATTTCTTATCTATTGTGTCATCTCATGTTCAGCATTTCAAGAAGGTAAGCCTTCTGAAATTGATTGCTTAAAAACATTAGATTACACAGTCATTGCAAGTTTTTACATGTTTTCTTTTACATTCTTTCTTTATGCTTTCCTAGATCATGTTTTCTTTCATTTAATGTATAATCAAGTACTTAATCACTTCAAGAAGATTTCTTCCTAAATTGAATGGTTCATGCGTATTTGATTATACAATAGATCATAGTTGTCTTTTCCATTTGTTTTAGATTGTTATTGTTATTTTGCTATCAGTACATGAATAGGATTAGTTTGATTTTGATCAAGAGATTTCAAGGATAAGAAAGGAAGTGATTTCATTTTCATCTTGTCATATGAATACAATTGTATTTAGATTAATGCTCTGTTTTCATAGATTAGTTCAAGTACATTTCCTTTTCTTCCTTTTTTTCATAGTTTATTCATTTCATTTAGAGTAATTCCTAGTTTAGTTTTTTTTCATCAAAACATTTCCTTTTATTCCTTCTTTAGAAATTAGTTTTCAACATTAAAATTCATTAGATTTTGTCCATTAACATTTAAAGATTTCATCTAGAAGCATAACTTTCATTTCTTAGATTAATTTCCTTAGGCATAAGAAACAAAACCCCAAAAGAACATAAAAACATACTCAACGAAGTAAGAAACAAGGTTAACTAAGCACATATTGTGCACCACATTTCATCAGTTTGCTAACCTCAGTGGATAATTTATGTTAGCAATTTAAGACATTAAATTGACTAAACATTTTGGCGTTGTTGCTGGAGAAGTGTAATTATGAGACCTTATTTCTTACATCTAAAAAAAAATTAATAATTTCTCAAGTATGCTCTCCTCTTGCGCTTTGTGTGATCTGGAGGATCAGAAAAATAATTTATTTATTTATTTATTTTTAAAATGAAAAATAAAATTTAAAAATAAATAAAAATAAATAAATAAATTTAATAAAACAACCAATGCAATGGCCCATGACCTTTGAAAAACTTTGATCTCTATAGAAATATTGGTCTTCAGAATGGCTACAAGGCCTCTATCCTCAGCATAGCCTGCACACATGCTCCAGCTCCATGGCATATGATGGGTGCGGTATCTTAAACTCCACGGCTCGGAGTGTCTCGACCTGCACATCCCGCACAGCATACCGGATCACCATTGCCAGAAATGAATTTAATTGTCGGATCACCATTGCCAGAAATCGCAACAGTTTAGACACATGTTTTTAAAACGCATTTTCTGAGCAAACCTAGGCGAATTAGAAAAATCCAAGACATGGGCTTTTTTGGGAACAAGGTGAATTAGGTAAACCAAAAATAGTTTTCCAAATTTCACAACCATTTGAGTGAATTGTATGGTTCTTTGGAGTCTTAATTTCTAGATTGCGTGAAAAAAAAAACGGATTTTCGGACTTAATGCACAGTTGTTGCCATGATCCGATTTATCCGATCTTTAGGAGAAATATCCACCCATATCCGATTTCCCTGGCTAAATTCCAGCTTGAGACAGTCGAAGAAAATGCTTTGAGTTTGGGTGCCCCAACCGCTTGTGCCAAGTCATCCACTGTGCGTTGGCCTTGTTAATTTCCTCCAATGAAGGAGCCACCATAAGAGAGAATGAGAAGGGATCTCAAGAGACCGAATAAAAGTTCAGTGATATTCACTATTTGATACCTCATGCAGTTAAAGAATGAAGGAATAACTGATAAGAAAGTCAATTCTATTTCATTACAGCCTCAATACACATTTGAACACAAAAAAGAACATGGATTCTCTAAAGCAGCAATAACGTCTTCATGTTTTGATCATCCAAGTATCTTGGTTTCATTATCTCGACATTGTATTTTAAATTGGACGGTATGTGAGAGGAACCAGACCTCTCGTATCAAGTACTATGGAAGCTTTGATGTATCCCTTGGAAGGTTCTTGTGGGATAAATTATCTAACCAAATTTCCAGCCAGCAAATGCACATATGATCTCTACATTTCTGCACGGCATTTGATCCATGCTGCCTCAGATGCCTTTTTATCAGCTCTCATTCAGATCAGATAGTTATGGTGCCACATAGTTACGAGATTTTGCTAAAAAGTGCAAGTGGAGACAAGTTAAAGAAAGTTAAATTTGTTGTTCAACATGTTATTTTTGCAACAAAGATGACGATTCAATAATGGCTTGCAGAACAATTGGAAAATTATTTAGACAATTTCTGAACATTTGGCATTAACATTGTTGTTGTGTATTTTTCTATGAAGTTTTAACTTGCAGGGCACATCAAATATTTGTGATTCCAATCGTTTTACTGAGCACAGTGCATGAAGTCATCCGACAACAGGGAGTTGTTTTATTTTTCATGGTTATTTCTTAAAAATGGATTGTTATCGATATCATGAATTAGACTGAACATAACACTTTTGATTTTCCTTAATCTGTTTCATTTGACATTCAATTTTTGCGTAAGAATTAGAAAGAAATTAGCTATTTCTTTTTAACACACTTATGTTCTTTGTGTCAAGTTTTTGTTTTTTTGTTGTTGCAAGTTTAGGATGATTGGATGATCAACAAGGAGATTAAATTGTGACAACAATTGATCTTCAAAAGACTAATCTCATGAGAAACATAAAAACAAGTCCATGTCCATATTCTTCAAAACCATTACTCTTCCTCCCTTTTGAATTATTAATCCAACCAAGCAAATTTAAAGCAAGCCACAGTTATTTTTCCCGGCAAGAGTCAGTTGTTCATTTTCCTTCATTCACATACACTTTCCGTCTACTCCACAAATAAAAGCAAGAAACTTACTTTCATGCTTATTGCCCATTGTTATTATTATTTTCCATTGTCATCTTCCATTTTCATTTCACAATTAAACCCCGCTTCAATGCAAATTATTGAGTCCATAGTCCTTTGAGTCTAAAATCCTTGCAAAGACGCCTTGAGGCTTGCATACCTTAATGGAAAGTCCTCATGCCTATGAACAATGGGAATACATCAATGGCCCTTGTTCATCAGATCTTTTAGGTACTTGAAAACAACAAAATTATCCATACTTAGCCAGATGTGTTTGGGCATCTTGACTCGCATTGTCATCAATGGTGAGAGTTCTCGTGTTGACTAGTGGCATTCATTAATGGCCACTAAGTCAACAATTTCTTGCTATGTTCGACATCAGAACATCTATTCACATAGCAGGAATTGTGCCAATGACTTTTGAAGACATGAAGACTATCATTTTCAGCATTTTGGAGCAAATGTAGAAGACATGCAGCTGCAGAATCAGCTGACAACTGTAGAATCCAATAACAGCTGCAGAAATAAATAACAACGGCGGAATCAGAGGGCAGCAGCAGAATCAACACCATTCCGCAAAAGATTCAGCAAGTTTTAATAAAAACAATAAAAAGTCATCTGGACTCTTTTCTCCATGACTTGTCCAACCACTTGAAGAAGATTATGATCAGAATTTTGCAGCCACCACACATGCAATTCATCCATTTCCAAAGGGTAAATTAAGGTATGTCATTTTCTAACTTTTTACCATAAAATTCTTTGAAAAGTTAGAATGATAATTTTTGGAAAAAACGTTTTTCTTCTCATAAAATTTCCAATACCATCAATCGGGGGGGATACATTCATGATACAATCCAATAAAGATATACTTCGCAACAATAATCAAATTATCATTATGAAAAGTTCAAAGATAAAAAATGAATGCAACAACAAAATATGGTTGTAACATAAAAACCAACCATTTTGCAATTTAACTAAAAAACTTTGCAGAAGTATAAAGTTATCAAATGATATCATGCAAAGTTAAGTCAAAACTCAAGGATAAAAAAGAATTAATATAATAGATTGCATGAGGACATGCAATAACTTCAGTTGGGGGTATCTTGGGCCTTGAAATTGTCATTCACATCCATTACATTTTCACTTATATTTCCATATTGTCACTTTCACTCCACCTGCATTTCATTACATTTACCTTACCATTATCATTATTGGGTCACATTTATGTTTTTCCAAACTTTATTAATTCTTAGCTTTTTAAAGTGAATTTATAGTTAAAAATTAGAAAATAATGTGGATATGCTTATACCTAACAAGTGGGATGAGATTGTTGACGTATGTAGGTCAAAAGGAATATTCTAAACGATCCTTATGTGGCCTCCTAAGGCAAAATTCGAATTTGAGTGGAGAAGATCATGGGATCATAAGGATATGTGTCTCATTTCCTATTTGTATTGAACTTCTAAGAAGATATGTGTCTTATCATTTCCTATTTTATTGTAACTCTAGAGATATAGGGAGAGATTCATGGATTCTCATTAATGAGATAGCTTCGCATCTTTTTCTATAAATAGGGGAAGTCTTCTCCTATCATTTTATGTGTAAAGTTGGGGAATTGCTTATGTTTTGAATAAAGAAGAAGGCTTGCATTTGGAGTTTCTCAACTTTCCATCATCATACTTTTGGATTGGCCATCTACAATGTGTGAGATTTATTTGTTTTCGTAGATTAAGATTTATTTGCTTTCATAGATTAAGATTTAAGCTTTCTTAATTACTGTGTAATCTTATGCTAATCAAAGCATCTCAAGAAAAGAATTTTCCCTTTTCCAAAATTGGATTGTGTTTGAAGCATTGGAGCATACAGTGATCTTATTTTTCCTTTTCATGTTTTTACAATGCTTTCTTGGGATTAAGTTTTACATTCACTGTTTAATCTTCTGTAGAGCATTTCAAGAAGGTAATTCTTCCAAAATTGATTGCTTGAGGCATTTAGAACAGGTAGTGATTTAGTTTCCTTTCTCATGCTTTTTAGATTAAATGTCTTATCTATTGTGTCATCTCATGTTCATCATTTCAAGAAGGTAACCTTTTCTAAATTGATTGCTTAAAAACATTAGATTATACGGTCATTGCAAGTTTTTACATGTTTTCTTTATGTTTTCATAGATCATATTTTCTTTCATTTAATGTATAATCAAGTACTTACTCACTTCAAGAAGATTGTTTCCTAAATTGAATGGTTCATGGGTATTTGATCATACAATAGATCATAGTTGTCTATTCCATTTGTTTTAGATTGTCATTTTTATTTTGCTTTCAGTCCATGAATAGGATTAGTTTGGTTTTGATCAAGAGCTTTCAAGGATAAGAAATGAAGTGATTTCATTTTCATCTTGTCATATGATTGCAATTGTATTTAGATTAATGATCTGTTTTTCATAGATTAGTTCAATTACATTTCCTTTTCTTCCTTCTTTTTCATAGTTTAATCATTTCATTTAGAGTAATTCCTAGTTTAATTTCGTTTCTTTCATCAAAACATTTATTTTTATTCCTTCTTTAGAAATTAGTTTTAGACATTAAAATTCATTAGATTTTGTCCACTAACATTTAAAGATTTCATCTAGAAGCATAACTTTCATTTCTTAATTTTTTTTTTTAAGCATAAGAAACAAAACCCCAAAACAACATAAAAACATACTCAACGAAGTAAGAAACATGGTTAACTAACCACATATTGTGCACCACACTTCATCATTTTGCTAACCCCGGTCGATAATTTATGTTAGCAATTTAAAACATTAAATTGACTGAACAGATGTATGATGGTACATTAATTTTAAAGTGATTGGATTAATATTGTGCATTGATTTTAGTGTAAGCATAAAAAATTATTGACAATGTACGTTGAATTTTGTGTTATAGTAATTCAACCTATTAATATTATTTTGTGTTATAGTAATTCAACCTATTAATATTGGAAAGAAAGAGAGACAAGGTATGATGAATCTTCAACCTATTAATATTGAAGAGGAACCACATTGATTAGTTCAAAATGCGTCGACAGGATCTTATTTTATGTGATTTTTACCAAAAATGTTGTTACAACAAGGTATGTTGTTTACTACAATATCTCGAGATAAAGATTTAAATGGTTTATGATTTAACCTGTACTTTTCATATAATTGATATGGCAAAGATGACAAAAGTAACAAGGGTGACAATAAAAATAGTTTGAGATTAATCATAATGACGACTATTTGTAATTTACTATATTCTTATTATTCACATTTTTTATCATTCAACACTATTACATTGTCACTTTACATTCAAAATTTTGATTTCATCATTAAAGTTATTCACAATATTTATCATCTCAACAAACTAAGATAACTAAGCAAATTTAAAATTAAAATGCCCAAAGTAATCTGAAACATATTTATCATATTTAGAATGAGTATATTAAAATTAGATAATTTTACATATTATTGATAAAATCAATCATCTGTTCATTAGAAACTGAAACTAGCCTAGATCCATCTTAACTCCAAATCTATCAAGCGCCATAGAAACTGAAACTAGCCTAGATCCATCTTAACTCTGGATCTATCAAGCGTTGAAGAGATGAAATCTCGAGGTACAAACATTTCCTCAAATTTTACACTCAAAAAAGAAATTTGCACCTCAAAATATTTGATCCCTCTCCGCGCTTAATAAATCCGAAATTAAACTTATGCTAATGTTATGTTACAATAATATATGGTGGAACTTCTCATTTTATGCTTTTAACTCTTTTGTAATATTTCTCTGTGAATATTTATTTTTAGTAGGCCTCGTCCTATCTTACGCATTATCCTTTGTGTATTTATTGTATTATATTTATTAAAGAGGAATATCACCACCTTAAAAACAAAGAAGGATTTGAACTCTTAATATTGAGTTATAGTAGATATCCATTAAGAGATAATGTTGAAGGATGGAGAACGGGCAGGATAGGGTTTTGTCTTTATGTTGCGTCAGTGATGTCGTTGCCGCTTGGTTGGTTTTCTTTTTTTATGCCCTCGGTGTCCTAGGTTAAGGGGAGCTCGTGACCTGGAGTGCTTGCAGCTTTAGATGGGATCATGTTCTGCCCTTTCATGCAGAGATCCACCCAGATCTTCAACATTTATATGTCGAGGGAGTAGAACGATGGAGGGAGATTCGACCTTGTGGATGACTGCTCCAGTAGGGTTTCCTCCAGGACTGCATACTATAATAAAAATAACGCGAAGGAACTAGTGTTTTGCGATTCCATAGTGGACGTGGTGGGGGTGCAACTTTGGCATCCCGTTGGTACTTTCTTCCTTCAAATATTGCATTAGCTGTCTTTTTTAAGTTTTGGAACACTCTAAGGTCCAGACCTTGGTGTTTTAGGGGCACTCAAGGTTACAACAGCTGGCGTCTTCTCTCATTGGCCATTGTGCCTGGTTTTTATTTTGCACAAGGTCGATGTAATAGGAGGGTATCTCTTGGGTTGATCTGTAAGCCCCCTCTCTCCCTGTTGCTGGCATATTTTTTAGGTTTCTTGGGTGTGTCAGATAGCTTGTTTCCAGAGCATATACGAGTGCCTTCTTCTCTCCTGGATCTGAGTTGTATGCTCCACAGGCTGTGGGGGATCAAAGCTAATTTCAAATATTTATCAAACGTTTAAATAGGAAAACCTCAATCTTTTGCGTTACGAGTTCATATTTTGTCAACAATATGAAACAAAGCATTGGGGTTACATGGTGCATTCCTATCATTTTTCGAAGTCTTCCATATGAAGGGAGGGTACTTCAAAACTCAGCCCAGATCAAAGACTAATACATCCAAAGGAACTCAATTGTAGTCCTGAATCTGGGGCTGATGGGTGGAGCTCCAATTCCCAGGATATCAAAAGGAACAACTACCACTTTTAAAGATGTAGTGAAAGGGAAATCTTCCACCTCAATAGAGAAGATTCAAAACACTTCAGGCCTCTACATTGTTGAACAAATGGAGTTTTCTTCATCCATTGAAGTTAATCTTCCAGAGGTGAATTCCCTTTTCACTGCCCTGCAATCTAAGGTCACCATTTGTAGGTTCAATGGCTTCTGGCCAAAATGATAAGCATTACATCAATGGGATTTTTCCTCTTAAACAATCAACTGCGACATTTATGTATGTTGCAAAGGCTTTTTTATTGGTAATTTGATACACAAAAAGATTATGATTATACTAAATGAAGAGCCTTGGTTTTGGGGTAATGTTGGGCTCTTCACAAGTCCATGGTTTCTAGATTTCGTTGCAACAAACATGGTGGTCTCAAAAAAGTCGGTATGAGTCAGATTCTGAAACCTACCTATTCCTTTTTGGAACCATAAGGTCCTAGAGAATATTGGAAACACCCTAGGAAACTTCAAAAAGAGGGATGTTGAAAGAATAGAGAAATGTATTTTCACTTTTGCTAGAATATGCATAGAGATCGACCTTAGCAAAGGATTACCATATCTCATTATTTTAAAACACAAAGATCTTCAGTGATCGCAAGTTCTAGACTACAAGAACATGACATTTAGATGTTGAATTTTTTTCCAAACATGACATTTGCAGAAACATGCCCACTGATAAAAAAAAGAACCCACAAAAGAAAAAAGCACATAAGCCAAGAGGATGACAATTTACAAATCTACATCTATTTGAAGAAGAAGAAGAAACTATGGAGAATCCAACAAAAGAAGAAGGGGGCTATTAGGATAAAAATGCCATTGCTACCCCCAATTAGTGTGGGCCAAATTCAGTGGCAATCTAGGTGTCATAAATTCAACCAACAATGGATGGATCTAGGGGTACAAAGCGTGACCACGTATTAGAAAGCTCATATTCAGATAAATAACACCCCCCAACGACACCTGTGGATGACATGGATCTAGTTCTAGTGGGCCCCAAATCTGGGGAACTGTAACAAGTCCAAAAAAGAATGGAAAGAAGGGGAAGATAAGTGGTTTTTACATTACTTAATCTTCCCTATTGTATTATATATTTCACTTTTTTTGTTCATGTATGCACTTTACAGCCATTTTGGATGCTCTCTCTGAATGCTTTAAAAGCATAAGCAAAATGTAGTTTTGTTTCTTTTTCGAAATAGAGTTACAGTTTTTCCCTAAGAAAAACAAAAGAAAAAAAGAAAAAGATTTTTCCTTATAATATTATCTCCAAGTTTTTTCTCAATCTTAGAGATTAAGAATCACATCAAAAACACATATTTAGGCAATAAGGCTAAAAAAAAATATAGTTCATTACCCCAAAAAAAAAATAATAATAAATATTATATTAATTATATACTAAAGAAAAATGTCAACCTTATATAACACTCAAAAGATATTTTTGAGAATGTTAACCCATTAATGACATTAATGATCTTATTTTCATTCAATAAATTGCTATATCCGGAATAATATAGCCATTAAGAAAATGATAATATCTTGAATATTGATAATAATGGGATTTTACATCTAGATTTTTCTAGCACATCAAAAGCACAACCTCACTTCACTAAACTCATAATCTTGGTTTTACACTGCATGTCTTAATCATGAATACAATAATGAATTGCCAAATTTTATTTATTTGTAATGCTTAATTTTTTCACTAAAAAAACTACAAATTAAAGTAGTAATTTTTCTCTCCCTAAATGCAAGTTAATACTAACACAAGGTTGAGAGAAACACAAGCATCTTACAATTTGTTATCAAAGGCAAGAGTGGGTTTCAATATCATGAAATTGTCTATGAAGAGTGGGTTCCTAAGGCTAAGAAATATGAAATTCATAACCCCCAGGGAAAAAAAATAATAAAAAATATGATATTAATTATATACATAAAAAGAAAGAAAGTAAAAATCAACTTTATATAGTACTCAACAAAAGACATTTTTGAAAATGTTAACTCATTAATAATCTTAATTTCATTCAACAAATTGCCATATTGAGCTAAACATTCAAGAGTACAACGATCAAGGTTTAATAGAATTCATTTCCTTTCTAAAAGAGAGAATGGAAGGTGGTTCACCTAATTGAAGAACATGAGTAGGTGCCAAAAATATTGTAAGACAAAATACAAGCTTTGTGGCACATACTTATAGCAATGCCTACCCTAGGCACAACCCCCTCATGCTTACGAGAAATCATGAATCACAATACCCACCTTCTCCACCCATGCATATTATGAAGAACTCTACATAGAGCCCTAGTTTGAACCTTCTTGTTCTGAAGAATATTGGAAGCATGCTAGGCTTTCTAAAAATGTAAGTCATCAGGATTTGGTTCATAAAGTTTTCTTTTACCAAGATACAACTGAATGATCGAGGGATCAATGGTAAATCATCTCCCCTACCTATGTGTGCATAGGATAGTGACCATATTTCTTGGGAATGGACTTGGGACCAAATGTTATGGGATGTGTGAATGGAAACTTCAATATAGAAAACTAGGTAGCATTAAAAGATAGGTTAGCAAAGGACAATGAAGTTTGGACTCTTAGCTATCATAATTGTGACAACTCACTGCCACTTTCCACATCTAATTGGCTTGTCTTTAGCCATATGTGACTACGGATATGGATATTAATATAGTATCAAGGTAATTATATATTGTATTAAAATTAGAAATTAAAGAGAATAACTCGTCCTCGAAGTCAAATGACAACACATGAGACTCTCAATATAGAAAACTAGGAAGCACTGAAAGATAGGTTAGCAAGGGTCAACAAAGTCGAGACTCTTACGTTATCCTATTTGTGACAACTCATGGCCATTTTCCATATGCAATTCAATTTTTTTTTAGCTAGATGTGACTACACCTATGGATATGAACATATTGTGAATGCAATTACAAATTGCATTAAAATTGGGGAATTGAAGAGAATAATCCATCCTAAATGTCAAATGACAACACAAGAATCTAGCCATCTTCTCAATAATCAATCGACCATACCACCCATTTTAAAATTCTAATATTGTTTTCCATCCAACCGCCCAAAGCACACCATAGCAAACATCAATGTTGTAAGTCCAATTGTCATGCAAAACCGTAATTTATACAACTTTGAAGAATGGAAACAAAGGTGTTTTTAATCTACCAATTCTAGTTCCAAACAAAGCATAGATGCAAGTGGGCTAAAATGCTACAAAATGTAATAAGCATGAGTAATTGTCAAAGAAATTAATTCAATATATTTACCCCTCATTCCCAAGGGATTCTTCAGCGATAAACTTGCCAAAATTATAAACCCTCTCAAAGGATAAATTATGAGAATTCCAATGCATAATTTGACAGTTAGCTTTTGGTTTGATCATAATACCTCAATTTGAACCTACATGCAATCTCAATGTCTTCTTAGTTTTAAAATCCTACTAGCCTTAGTTCATATGTAATGTTCCCAATTTTTGTGAGTGCAAAAATTTACTAAGGAGTTTTGCCAATTTTTGGTGATATTAAATAAAAAGGAGAAAATATTATTTTGTCGGAGAAAAGTGGAAATTATTATTTTAATGAAAAATGGCAGCAAAGTAATATTTTATTAGTGGAAGGTGGGGACCACCAAGGGAGAGGACTAGCAATTATAAATAGAGCTTGGAGGCCTCCATTTGGTATCTTTGACATTTGCAAACAAACACTCATATGTACACTTTGTTGTTTAGCAAGTCTACCGACTATTTAGCCACGAGTCTCTCACACAGGAGATTCAACCTCTACTTCAGGGGACCATCCGTGCCCGCCCTAGGGAGGTTGTTCTACAAGAGTTTTCAGGAGTTCCAGGGCAACAACACACATCAGTAACCAACGCAGAGAGGGGAGTGCGCATTTCTGGGCACCCAGGAGTCACGCAGAGAGAGTTTCAGACTAGCATGGATCTCATTACTTGTCGGGAGGTCAGGGAGCTGAGGTAGCAGCATTGGGCAAGAATTTTCGCTGGAGCTTTCAACTAGTTGAGCCAGCATACCAGCGATTCGCATTTCTGGGCAGAGGGACAGCGCAGAGGCCACTCAACAGAATTTTGTGGTGTTTGGGAGCAGCTAATCCAGGCCAAGAGTTCATCCGAGAAGTTAGGAGTTAGATAGCAGGGGTGAACCCAACATTTTGGAGGAGTTTGCAGAGGGATTTGCATGCAGTTTTCAGCAGGTTGAATTTGGCAGCCATAGCTGGGGTGAGGCTCCAAGGGGGTCGAAAAACAGAAGTCAAAACTAGCCAAATTCCCTTCTAGGTTTTTTTGGGTTTTGGCCAAGGAGTCTAGGGTTAAAAGCATATAAATTTCTGGGCAGTTTTAGTGCACTTTCCATCCATTCGAAATTCAACAGTGCAACAGTTTTCTGGGCAACACAGTGCAGATTGGTGCAGCAACTGAGCAACCTTCAGCTCAACCATTTTCCAAATTGGGTTTGGTCCTGCTTGTCCATTGAGACAAGCTCAGGTGCACCATTCCACTATTTATTGTATTTGGCTTGCAAAAATATAATGAAATGGCTCTGAAGTTCTTCATTTGCAGTTTTTCTGTGGGTGCTTGATGAATATTTTGTTTTTGTATTTTGTTGCATAGAATATTTGTTGTTATCACTCGTATGTCCTATTTGGGATCATTACAGTGGTATCAAAGCATGATCTTGGCCAATGGTGGAGTAGCCAGCAAGATGATGGAAGATTTGGGCATGTATGCACTGTGATGGGGGAACTATAGACAAACCCATGGTTCAACTAGGAGTTCTATTAGAAAATGGGTACAAGAATTGGACACATTTCCGGCTAAACCCCATGAGGGAAGCGGACGCTATTAGACATGCCACTTTGCACTTGGATGGAGATGCTTTGGAATGGTGGTACCGAGCGCTGATCCCTTTGGGTCATGTACGTATCACATCCTACAAAGAGTTCACACAGAGTCTTGTGGAGAGATTTGACCGAAAGGACACCAGACCCCTCAAAGGGAGTGGATAGGACGAGGAAAGCTAGAGGATGAGACCAAGAGGCATTTCTACTAGTGGAGGTCGAGCTTTAGATGTCAGAAGCTCGAGGAGGAGGTTGAGCAGGAGGACATGCAGGATGGTGAGGGGCACATCGATATACTCGGTGTGGCGTAGGAGTCACCATTGTTGGAGGCCTCTTTGGTAGCTCCAGCTGACACCTCGGTTGAGGGAGTAGAGCATACACTCAGAGGGCCATCTATTGATGAGATGCCAACGGTTGATGAGGTACCCAGTGCTATGACCCAGTTTCTAGATGATGGTCGCCCACAACAGGTTGATGAGGTGCCTGGAGGCATACTTGTCATTGAGGAGGTACCAAAAGAGACGGAGGGGTCCAGAGCGGTGACCGAGTTTACAGAGGATAGCCCCCTCCACAGTTTCATCAATTCTGGGCTAGCCTTCTAGCGTTGAGAAAGAAGGCCACGATAGTGCGAGAGGCCATTCTATAGCAAAACGAGGAGTTGGAGGGCATGAGAGCGGTTTGTGCTGAGTCAGCGGCCAAACTGACTCGCGTTGGGGAACGATTGGGTTCCCTAATGGTTCAGTTGGAGTGCACATTGGAGCGATGGGGCAACCCTACTCAGACATTACAGGCCGGTAGCACTAGCAGGTTACCACTACACATTGGAGAGGGAGAGGCAGAGTCACCTCGACATATTTTATGTGTTGACCAGGATGGTGAGATGAGGCGACATGAGTTGCGCAGGGGGCATCCTTGGCAGGATGGAGGGTTAGTTCCATGTACGGGAGTTTATGCTCTCGATCCTTCCCTTGGGGTTGGATGGCGAGAGATATTGAGTTGGTATCTGATGGAGCTGGCTAGGAGGTTAGATGCATCCATGGCCACAGCTCAGCGGAGGTTGTGGATTACCAGAGGAGCTTGAGGGCCAGACTGTTGTTGGGATCCAAGTGGGATTCTCCATCACATCGTGGAATCAGTAGGTCATCATGCACACACCTTTTCATATCCCCTTCAGAGTACCTAACAACACTTGTGACATGATGGATTGACAGAGGAGCAAGCAGATTACATGAGTTGTCATGGCATATTGATTGTGCATGGAGTCACAGGCTGATTAGCCTACTCTGGCAGGAGCTAGTAGGAGGAGGTGGCATCGACAGACCACCGGACAGGGCATTACATGGAGACGGTGCTCTCTCATTGGTATATTGGACACTGGAGCTACTGAGGATAGACACAATAGTGTCATTCCCATTGGCATGTGAGGAGTCAGACCGCTCAGGTCTTTTAGGGAAGATGGGGAGATGTAGCCCACATCATGGAGGGATTACTAGCAGAGTGGTGGATGTGTTGGCACATGCAGGATGGCATATGATACAGGGTGGTACGACAATAGGCAGTGGTACCCAGGGGTGCACAAGGATATGTCGCAGAGTCCAATCTTATGCAGAGGGATGTGACCTGATGCATACAGACCCAATTTTAGAACCTAGCATCTAGTGTTGTATAGAGGTATGCAGTGATGGGCAGTGGCTTGCAGAGGAGCATGGAGATGCGTGGTTGCTTGATGTAGCATGTTGGTTTGCATTGAGCAACTCACATCACATCGAGTACACGTGGGGAGAGCCAGATACAGTGACACAAGCAGGATACGAGACGATACAAGATGGTACAACAGTAGCACAGGATATCCAGTGGTGTACAACGATAGGTTGTAGGGTACAGTGTCAGGTCGAGGACTACAGGGATACTCAGTGGGATGCAGGGGCATATGGTGCTGCACAACGAGGTCTTGGAGGGTTTCCTCCAAGGAGACTTATGGACAGAGACATCGGGCATACCTTTGGGTGTACTTCACCCAGGATCAACGGGGACGCAGATGAGCGATACTCGATGGTATCCATGGGGACTCACATGCATGTACCTCTTATACATCACTTACAGGCACATACGATTTCGCTGTTGTCCTTTGAAACTCTGGGCGCGAGCAGCTGGGGACAAGGAGCTCACCCAAGATATTGGGATGACACTCAACACACTAGGGGAGAGACTTCTCAGTGGTGGCATTGGGTTGGTGCATGAGTTGACAACCACAGGTTGGGGGATGAGGTGATCATCTGCAGGGGTGGCATATCGTTCATCAGTGAGCCTACACTTGGGCGCAGGTCACGAGGGAGACATGTGTCACTCTTTCCATAGGGCATGTCAAGACCATGCATGAGCAGAGGATACTGTGTACAATTGAGGCAACTTTCCAGTATGTGTCTGACCTCCAGACATTGTATTGGCACATTATTGAGAGGGCAGATGGCAAACTCAATGGTGATGGTTGGCAGGAGCGGGATGGGTTCGCATACACTGAGTCGATTGCGAGTATTAGATACCCATCTATTCGCTGCCTTCAAGGGGTATTTATTTGGCACATGTTGCTTCCAATAGTGATCGATACTACGCAGTGGCAGGCACAAGGTAGTTTAGCATGCATAAGATTAGTTCATGATATATGGGGCCTATATGTTGGTTTCATGCAAGGATTAGGGACGAGGAACGGACAGATTCCAGCAGTTGTTAGAGTTATGTCACAGCAGGTCTGGCTATGGGATCCAGGGATTGAGTTGATTGATAGGACACTCCATTCTTTGATGAGTAGATTCATGGGAGAGAGTGATCTAGTTCACCTTGGGTGTGACACATGGGAGATTGTTGAAACCTCCATTATCATGTTGCTGCTCAAAATTTAGATTGACAGTGGATGGGTAGACATTGACATCATGGAGATACCTAGGTAGGATAAGCTTGGCCTTCATAGATATCCCACCATCAGGTTTTGGGAGGGGAGGATACAGTCTGAGCATGATGGGAAGCTTGTCATAGTCAGAGTGGCGCAGCGTCAGCATGGTGGCACCCTTCTGAGACTAGCATGGGATTCGGGTACAATAGGATTTGGCGGTTCATCTACCCTGAGGGGTGAGCTGCTTTCTACAAGGGGAGATCATTCAGATATTCCATTGGAAACTAGTGATTCATTGTTGACAGGGGGATCGTCACTAGTATGGCAGGATGTTCAACAACAAAGAGTGTTTCAGTGGCACATTTGGGACCCTGGCATTGGCTAGGCCAACGTTTGGAGCACAAGGATATTGCTTGAGGACAAGCAATTTTTGGTGGGGAGGACTATAATGTTCCCAATTTTTGTGAATGCAAAAATTTACTAAGGAGTTTTGCCAATTTTTGGTGATATTAAATAAAAAGGAGAAAAATATTATTTTGTGGGAGAAAAGTGGAAATTATTATTTTAATGAAGAATGGCAGCGAAGTAATATTTTATCAGTGAAAGGTGGGGACCAGCAAGGGAGAGGACTAGCAATTATAAATAGAGTTTGGAGGCCTCCATTTGATATCTTTGACATTTGCAAACAAACACTCATCTGTACGCTTTGTTGTTTAGCAAGTCTACTGGCTATTTAGCCACGAGTCTCTCACGTGGGAAATTCAACCTCTACTTCAGGGGACCACCCGTGCCCGCCCTAAGGATGTTGTTCTACAAGAGTTTTCAGGGGTGTTGGGGCAGCAACACACATCAGTGACCAACGCAGAGAGGGGAGTGTGTATTTCTAGGCACCCAGGAATCACGTAGAGGGAGTTTGTGACCAGCAGGGATCTCATTGCTTGTTGGGAGGTCAAGGAGCTGAAATAGCAGCATTGGGCAAGCAATTCACATTTCTGGGCAGAGGGACAGTGCAAAGGCCACTCAACAGAATTTTGTGGTGTTTGAGAGCAACTGATCCAAGCCAAGAGTTCATCCAGGAAGTTATGAGTTAGATAGCAGGGGTGAACCCAGCATTTTGGAGGAGTTTGCAAAGGGATTTGCAGGCAGTTTCCAGCAGGTCGAATTTGGCAGCCATAGCTGGGGTGAGGTTCCAAGGGGGTCGAAAAATAGAAGTCAAAACTAGCCAAATTCCCTTCTAGATTTTTCTGGGTTTTGGCCAAGGAGTCGAGGGTTAAAAGCATATAAATTTCTGGGTGGTTTTAGTGCACTTTCCAGCGATTCGAAATTCAGCGGTGCAACGGTTTTCTGGGCAGCGCAATGCAGATTGGTGCAGCAGTTGGGCAGCCTTCAGCTCAACCATTTTCCTACTTGGGTTTGGTCCTGCTTGTCCATTGAGACAAGCTCAGGTGCACCACTCCACTATCTATTGTATTTGGCTTGCAAAAGAATAAAATAGCTCTGAAGTTCTTCATTTGCAGTTTGTTTGTGTGCTTGATGAATATTTCGTTTTTGTATTTTGTTGCATAGAATATTTGTTGTTATCACTTGTATTTCCTATTTAGGATCATTACATCATATTTCGAAAGGCATTCATTGTAACTTGCTTTACAAATAATACTAAATGTATAATCACAAGTTGGAGGTAAGGAAAACATTGCCTTCATTTTAGTCCATGTACAACCTCATAGTATAGTTTGTGGAAATGTTATATTAAAGTGCATTCTTATTCCTTACCTTCACTTTGCTTGGTTAAGGATTAGCACAACTTCATCTTAACTCCAAACCTAGCAAGCACCGAAAGGGATTAATCTCTCAAGATGTGAACCCCTTTTAAGAGAAAAACTTGAGGGCAGGTTTACACCTCAAGGTATTTGATCCCTTTCAACACTTGGTAGATTAGAGTTCAGATAGATCTATGTTAGTTCTTTATAATATTGTTTATGTTACATATAAGTTTAACATCTTTGTATATAAAAAATTCGTATTTTTAATTCTGTGAAAACCCTCATAATACATAGAACTATATGCATATGAGCATGGCATTTTTCTATAACACATTTTATGATTTTTTTAATGTAATATACATAGCACACAGACACACACGTGCATATATATCGCTTAGAAATAGAGTTTATTGTAAATATTAAGTTGGTTCTGAATATGAATCATCACTATCTAAATATATTTTGAAATAACATTCATATTATGATTTTTTTCAAAGAAATTGTATATAATTCTATTAATAAAAATAAACTTCCAATATAACGAATTGAACTTAGTCAACTAATTATTTTTATTATTACTTTTTATTAACCTTTACTTTTTATTACCTTTCTAGTTGAGTCAATATTATGTTTCTTCTTATTATTTTTTATCTAACTCTTTACTACAACATTTTATCTAATGCTTCACTATAATATCTCCCCCATAATGGATTCAATATGATTTATTTTTTTTTCAAATTTGATTTTTAGATCTAACACCTCATTGATCTAACGCTCCAGCACAACATCTCCTCCATATTGAGCTATAGAGCACCTCTCCACACTTAAATTTCCTAAGCTATGGTCTAAGGCTCATCTTCACATATCATTATGCTTGTTATTAGTCCAAGGATAACCTAATAGAAGCGGGCCTTCCTTTGGAAAAAGAGGTTACTTTCCCTACATCCCTGTAAAAATTTAATGACTTAAACTATGTTTTGGGTCCTACCTTTACATTATAAAGATAGGGTATTACCTAAGCACAACAAAAGTAGTACTAGAGACTTGTGCTTTTCTCAAGAATAACTCAACCTCCCTTACCATCGTATCTAACTTTAGCATGGCTTAAGTAAGGGCATTGGTGTTAACCCAGATATTTGTTACATTGTGGTCAAATCTAGTTTGATAAACAACAACATAAGCTTTTGGTCTTTTACTACCCACCATATACAAGATCCAAATACATAGTATAGCTTAAACATTCTAAGCCTTTATATGAATTTACCTTCTAGATCACAAGTTTGAGGGCAAAGGACCCTTCTCTAATGCATGAACTTATATAATGTGCTTACTTTTTTCCATCCTTCTACTCTCTATAATAATGCAACTATTTTCACTCACTTTGCAAAATCATGCATGAGTTTGCTTTTGTCCATCCTTCAACTAACTCCTGAAATCCAAAATCTATTATTTCAAAATTTTACTTAAGGAGATAAATCTAAACCATCATTTAAAGAATTGTCAAATGCTCATTTATGATCCTTCCTCAAAAACTACTTATATTGTTGTAAAATTTAAAATTGAAAACTGATTTATCAACAGCAACGATCATTAATTGCCAGTTGGCAATGCTAAAATCTGCAGTCCCTTCAGGCAAATATATTTACACGAGAATTAAAAAGAGATCAATCCAAGGAGATTTTTTATTTGGATCGGAAGAACCTTCCTTGAATGAGGCCTCTACACAAAAATCAGTGCATCCACGAGAGAATTGAGATCAACCCAATGAGATCTTTGATTCAGATTAGAACAACTTTGGGGCACCCACCACCTAGGTTTAAGCAAGGCCCTTGAAAAAAAACAGAGTAAGCTGAGTGCAAAAACAAAAAAATCAGTTCTAATTGTTCTTGCTCCCTTGGCCATAATAACAGGTCTAGGAATGTGCATTCAAAGTGAAATAGCTTCCAATGAAAAGTAGATAACCAGCAACTTTGTTTAGGAGAAGGGAAATTCTGATTAAAAAATAATTTGTTTATATGGCTCCACCAAGATCGACTTGTTCAAAAATCACTGAGAAGAGTGTTCTGGCTTGATCAACCCCTGGTGCAGATTGATCCCATTGACAATCTACATAGAAGCCAACCGATTTGGTTGCAAAGCAATGATGAGGTCACCCACACTGATTTCGTTTAGTGTACAAAAAATGATGGCTAAAATTTCACTTTTAAAATGAATTGCTTGTTCAAACAATATCCTTCATAATCATGGTTCTAAAGTGAAAAATCAATATCCTTCATAATCACGGTTCTAAAAGGGAATGGGAAGAATCACGGTTCTAAAAAGGAATGGGAAGCTCCAGCAAATTGAGTGAAAATTATCATGGCTCAAACCATTGACTGCAAAGCAAAGGCCATTGAGGAAGGATTCAACCTAAGAAATCTGGGAAGTCAAGAAAACTCACAGCAATTCAAAACGTTAATGAAATCAACCATTCAGTCAATGGTATTATGACTATGACTTAGTCACAAGCATGTTCTCAACGGAGATCAGCCCCTTTCAAAGATAGAAAGGAACAAAAGACCTCTAAAGTAAAAAAAAAAAACATGTTTATTCGTACTGGAGAAGACAGTGTGCCTGTAAAATGGCAATAAATGAGCTAGAATTCTTGGACTTTAACAAGTTCATTTCAAGAAATTGACCAGGCTTTGTTCTTTATATTTTCTTCCAAGTTTTTTATTTAAAAAGAAGAAAAGAAAAGGTGTGGTACCTTAAGCTTCATCAACACTAGACAGAAAAGTTATAATCTAGAATCCATATTCCATAAGCAACTTGCTCTCCTAGTTTGTATTGAACATAGTCATTGGCCTTTAGTTTATTTTATCAGTGCACAGTGTTAATTTTAGGTATGTTCTATGCTTAGAGCAATTTATTTCAATTTTCACAGTTAGCTCAATATCTTTTCCAGATTAACAAACACATCAGCATTAAAGTAAACTGCAAATAGAACATAAACATAAATCGCAGAAGACAAGCCAAGACAAGAGGACACAAGATGTGGCGCTAGCTATGGACAAACCCCAATGTGGGGAAACCCTTGATCAATTCTTCTTATATGTTCTTCAATAGTTCAGCAGAGAGAGAGAGAGATAGTGCGTTTACAACAGAAGTCAACACTTGACTTTCTAGATAAGAGAATCGGTCATCTCTACATGAGATCAGTTGAAGACATGCTGCTTCAACTGATTCTCCAAGGTGACTCCTTCACCTGTCATTGTGCTGCATCTCGTCCATATGCTGCACCTCACCGTGCTGCACCATGCTGCACTCATCATCATAGTGCTGGACCTAGTGACCATGCTATGCACTTCATGTTGCTGTTCCTGTCACTGTGCTGCTCTCATCACGGATCTGCACCTCATCATCAGTTGCACCTGTCACTGTGTTTCACCCAATCATACACTCAAGGCATACTCAATACATCATCATCATCATGCTGCAATACCTTGTTGCTACATCATGCTGTTGCAATACTTTTGTTGCTCTTATCAAACAACGTCCACTTTGCTGCAAATGTATATCAGCCTTAGCTGCTTGCTATGGCTTGCAGCCTAGCAGAGCAGCTAGGCTATAGTTACAGATTTCTTCAAGCAGACCCAAACTAGACCCTAGATAGCAGCTTAGCCCTCTGACTTCTAATCTAATGACAGCTGCTCCCAAACGTACCTCATTCATGCTTTTGACCAGCAGTGAGATAGCTGTAGTTATGGCAAGATGTGACAGCGGATGAGGACATCTTCACGTCTGAGATTAGGGCCTCTTTAGGCCTCCTTACTGCGGCTTGAGGAACTCTTCACCATGTCATTCAAGTTACTTCTAGACCTTCCTTTGACGCTGTCCCTGTGCATCATAAGGCTATGGTATGACTGCGGCTAGGGCACTCTTTAATACACTTCCTTTTGACTGTGTCTAGAGCTATTTATGACCTCTTTCCAGCGTGTATGAGCCCTCCTCTTGCATAGAACCCTTAATGACTGCGGATTATATCTCCTAGAAGAACTGCTGTTAGGGCAGCATAGAGCCCTTCTTTTGCTGCGGAATAAGGCCAGCATTTAGAGTGCATCCGGACTGTGACTAGGGCTACACAGAACTGCAGCTAGGTCTCTTTTAGACCAGCGTGTAGACCTCTCCTCAGGACAGCAGATAGGGGACTGCTTCTAGGGCCAGGACAGCGGCCAGATTGTGGCTAAGACACTTCCTTAAGTGCTGCGGCTAGGAGACTGTGTTAAGGTCATCTCCATAGGGTCATCCATGACAACGTTAGGCTGTAGCCAAGATTTCTCTAGGACAGAGTTTAGGTCTCTCTGCGTTTAGGGCATAACAACGTTAGAACCCTTGTTCCATGACTGTGATAGGAGGCTTCTTCATTAAGCAGCGTTAGGGCTTTATTTCCATGCCAGCGTAGGTGTTTCTTCATGATAACAGTAGGGCTTCTTCCATGGCTGCATTAGGCTTCTCCATTAGAGCAACGTAGAGCCTATTCTCCCATGACTGCATTTAGATCTAGGGCATGTTATCTTAGGGCAGCGTATATCCTAGGGCACTCCCTCTAGATCTCATCTTCATCAAACCCAAAACAGAATGAAGAGAGATCACAAGAGTGAGTGAGTGTCAAATGACTTAAAGTCCTCTTCTATTTATACTAAAATGTAGAGCACAACAGGGGGTTATTTAGTTGCTGGCCAACCTTGACAAATTGTCCCATAACACAAATAAATTCATATCTCCATGAATACTTATCAGAATCGGATGATCTTTAGATCAATCCTACACCTCTCGATGAGAGGGATCCAAGAAAAATATCAACTTCCGTTAATAAGATAACCCACATGGAGTTTGGCCCTAGTTGCCAATTTTAACACACAGCAAAGATAGTATTACTAGTAGATATGCAGGTATAAGCAGCATGTTTTGTGACTGTATCTTCAACCAAGGCTAGATATGTAAGGTTCTGGTTGATATTAGGACAATAAGAATGGTGAAAAATGTCAAGATGGTTCAAGGTTGGTTGAGATACCATTTCTATTTTACAAATAATAATAACATAAAACCTCATTCCCTTCCCATGAAACAAGATAAAATACTTGTTTTAAGCTAAAATAATCTTTCAGTGCATCTCTGAGAGATGATATACAAATTCTATATCTCAGATTTTTTTATAGAAAATAGAATAAGTCAGCTTTTCACTAGTTTGATCAAATAAATTTACGCACACTTCAACTCAGCAACTTAAACTTCTGTTTGATTTCAAGAATTCCCACTACATAACAAGCAACCCTCGTTTATACACGCAACTATTAAATTGGTATTCTATAAAGCATCCCCAAGATTCCCAAAACTAAAATACAGCTTTTACTTTATTATCCTTTATTCTTGTCAATAACTAAATTAGTAAATTCATATGCATGAACTTTCCACCTTTGCACAACTAGCATTACACAGACTTGAGCTTGACAATTCATTGAGTTCCCACAATTAGAAATGATGATCCGATACTTTTTGAAAGACCCTATCTTGTACCAAAGTATAGAGGGGGGAAATGCAAGGCACTCAATAGGATGACAAAGCTACAAAGCCTATGTCTATGATTCCTGATGATTCCATGTTCATAATGTCCATTGGATGGCAAAGCTCAGAAATTATGCATGCCATATTTTTGAGTGGCAAGCATACTGCATTTTATAGTTCTTTTTTCAAAATGGCAAATCCCCAAAAGAAAAAGGACGTACCTTTCTTCATTTTATAAGCTACTTTGCTGAAGTGTAGAAAAGATATTTAAAATAAGAGTTATCAGCTATTGGAGATCTTTCATTGATTGGAAAAACATGACTATGCACCCTTCAACAAACTGGATTCGCTTCTGATCATTTGATTAAAGCCTTCTGTAGGGTACATAGTCACCCTATCGAAATTCATAAAATCAAAGATTGATCACATCCATGTGACAATCTCCAAGGAAGTCTTTTGTGAACATTATACTATATGATTTATTTCAATGAAAATCCATATATTCTCTCCAATTTAGTTAATTCTTAAACACTGAAAGATAAAGAAATCCTTGAAAAGAATGATTTTGGATTTCCATTACAAAAGAAGTTACCAACTATCCAATAGAAAATAAGTGCCAAGAACAAACCAAATAAATCATATGAGAATGAGTATGTAATTCAACATTCAGTACAAGATGTCTCTTTCTTGTAGCAGTAGTATCACTGTTCAGTACCGTTATTTTTTGGGCTGTAACATTGCAAGTTTATTGTTGGACTATGCAGCATTTCATTCAGGTCATAGGGTAACCGAAGTGTGCTAGCATTCTACTCAGATCATAGTGTAACTGGATTTTCAAAAACATATACCAGAAAAAATATCTGGGAAAAGCATAATAGCATGCATTCCACTAAAACAAAATCTTTATGCAGACATCCAGATAACTTCTTGTCAATCAGAGAACCAAACAACAGTAATCTAAATAACACTAGCCATTCCAAGCTTCTTTATATTAGCTATCTCCTTTGCAGGGTTTAAACCCTTAGGGCAAGCCCGAGTGCAGTTCATAATAGTATGGCAACGGTATAATTTGAACTCATCAGTTACTGCATCTATCCTCTCCTCTGTGTACTCATCACGGCTGTCACTTATCCACCTGCAATTGAAAATGAAATTTACATCATGTGTCTTATTCTTCATCCTATCATCTCCAAACCAGCAGCAAAACCAGGTGCACTTAATCCTTTATGCTAAGCATTTCCTCTGCCATTCCCCTTCCTACTTTTTAGGATATAGTCCAGTTACATGCACTTTCACATAACTAAGAAAACAAACAGTTGATATGCAGGATTTGACCACTTCATAGCTTATGTTCACAGACAGAAGCATTAGAAGAATACAATAAACATTTAATTTATATATCATTTTAAATTGTTCAATCAATCCATTCCATTGTGTCCACGCTCCAAGTTTGCTGTTGGAAACATCAATGTGCAGAATGCATGAATTCATGTTTATAATATATATAGACCTATATTTATACCCATGCATCAGGCACACTTTTGCATTTCACATTAAGCTACAAAGAAACTGAGGGAAATCTTTGACAAACCACTCATCGTTCACTTTGACATAGACAATGACAAATGATAAATCATGTCTATGTCATGTTGCACTTCCTTCACACATGGAGCGATTGTAACTTTGTAAGGTTTTCTAGCCATGAAGTTAATTCATAAAGCAAATTGAACCTTGTACAATTTTTCTCATGAATCTAAGCCAAGTCCTTTGTTCTTATTTCTCAACAAACTTTCAAAGGAAATCTTTCTTCCAATCTTGAACATACAGTTCTGTGGGTTGTTGCCATGTAGTGTCATTATAATATGATGTATTTTTCAAGTTCCCTCTATAGTAGCACATCAGCCTGTGCTCTCTTTCTTCTAAAATGGCAAAATGATGAAACATTTTGTAAGCCTAATTCAATCTTTATAAGATGCTTTAGCTCACATATTCCAGGACATAACCAAATTTCTAATGTACATGTACTTGTGCACCATAGCCATGTCATAAGTTGTGATATCCTCAATTTTGATTTTTTTTATTTAACAGGATTAACTAAGTTTATTGGGGAAGTGCTAAGCATAGCAAAATTTTGTCATCTGAGCATTGGAGACATTTTTGGTTCATGGGACTTAGGAGAAATCAAAAACTTCAATATTAGTGGAATACGGGGGTCACTCCTCATGGAATATGCACCCCTTGGAGGAAAAATCGATTTTGTGGAAAGGAGGTCGAAATATTTGGATGAGGGACCCACAAGGAAAGGTGAGGCAACAATTATAGATAGAGGGTTGAAGGCAGCATTGAGTACCTTTTGATAATTTGACATTTACACATTGTTGCTCTAGTTGTTCAGCTGAGTCACAAGTGTTGTTTAGCACTAGAGGTTTCCAAGGGGAAATCTCACCCTCTTCTTCGGTGGACCACGAGTGCCACCCTAGGGAGGTATTGTCACGACTTTGTGGAGACTTGGGGGACCAGTCTCAAGTGGTACGACTTGCCTTAGCTTCAACCTGGACGCAGAAGAAGAACCACACAGTTCTTGGGTGAAGTGGGGTACTGAAATTAGAGGCTATACCATTACTGGGCAATTCCTTGTCCAAATTGCAGGTGAAGGAAGAGAATTTATGGGAGTTGAGAGTGCCCTTCTCAGCAAGACAAATTTCTTTGGTTGGGCCTGCGTAGACTTGTCCCAGGACTGCGCAGTCATTGGTGGAGCTAATTGTGGGGAGGCTTGAGAGAAGGATTTAGGAGCTGAGCTGCTAGGATTTCATTTGGAGGGCCATTGGAGGAGGATTGTTGTAGTTTGGAGAGCAGAGATTGATAGGAGCAGCCACAGTAACAGAATTTGAATTTGGTGGAGGGCCAAGCTGTGAAGGGTCAAATTTTGAAGTTTGGAACCAAGGGAAACCTTTTTTGGGTTTTTGACAAGGATCTCATATCTAAAATTGCAGAATTTTCTGGGCAGATTTGAGGGGCCAAACAGGGGTCCCAACTCAGCGAGCAGCAAGAGGAGCCAAGGGAAATTTGAGCCGAAATTCCGAAGTCAACATTTGGCCAATTCCTTCGTGGGTTTTCGGTGGAGAGCTCGGAGTGAATTCCCCGGAATTTTCCGAGCATCGGATGAGGCCCTAACAACAGTACTTCACAACCAGCAGCATATTTCTTGACAGTTTCAGTGCAGAGCCAGGGGAGAGCCACATCAGATTTGGGAGGGACTTATTCTTATTCATTTGGGCTTAGCTAGCTTGCCTTGAGCAAGCCCATGTGCACTCTTTCCAGCACCTCATTGTACCCTCTTCATATTATAATAAAATGGCTCAACAAAGCAGTTTTTGGTGCAATTTCATGGACTGATTCATGTGTTTGATTTTCATGGTTTTATGTTTATGTTTGCTTTGTTATTTACTGTAAAGATTCCCTACGAATATTACATAAGTGATTTCAGAGCATTTGATCTTTTAAACCAGAAAGGGAACTCTTCAGGTGGGCACTTGCCTGCATGATGCATAAGATATGAAAACAAGATTCCAAAAATGGATAGAAATATGGACCCTAAAGGAATTTCAGGATTACATCAAGAAGATACCAGTGTGGTCCAGCAGCAAGCAGCAAAGTGATCGGTATTCTATTAAAACAGAGACCAGGTTGAACACCCAAGTGGGTGCAGATGAGGGAGTGCATAGATGTGACAGGAGTAAAAGAATAATCAATGCAGTGAAATAAGTTCCTAGATTGATACTTTGGGTTTTTGTGCCTCAAGATGTTGTCATGACAACTGCAACCAAAAACAAATCAAAAATATCATGAAGCGCTCACTTAAGATGTCTTCCCTAATTTAAAGAAAAAAAAACAATCAGTCTCATTCAAAAGGCAATGCAATTTATCATTCGATAGACTGCCTTTCAGAGAGCCCATATTTTTGGGAGTATTATTTGATTAGCAGAGCAACTATCAAGATTTAACCTATGTAGATTTTGTACAGTTATGCTATAAAGCTCATCAGACTCGGGAACAACTTGGAACTGCAGAAGAGCAACAGTGCAACTCTGGGAAACTTGGCAAATGAGAAAATACCCAAATTTTTCACAGATGTTGCAGGAGCAACAGAATAAGCAGTGTGGTGAAATAACTTCTTAGATTTGTACTTTAGGTCTTTGTGCTTCGAGATGTTTGTCAAACAAATCAAAAGTATTATGACCACATTCTTGGACAATGAAATCACTTTAAGATGAATTCCCTAATTTTTGAAAATAAAAAAGATCAGTCTCATTCACAAGGTAATGCATTTTACAATTGATAGAATACCTTGCAGAGAGCCATAATTTGGCAGTATTATTTGATTAGCAATGCCAGTATCAAGATTTAATCTATGTCGATTGTGTACAGTTATGTTGTATAGCTTATCAGACCCAGGAAGGCCTAGGCACTGCTGAAGAGAAAAAGTGTGACGGGGAAAACTTGGCAAACAAGAAAATAGTAAATAGCCAAATTTTCACCACTCCCCCAACAACCCCCACCCCCCTTCCCCCTCTCCCTGCCAACCCCACCCTACCCCTCAAAATAGAACCCACTATGCCTAGTTTTTGGATCAGACTCCGCAAGTTTTTCCATAACTGCCAAGTCTTCAAAAATTTCACCAATTCATGGTAACTTAACGGTGTTTGGAATTGGAGAGAAAACTCAGCTCATTCAGCTGCAAGCTGAGCTGACTCAATGAGCATTTTGACTAATTCCCAAGTCTTATAACAATTATCATGACCATTCTTTATTCTCAAATGTATTGGTAAGGAGATATTCATCAGCACTATAGATGATTTGGCTTGGTACTGCAAACTCTCAAGAGTGTTTAACTGAAATGTCCTCTGGAGACAAAGGCCAAGACTTTATTTCGAGGGAGCCATTTTATACCAAAACACTTTTTAAGCCTTCATGCCAAATCTTGGCTTTGAAAGTATAAATCTTTGCTTGGAATGTAAATAATGACCTAGACTACAATCATTATTCACATGTTACCATACAAAAATGACAGCTGTATTATTCAAAGATCAGGAACCTAATGGTCATCTCATCTTTCCTCAATGCCTAGACATAGTATCTAGAACAATCTTTAGAAGATAACACATTTAAAATACTCTTTTTCAAAGCTGATCAGTCTTATACAGAATAGAAAAGGCAGAAATAACTATATTTCTACCTTAATAACAAGAAAATTCCTTGACCAAAGCAAGTTTGTGAAAATTGATTTAAGAGGATAATGATTGAAGCGCTTTTGAATGGAACATTAATAAGAGAAAATCAATGAAGATAATCAAGAAGGAAAATGTACCAATCAGCAGCTGCTAGAGAAAACTCTCATTCCCAAGCTTGGCAGGCCAGCAAAGAAACTAAAACAAGGACTTAAATAGGCAAGCTGTCACATTTATTTCAAATAAATCAGTATATCCAATTCACCACCCTACACTAGAAGGACCTGTGAACAGCATGAAATAACTACTACAGATGAATTTGTGACTGGTTTTTTACCATAACAAGGTTTACAGTAAAGAAGATTGATTCTTAACCCTCAAAAATATGAAACAGCAAGGCACCATGACCTATTACTTCAAGAAGTTCAGCCCAGCCAACCTCCTTGTAGAAAATATTTTTCCATGGCATGTTGTTACCATGTATATTGAGGGCTAAAAGAGTCCATTCAGGAATATGTCAAAGCCATGAAATCTGTGCCTATTAAAGAGGCCATTCAATAATCACAGGATTATTCAAAGGTTGCTAGAAGTCGTTTTACAACAAGAGTTTCCTAAAAAATCCCCAAACAATGATCGAAAAACCTAGTTACCCTATTTGCACCACCTTTCGACAATTCAACAGCAGAATGGTGGAGCCTGCTATCATTGATAGTTTATGCACAAAAGAGCTATGTTTTAACTACAAAGCGAAATGGTGTGAGGTACATGAGTGCAAGACACCTGGGAAGCTCCACATGATTAAGATTCTAGAAGAGTATTAAATGGAGGCGGATGGAAATTAAGCAGAGCAAATAGCAGATGGGGAAGAAATTACTAAAATGGATGACAGATATTAGCAAGAGAGTCCAATAGTTTCTGTTGCTACCATGCATGGAATAACAAAATATCGGACCCTGAGAGTAAGGAGCAAGGTCAAGGAGTGGACTGTGGTTGCACTTATCAAATCCAGCGGCACACATAACTTCATAGGTTCCAAGCTAGTAACATCATTTGGGCTGAAAGTTAATCCATTACCAATTTTCTAGCAGCAGTGGCCAATAACACTGATGGTTTGCATAGGGGTCGTTTAAAGTGTGAAATTACAACTTGACAGTTATAAATTAAGTTCTGATTTTATGCCGACCAAATTTCTAGCAGCAGTAGGAAATAACACCTGGATAGTTTGCTTAGGGCTGGTTTAAAGAGTGAAATTACAATGAGTCAAAGAGTCAAAATGTCATCCACAAGACCAAGTCGGCCTATAGAGGCAGCTATTCGACCTCCTAGATAGCTATAAATATGAGTCAACTCGACCACTTGAGGAGCAATTCATTCACTCATCGATCCACATCGATTTCTGTGCAAGAAAAAGAAGAAAATCAGCGAAAGTCAAAGGGGAGAGAGAGCCAAGTCAGAGAAAAATCCAAGTTTTTTGCCCTAATTTATCCACACGTGCAAGATGTTCTGAGGTTTTCCAAGGCTATTACAGGGCCAGAATTCGGCTTTCATTACAGGACTGAAATTTTATGCAGTTTGACCAGAATTTCAGAGGTTTGACCAATGTTGACTTTGACTTGTTAGAGAAGACTTGGAGGAGGGCTGACTTGGGGTCTTTGTGGCAGTCTTGGTCTTGGTCTTGGGTCTTGGATATCTCAATTTGATTTGATTCTATAAGAAGAGGATTTCTTGGGTTTTCCCCCTTATGGGGTTTTTCCCTAGCCTGGAGCCTAATTTTTGTGTCCTTTGTCTCTTTTTTGATCTTCATGTTTTGTACATTTTGGTAATTGCTTGATGAAGAGAATACAAATTTAATAAGAAGCCAACAAAACATTCACAAGTAATTTTCAAGTTAAGAGAAATTGTTAAAATTGGCAACTAGGGCCAACTTCCACCTTAGGACAGCTCATATGATGGAGATGATTATTGCATTGAATTCATCTTGCGGAGAGGTACAATTTTGATATAAAGATCATTTCATTTTGACAAGCAGAAATGGAATTATAAATTTATTTATCTTATGGACAAACTGTCAAGGTCAGCCTCAGTCAAATGTAGGCTCATGAAGCCCAATGGATGTGTCTCCTCACCCTCAACAAATTGTATAAATAGAAGTGACCCTTCTCTCATTTGGACACTCGCTCATCTCATCATATCATCTTCTCTCTCCTCCCTTGATTAGTTCGTACACTTGGAGGCTCTCTCTTCTTCGCGCTTGTGGATGAAACGCTGATTTCTGGATTGGTTTTGGAGGCCAAAATTTCTGTGATTAGGGCAACGTTGACCAGCGTTGACTTGGGCGCTTTGACCAAGTGTTGACTTCTGATTTTGGGCCAGAACTTTGATCTTTCTAGGCCGCATTCTTTGGCACACAAATCGAGGCAATTAGGGACAGTTTGACCATGTTGACTGTAGCATTGACTTTTTGTTTGACAGAAGAAATTACAGCAAGGATTGTTTGGGTTGACCAAACTGTTTTGGGTTGACTTTGACCCTCTCTAGAGGCTTTACTATTCTGCTGTTGACCAAGTTGATTCGAGGTTGATTTGGGGCAGCTTTGACCACATTTGACTTTCTATTTAGGACTGATTTGACTGCTGATTTGGCAGATCTGTTTTGGGCTTGTATTTATGATATTTGTACTCTCTCTCTCTCTCTCTGCTGAACTATTGAAGAATAATAAGAAGATTTGATCAAAGGGTTTCCCCACATTGGGGTTTGTCCCTGGCATCTGCCACATCTTGTGTCCTCTTGTCTTGGCTTGTTTTCTGCATATGATTTTATGTTCTATCTGCATTTACTGTCAATGTTTATAAGTTAATGTGATTGCTACTGGATATAATTGGAATTTGTCATTGGGCTGCTAAAGGAACATTGAAGTAAATTGTCTTAAGCATAGAACATACCATTGTTATCTAAAATTAACATGGTATCAGAGCTAAGGTGAAGACAAAGCCCAAACAAGAGTGAAGCAAAGCAATCACTAAGGGAAGTTGTTGGACAAGGACTTGGAACTAGTTCCAATGACAACTACATATTTCTTCAAATCTGAGGACAAGCTTAAGGACAAATCCGACTATCATGCATGGAAAATGACTTTGGATTTGACTTTGGAAGAAAATGATGCCATGGATTATGTCAAAGGAAGAATAGCGAAGCCCCCTTCAAATGCATATGTTGCTGCTCAAACCAAGTACAAGAAAGGTGAGGTAAAAGCTAAGAAGATTATTGTTGATTCTATTCATAAACCTTTGGTTGCATATATTTCTGATTTGGAAACATCTAAAGGGATGTATGAAAGGCTGGTTGGAATGTTCAAGATGGATAGAGGAGAATCCATCCAATCCTACTTCATGAGGATCACCGAGATCAAGAATGATCTCCTATCTATTGGAAAAGTCAACGGTGATAGGGAATTCACTCTTATTACACTTTGAGGTCTTACAAGAGAATGGGATGTGTTCAACACTACCATCCTCAACAATGACAAGATTCTGGGATTTGAGAAACTATTGCCCAGATGCACTCAAGAAGAAATAAGGATGATGGAAAGAGACAAGCCCTCAAATGGAAACAATCCTACTGCCTTCTCCGCTCATTCTAGAAGAAGGAACAATACTGGTCCAAGGAATCAAGGACAAGGGTTCAAGGAAGGAAGAAAAGGAAGGTGCTTCAATTGTAACAAGTTTGGCCACTTCGCTAGAGAGTGTCCTCACAAGAAGGATACTCCAAGAGATGATGACAACAATAATAACAACAACTTCAAGGGCAATGGCAATCGAAGGAACAACAAGTTCAATAACAAAGGAAAGAGGAATGCTCCTGTTGCTCGAAATGGAGGTGGTCATCCTCCCAAGAAGTCGAGAAACTCCAGGTATGATGAAGCTAATGTTGTAAAGCAAAATGAATTTTATCTTATTTTTGCCCTCTCCATCGCCTCTCCTCCGGATACATTGGACCATTGGTTGATTGATAGTGGTGCCTCAAGGCACTTCATTGGGTACAAAGAAGCTCTCTCAAACTTGGTTGAAAAGAAGACAAATATGGAGATTATACTTGGGGATAATGCCACTTATCCCGTGAAAGGAATTGGGATCATTACTCTTCACTTAAATCAAGGTCAAACCCTTCACCTAGTAGAAGCGCTATATGTACCTGACTTGAAAAAGAACTCGGTTTCTATTTCTATGATGGAAGACAAAGGTTTTAAGGTGTCATTCATTGATGGGAAGGTTCGTCTTTGGCAAAGGAATCCAAGAGATGCATTCACTCTAGGATTCAGGGTTGAAGGTCTCTATTAGGTTGGAGAAAGTCCGTTGGGAGCAATGATTTGTGACCCCTCTTCAATCCGAATTATAGCACCACAGATTTGCTCACCTTCATTTCAAAGCCTTACCCGATATAGGGAAGATGGTCACAGGGATGCCCGAATTCAACTTATTTCATGAAGGTGTTTGTCAGGGATGTGAAGCTGGAAAACATACAAGGGGACCATTCCCCTAAAGTGAAACTCAAACCACTGATATTCTTCAATTGGTCCATTCTGATCTATCAGGTATGTTGTCTGTGACATCTTTGGGTGGATATTTATATTATGTTATTTTTGTGGATGACTTCTCTCACAAGACATGGATCTATTTCTTAAAGAAGAAGAATGAAGTATTCAAATGGTTCCTCTCCTTCAAAGCCTTGGTCGAGAATCAAACAGGGAAGAAGATCAAAATTATGAGGACTGATAATGGGACCGAATATGAGTCTAATGAATTCAAAGACTATTGTAGAGAATACCACCGCATATACTCCTGAATAAAATGGTATTGCCGAAAGGAAGAATCGTACTATCATAGAAGCCACCCGGGCTATGCTTCATGATCAAGGTCTTCCGAAGTTCTTATGGGGAGAAGCTGCCAACACCACTATGTATGTCCAAAACTGATGCCCACATCAAGCTTTGGACTTCAAGACACCGAAGAAGTATTCACTGGTAAGAAACCTGATGTTTCTCATTTTAGAATTTTTGGTTGTCCCATATATTTTCATGTGCTGAAAGAGAAAAGAAACAAACTAGATGCATCTGGGAAGAAAGGAACATTCGTGGGCTACAATGAAACTTCGAAGGCATATAGAATCTATGTGCTTGGTCAAAGGGAAGTGGAATTAAGTCATGATGTCACTTTCGATGAAGATTCTACACTTAGAAAGATTCGAGATCTTCCTATTCCTAGGAAGGCCAATGATGATGTTGATGCAGAAAAGCAGGATGAATCTTCGTCCGATGAACCAATGCCCGATGTTGAAGGTCTGATGGATCCCATTGATCCACCTCCTAGTGAGCCCTCTACTACAAGGAAGAGGTCTTTGTGGCTCAAAGATACTCTTGAAGATGCCGAGAAACACATTGCACAGAGGGGGACATTTCGTGAAAGCAAGAAACCAAATAGGTACCAAGGGTACTTAACTACCATGAGCACCATCGTAAAATCTGAGCCTTGTACATTCGAAGAATTCGTGAAGCAATAGGTTTGGAAGGATGCGATGAACGAGGAATATGAGTCAATCATGAAGAATGATGTCCAGGATGTGGTTCCTAGACCCAAGGATAAGTTTGTGGTTACTTCGAAATGGCTCTACAAGATCAAATAGGGAGTTGGTGGGAGTGTTGAGAAATACAAGGCCAGATTTGTAGCTCGAGGCTTCTCTCAAAAGGAAGGAGTAGACTACAATGAGATATTTGCACCAGTTGCCCGATATACCACCATCCGTTCGATCATAGCCCTTATTGCCTCGCAAGGATGGAACCTTCATCAGATGGATGTCAAAACTGCCTTCTTGCATGGTTCGCTTAAGGAGGAAGTATATGTGGAACAACTCGAAGGGTTCGAGGTTCAAGATCGTGAGACACATGTATGCAAGTTGAAGAAATCCCTCTATGGGTTTGAAGCAAGCCCTTGGGGCTTGGTATGGGAGGATCGATAACTATCTTATGAAGCTGGGATTTATGATAAGTGATGTTGACCCGAACCTTTACTTCAAGGTTGAAAAGGACAGACCTCTCATTCTGGTCCTCTATGTGCATGACCTCTTTCTAACAGGTGATGACCCTCTCATTCATCAATGCAAGAGGGAGTTGGCTTCCGAGTTCGAAATGGAGGACCTGTGAACACGTTGAGTCAATATATGGTTGAGCCTCATCATATTCGTTGGATTGCTGCCAAGAATCTCTAGAGATATCTCCGAGGCACAATCCACTATGGATTGAGATACACTACCCAGGATTTGAGACTACATGGATATATAGATGCTGATTGGGCTGGCAGTGTGGTGGATCGTAAGAGCACGTTTCGGTGCCGCTTCTCTTTGGGGTCTACTTCTATAACTTGGATGAGCAGGAAGTATAAATCGGTTGCACTAAGCATCGCCGAGGCCAAATACATTGCTACGAGTATGGCCTGTTGTGAAGCAGTTTGGTTGAGGAAGCTCTTCAGTGAATTATTTGAGCACGTGCTAGATACCACCATGATCTTTTGCGACAACCAGAGTGGGATTCGTCTATCAGAGAATCTCGTGTTCCACAACCGCTCCAAGCACATTGATATCAAGTACCACTTTATCCGGGATATGGTACAACGGGGAGCAGTTAGGCTCCAACACATCAGAACAGATGAGCAGGTTGCAGATATTCTCACGAAGCCTCTCGGGAAGGTCAAATTCTTAACCTTCCGAGAGAGACTTGGAGTCGTGGAACGACCCTCTTATGAGGATCCCATATGAGTTGACCACAGAGCTCTGGGATCTCCTCGGGCCGTCATGTACTTCTTGGAGTTAGCTATGAGCGACCATAAGTTGAGTGGCTCACCTTCCCCTAGTGGTGCGCTGGATACAGGGTGAGTGGTTCACCTTCCCCTTTGATACCCCATTATGGTTGACATGTGTGTAGGGTGAGTGGTTCAACTTCCCCTACCCGAACACATGTCTGTAGGGCGAGTGGTTCACCTTCCCCTATGATTGACATATGCTTATGATGAGTGGTTCACCTTCTCCTATGGCATATGAGCCGGATGAGTGGTTCACCTTCTCCTGTTGTTGCTCCGACACACGTCCTACCCATAGAGTTTGGGACTCATGGGAAGTACCTCTCATCTGGCCAATGAGTTGGGAAAAGTTGGTTAGGGACCATAGCACTAACAATGGACGCATCATGTATTGTCGTACTCCCTATGACTAGGATGCATGGTGTTCAACAACTTGATCTGGGATCAAGGACTGTCTTTAGTCAGTGGAGAGTGGTATGATACACTATCAATCACTTCTTCTTCATTATTACTTTATGGTTCAGCAGGGCAGAGCAACGCAGGGGAGTGATGGCAGGGATCGTTCAGGATGACGGGTTGACATGATGATGGATTGACAAGTGGAATATTCCATAGTTGAGAGGGAGTGTTAAAATTGGCAATTAAGGTCAACTTCCACCTTAGGACAGCTCATATGATGGAGATGATTATTGCATTGGATTGCTCTTTCGAAGAGGTACAATTTTGATATAAAGATCATCTCATTTTGACAAGCAAAAATGGAATTATGAATTTATTTCTCTAATGGAAAAATTGTCAAGGTCGGCCTCAGTCAAATGTAGGCTCATGAAGCCCAATGGATGTGTCTCTAAACCCTCGACGAATTGTATAAATAGAAGTGACCCTTCTCTCATTTGGACACTCACTCATCTCGTCATATGATCTTCTCTCCTCTCTTGATTGGTTCGTACACTTGGAGGCTCTCATTTCTTCACGCGTGTGGATGAAACGCTGATTTCTGGATTGGTTTTGGAGGCCGAAATTTATATAATTAGGGCAACGTTGACCAGTGTTGACTTGGGCACTTTAACCAAGCATTGACTTCTGATTTTGGGCTAGAACTTTGATCTTTTTAGACCGCATTCTTTGGCATGCAAATCGAGGCAATTAGGTATAGTTTGACCATGTTGACTGCAGCATTGACTTTCTGTTTGACAACAGAGATTACAGCAAGGATTGTTTGGGTTGACCGAGCTATTTTGGGTTGACTTTGACCCTCTCTAGAGATCGTACTATTCTTCTGTTGACCGAGCTAATTAGAGGTTGATTTGGGGCAGCTTTGACCATTGTTGACTTACTGGTTAGGGCTGATTTGACTGTTGATTTGACAGATCTGTTTTGGGCTTGTATTTATGATATTTGTGTTGATTTGGGGTAGCATCAGATGTGCTCTAGTCATGAAAATTGGTGGAGAGGCTAAAGCACATGAGATCTCCAAAACCCAGAAATGGTTTGGACAAATTGTACTCAGTTTGGGAGATATTAAAATAATTAATATTTTTAATGGAGTTCCTAAGTTTAAACTTAGGAAAAATAAAATATTAATGGGTATTAATATAAAACTGGGTTAGAAGGTTCCAAAAGTCATGGATCAAGCCAAATCTAATCTTAGTCATCAATTAGAGATTTAATCTCAGTCGTTGAAGGACCAACGAGAAAAGTATAAGAAGAGGTTTGAGGGTTAGTTGGAAAATACACACCAGAGTGATCAGTCATTCATTTTGCTAGAGCCAGGTTGCTAAGCAAAGTTGAATTAGTGATCAGCAGCAAGGGAAGTGAGTACTGGGCAGAGAGGCAGAGACAGTACTGAGAGACCAACGCAGAAGCAGGGAGAGCGAGAGCAGCAGCGAATTCAGGCTACGCAGAGCCCAGCAGAGACAACGCTGAGACCAGAGGGACTGCATCATCCACCCAGAGGCTGCTGGAGTGACACAGAGGGTCCCAGAGGCTGCGCAATGCCTCAGAGGGCTGACGCGGAGGGTCCTGGGGCTGATGCAGAGGCCAGAAGGGTCAGCGCTGAGCTTCAATTGTGTCGGAGAGGGTTTCGTGGGACAGGTTTTCTGAATACCTATTTCCGAATATAGAGTTATTGTTGCCGTGTATTTTTCTCTATCGGGTGAGCCAGTTAGGCCCCCAGTTGTATTAAAGAAATACTGCATAATAATAAACCCTCAAAATAGCTGCACCGGTTTTCCCGCATTAGGTTTTTCCGAGGACATTTGTCCAAAAATAACGGTGTCACTTGTGTGCTTGTTTTCTTTCAGTTGATGATCTATAGATGTTGAGACTGTACTTTGTGTTTATTTTCAGTATTTACATGGTTAAATAACTTGTTAAGTAATTAAAAAAGTAGGTGAAATAAAACAAATAGTGCAGGAAGAATGTTTAACGGCTTAGAATTAGAAATTATAACATGGTATCAGAGCGTGGTTGCAGATCACCGCAGAGCTGAAGGCATCAGCTAAGCAAAGCATTTGCACCAGAATCAGTTGTCCCAAGTGACAATAGTTGATCCTTGTAGAAGCAACAGAGGAAGGGTTTGTAGGTTTTAACCCTGTACAGAAATTACCTGCATACGAATTCTTAAACAAAGAAAATAAACAATGCGAGAGCATAACCCATAAAACACATATGCACAGAGATTTTTCCCTGGATCCCAAAACCGGGACTACCAGCTTGATTTTTCATTATATTCCTTTCAATGTTACAATACATATTTATACATGCCGAAGCATCCAATACCATGGACCGAAAACCATCGCGTCCAAAAAACATGTGCAAAAATCATGCACAAAACCATAGGTGGGTCCGCCCAACCTAACATATGGTCCAAAACCAAAATTTTCCGGGGCGCTGCCCCGGACCCCATAAAGTGGGGTTACGTGTGCCCTTCAAACCCCCTATTAACTATGTGGAAAGAATATAACACAACCCAACAATGACGCAGAGGGACTACGTCATCAATCCGGGCCAGAGAGAGGCCAGCGCAGAGGCTGAGAAGGATAGAGAGAGGCTCATGTAGAGCCACACAGAGACCAAGAGGATTGACGCAGTGGCTGAAGGAGCTATTTTTGTTGTAGCTGGGATTGTGCAGAGCCTAGAGGCCTAGTCCTTCAGTTGCTAGGGCGAAGGAAGCTGTGGGCAGTTTGCGGGAGCAAAGCTGGTGGGGTATTGTGGTTAGAACAACACCTAACAGGGCAAGACCAAGGTAGAGGAAGTTGTTGCCAAGGCAGATTTCTAGCCAAGGTATCTGGATTAGTGTTGCAGTTGCACAGAGGATTGGAGAGGGGCAACTTGACGGTTAGCAGAAGGATTTCTAAGAGGGAAATCGGGACTCAGAGGGAGTCCAGAAGAGAACTTCCAGATGAGAAGTAGAGAGACTCGGAGGAGTCGAACCAAGAACTTCCAAACAAGAAGTAGAGAGACTCAGCAAGAGTCGAACCGAGAACTTCCAGACGGGAAGTAGAGAGACTCAACAAGAGTTGAACCAAGAACTTCCAGGCGGGAAGTAGAGAGACTCGGAGGAGTCGACAGAGAAGAGCAGAGAGATGGCCGTGAATGGGCTGAGAGATCAGGACAGGTTGGACGGAGCGTCCAACTTTGTGGTTTGGAAGGCCAGGATCTTGTCCATTCTAGACAGACATCGTATCAAGGGCTTCGCCTTGAGAGTAATGGCTATCCCAGTTGACCTGATAGCTAATGAAAGGTACGAGGAGGCAATGGCTAAGGCAAAGTGCATCATCCCTGATGGGGTCAAGGATCTGTTAAATTTGGACAACTAGGTCCAAACTCCATGTTCTGATGCTCAGATTAAGAGGCTAATATTTTTGTTGGATTCCTCTTTCTGAGAGGTGTAAAATCCATATAAAAATAGTCTTAATCCGATGAGCAGAACTTATATTTTGAATTTATTATTCTTAATAAATTATATGTGCAAAGGTCAGCCTGTTTTGTAATGTAGGCTCACATGCCCAACAGATGTGTCACACACCCTCATTGATGGATATATATATACAGGAAAAGTTGGAGAGAATTTGATCACAAAAACAACTCACATCTTCCTCTCTCATCCTAAAAAGTACGAGCTACCTGGAGGGCGAATTTCAGCCACACGTGGGAAGGACGAAGAGGATTTTTCTGCTGCTAGGGTTTCGCAGAAAGTTTGACCAGCGTTGACTTTGGTCAACGCTTGGTCCAAACAAGCTGAAAACTTGTGGGAGGTTCGATTTTTGAAGGCCATACTACCTGGCACAAAAATCGAGGTCAAAGGGTTGACCGTTTTGCTGCTGCGTTGACTTTTAGCTTGCTGCCCCTGCGTTGACTTTTCAGGACAGCGTTGACTTTTGTAGAACTGACTTGGGTTGACTCATCTACTGGTTGGAGGGTTGTTGTGACACATGCTGGGCTGGCTGACCAAAGGAGACTTTGCTAGTTGAAGCATCCTGTTGACCGCCGAAACAAACACATACATTTTTCTTGTTTCTGATTTGTCTTCTGTAAGATCTGCTTATATGTTCTATCTGCATTTTGCTTATCTACTTGTATGATTGCTGTGAGAAAAGTGAAATTGCTCTTAGCATAGAACATCTACAAAACTTTACATGGTATCAGAGCTGAGGTGAAGACAAACTCTATCTATAGCAATCATCATCGAAGGAAATGGATTCCTCTAAGCTTGAATTCAGGGAGAATGACAAGCTGACTGGAAGTGATGACTTCCATGCCTGGAAGATGTTATTAGATCTCAAATTAGAAGATCATGATCTCCTAGATCATGTGACAGGGAAGATTCAAGAACCTCCATCAAATGCCTCTGCTGCTGTTAAACACAAGTATAAGAAGGGAGAAATCAGAGCAAAACTGTTGATCAGGGAATCCATAAATAAGAGTCTGGTTGCCTACATATCTGAACTAGGCACATCCAAGGAGATGTATGACAAACTGATACTTATGTTCCGAGTAAACAATGTGAACCAAGTGCTATTCCTCAAGAACAAGTTGAAGAATATGAAGAAGGGCCGAGACGAGTCTATTCAAACTTTCTTTATGAAGTTGACCGAAACCAGGAACAATCTGCTAGCTATTGGGGAGACAATAGCTGATCGTGAGATGGTTCTCACCGCACTTGGAGGACTTCCATATGAATGGCAAGTATTCACAACTACCATTCTCAACAATAATACCATCCCTAACTTTGATGAACTTCTGTCTAGATGTATGCAAGAAGAAACAAGGATGAAGGAATTTGATAATGAAAGAAATGCTGTCTATGTTGCTCATTCCCGAAAGAAGAACTCTGGTGGTTCCAAGGACAAAGGAAGGTCTAAGACTCAAAAGAAGAAGGGTAAATGTTTCACCTGCCATAGGACTGGACACTATGCTAGAGAATGCCCCTTCCAGAAGAATTCTCCCGATAGTGACGACAACAACAACAACCGAAGGAATGGGAATCAAAGAAATGACAAATCCAAAGGAAAGAGGAAGGCTCACTTTGAAGGAAACCATCCACCTTCTAAAAGGACCAGAAATACCAGGTATGAGGAGTCTAATGTTGTTGATAAAAGAAATGAGTATATTCTAATATCTGCTCTCTCAGCTGCATCTCCGCCCGACACTATGGATGTCTGGCTAATCGATAGTGGTGCCTCAAGACACATCACCGGATTCAAGGAAGCACTTTCTAACATGGTTGAAAGGGATACTAATCTAGAAATTACCCTTGGGGATAATGCCACTTATCCTGTGAAAGGGACCGGGACTGTGACCCTCCACTTGTCTCAAGGACAAGTCCTCCATCTACAAGATGTACTCTATGTACCCAAATTGAAGAAGAACCTTGTGTCTGTATCTGCCATGGAAGACAAAGGATTCAATGTAACTTTCTCTGATGGAAAGGTACTCATGTGGAAGAAGAGCTTCAAGGAAGCTATCTCAAATGGTTTTAGAGTTGGTACACTCTACCAGGTTGGAGGGAGTCCGTTGGGAGCTATGACTTGTGATACTATCCGTCAAACCGAACTATGGCACCGAAGATTTGGACACCTTCATTACAAGGCTCTTCCCGAAGCAAGGAAGGTGGTGACAGGGATGCCTGATTTTGGAAATAATCATAAAGGTGTATGTAAGGGCTGTGCTGAAGGAAAACATACAAGGGGACCTTTCCCCTCAAGTGTCACAAAGACATCTGAGATATTGCAACTGGTCCATTCTGATCTTTCCGGTATGTTCCCTGTAACATCCCTGGGGGGATGTTCTTACTATATGACATTTACTGATGACTTCTCTCGCAAAACCTGGATATACTTCTTGAAGAAGAAGGATGAGGCTTTCATGTGGTTCCATACCTTCAAAGCCTTGGTGGAAAATATGACCGGAAAGAAGATCAAGATTTTGAGGACTGACAATGGCACTGAATATGAGTCAAATGAGTTCAAAGACTTTTGCAGAGAAGCTGGCATTAAGAGGGAGACTACCACTGCATATACTCCTGAGCAGAATGGTGTTGCTGAACGCAAGAATAGGACTATTGTGGAAGCTGCCCGTGCCATGCTATGTGACCAGGGTCTTCCAAAGTTTCTGTGGGGAGAAGCTGCAAATACTGTTGTGTACATTCAAAACCGATGCCCTCATTCCGCTTTGGACTCCAAAACTCCCGAAGAGGTTTTCTCTGGTAAGAAACCTGATGTCTCACATTTTAGAATTTTTGGATGTCCTGTCTATTTTCATGTGCCGAAAGAAAAGAGAAGTAAGCTGGACGCTACTGGGAAGAAAGGAATGTTTGTGGGCTACAGTGAGACTTCTAAGGCATATAGAGTCTATGTACCTGGTCAAAGGGAAGTAGAGATAAGCCATGATGTCACTTTTGACGAAGATGCTTCCCTGAAGAAAGTAGTAGATCTTCCTAGATCTGAAGAAAACCATGAAGAAAGACCTGGAAATCTGGAAGAACCCCAGGATGAGACTATGCCTGATGTTGAAGAGCCAATGGACCCTATTGATCCTTCCCCTTCTCTAGGAAAGAGGCCATCATGGCTCAGGGACACCCTCGAAGATGCTGAGGGTCATGCTGCCCCAAGGGGAACATTCCGAGAAAGCAAGAAGCCGTGTAGATACCAAGGGTATCTAGCTGCCATGAGTACTATTATACAATCTGAACCTGGATCTTTTGAAGAAGCCATCAAGCATCAAGTCTGGAAGGATGCTATGCATGAAGAATATGAGGCTATTATGAAGAATGATGTCTGGGATGTGGTCCCGAGACCGAAGGACAAATCTGTTGTCACCGCTAAATGGCTCTACAAGATTAAACATGGATCTTATGGGAGTGCTGAAAAGTTTAAGGCAAGATTTATTGCCCGTGGCTTCTCTCAAAAGGAAGGAATTGACTATGACGATATATTTGCACCTGTGGCTCGATATACCACCATCTGATCCATCATAGCCCTTGCTGCTACGCAAGGATGGAGTCTTCATCAGATGGATGTCAAGACTGCTTTTCTGCATGGTGCAATAAAGGAAGAGGTGTATGTAGAACAACCTCTGGGATTTGAAGTTCAAGATCGAGACACTTATGTCTGCAGGTTGAAGAAAGCCCTCTATGGGTTAAAGCAAGCACCCAGAGCTTGGTATGAGAGGATGGATAGTTACTTGATGAAGCTGGGCTTCACTCGAAGCAATGCTGATCCAAACCTTTACTTTAAGGTTGAGGAAGGAAAGCCTCTCATTCTAGTGCTGTATGTGGACGACCTCTTCCTGACAGGTGATGACCCTCTCATTCATCAATGTAAGAGGGAGCTTGCTGCTGAGTTCGAGATTAAAGACCTAGGACTGATACACTATTTCCTAGGCCTGGAGGTATGGCAGAGACCTGGAGAGATTTTCCTTTCTCAAGGAAAGTATATTGTGAAGCTTCTGGAAAGATTTGGGATGGTGGACTGTTAGTCCGTGTCGACACCAATGGAACTCAACTTTAAGAAGTTGAGTGGCAGCGCTGCAGGGCCTATCTTGGCCAATCCTACTGAGTATCGTCAACTCATAGGAGCTTTGATGTTCTTAGTGAACACCCATCTGGACATATGTTTTGCAGTGAATACTTTGAGTCAACAGATGGTTGAGCCTCATCATTTTCACTGGGTTGGTGCCAAGAATCTTTTGAGATATCTTCGGGGCACGATAAACCATGGGCTGAGATACACTGTCGGGAGTGTGATACTCCGGGGATATACTGATGCCGATTGGGCTGGCAGTGTGGTGGATCGTAAGAGCACATCTGGATGCTGTTTCAATCTTGGTTCTGCTTCGATCTCATGGATGAGCAGGAAGCAGAAGTCGGTGGCTTTGAGCACCGCGGAGGCCGAATACATTGCTGCTAGTATGGCCTGTTGTGAAGCAGTTTGGTTGAGGAAGCTCTTTAGTGAGCTGTTCCAACATGTGCTAGATACCACTGTAATACTCTGTGATAATCAGAGTGGGATTCGTATGACTGAGAATCATGTGTTCCACGACCGATCCAAGCATATTGATATCAGGTACCACTTTATCCGGGATATGGTACAGTGAGGCGCCGTAAGGCTCGATCATATAGGAACTGATGAGCAGGTCACGGATATTCTCACTAAGCCCCTGGGGAAGGTCAAGTTCCTAACCTTCCGTGAGAGTCTTGGTGTCGTGGAAAGACCCTATGATGTGGGTCCTGTTGGACAATGAGCTCTGGGAGCTCTGGGGGGCTTTGGGGATAGCTTCTCGGAGCTATAAGCACTCATAATGCTTCTGCCCCACCCTTGTGATTATTGAGCTGGTTCGCCACTCATTTAATCTGTGCCCCGTATGCATCCTACCCATTGAGTTCAGGGCTCATGGGAAGTACCTCTCATTTGGCCAATGAGGTGTGGAAAAGCTAGAGACTATTAGCAAAGACTGATGGACGCATCAGAGATTGCCGTACTCTCTATCTAGGATGGCATGGTCCAACCACTTGATCTGGGATCAAGATTTGTGAGGTCTGGGACCTCTGGACTGATTATGTCAGTCGGGGAATGATGTCTTTGTGACTGACCCACTTCTGTTCTGAAATAAAGAAGCCAGCAAAGCAAGTTTCGGTGGGATGACTCACGATGTTAATTGCACTAATAGATGGAGTTCTCCCTAGTTGAGAGGGAGTGTTAAATTTGGACAACTAGGTCCAAACTCCATGTTCTGATGCTCAGATTAAGAGGCTAATATTTTTGTTGGATTCCTCTTTCTGAGAGGTGTAAAATCCATATAAAAATAGTCTTAATCCGATGAGCAGAACTTATATTTTGAATTTATTATTCTTAATAAATTATATGTGCAAAGGTCAGCCTGTTTTGTAATGTAGGCTCACATGCCCAACAGATGTGTCACACACCCTCATTGATGGATATATATATACAGGAAAAGTTGGAGAGAATTTGATCACAAAAACAACTCACATCTTCCTCTCTCATCCTAAAAAGTACGAGCTACCTGGAGGGCGAATTTCAGCCACACGTGGGAAGGACGAAGAGGATTTTTCTGCTGCTAGGGTTTCTGCTGCTAGGGTTTCGCAGAAGTTTGACCAGCGTTGACTTTGGTCAACGCTTGGTCCAAACAAGCTGAAAACTTGTGGGAGGTTCGATTTTTGAAGGCCATACTACCTGGCACAAAAATCGAGGTCAAAGGGTTGACCGTTTTGCTGCTGCGTTGACTTTTAGCTTGCTGCCCCTGCGTTGACTTTTGTAGAACTGACTTGGGTTGACTCATCTACTGGTTGGAGGGTTGTTGTGACACATGCTGGGCTGGCTGACCAAAGGAGACTTTGCTGGTTGAAGCATCCTGTTGACCGCCGAAACAAACACATACATTTTTCTTGTTTCTGATTTGTCTTCTGTAAGATCTGCTTATATGTTCTATCTGCATTTTGCTTATCTACTTGTATGATTGCTGTGAGAAAATTGAAATTGCTCTTAGCATAGAACATCTACAAAACTTTACAATGTGGCCCACCACATTCCCGAGAAGGAAATGGCAAAGGAGATGTGGGACACTTTGAAGACATTGTACCAACATACTTCCGTGCAAAGAAAGATGCTCTTGGAGAATCAGCTAAGGTCATACCAGATGCAAAAGGGAGAGCAGATAGATCTCTTCCTCGATCGGTTGAAGGAGATCCGGGACCAACTGACTTCCATAGGGGCCATGCCGGATCAGGAGTTGATGGTGAGGACCGCACTTAACGCAGTCTCCGAGGAGTGGGAGACATTTGTCCAGAGCATACTGGGCAGGGCGAGTCTTCCAGATTGGGAAGAATTGTGGGCGGCTCTTCGTCAAGAAGAGATCAGATGGCTGACCAAGACGGGAAGTAGCAGCAAAGGGGTCAGGATCAAGAAGGAAGAGGAAGAGGATGCGGCTCTAGCATCTGCGGGAAAGCAAGAGAAGAGGAAGGACCTCTCGAAGGTCAAGTGCTTTCATTGTGGGGAACTAGGTCATTATGCGAACCAGTGTCCGAGGAAGAAGAGTAAGGGAGAGGCTTCTGACTCGAAGGCAGTGCCAGTGAGGACGGAGAAAGAAGTCGAGGAGGATGACAATTGTGCCATGAGTGCTCATGTGCCACTTGAGAATAAGTGGGGAGACATCGCGCTGTAGTCAGGAGGACTACAGGCGATGAGGGACAGGATCCTTGAGGTACCTAACCTCTTGGATTATACCTTGCTACGGGAGCCCCGAAGAGGAGTAGCAAGACTGGCGGATGTCAGTAGAGACAGATGTGTATGAAGTGGCGGAAAGTGCTACAGTGCAGGAGTCCCCAAGCAGCACGAGGCTAGCAGGCTGCGACAATGTGAGAGGCACGGGAGTGTTGCACCAGTGCAGGATGGCACAGAGAGGTGTGCAACGGTGCGAGATGCAAGGAGTTGTTGCAGCAGAGCAGAGGCCAGTAGAGGGAGCACTTGTTAGCGGCAGAGAGAACTTCAGCATCGAGAGTGTTTCTAGCCTAACAGGGATGTCAGAAGTTGGGTGGATCAGTTACTTCTCAGTAACTGAGTTGCAGTGCAGTAGAAGTATGCAGTAGAACGATGCAACATGATGAGAGGGGGATGCAGTGCAGATGCAGTGCTGGGAGGATGGACCAACAACAGCATGGATGCAGAGGGAGTTGCCGTACAGATGCAGCAGTGGCAATGGCAGAGCCATGGGCAGCAATACAGGATGCAGCAGTGCAGAGGATGTTGGGCAAGGAGGCCTAGCATTAGCACAAGTACTGGTGCCAGATAATCAGAGTGATGCTCAAATGAGGAGTGTTGCACTAGTGTAGGATGGTACAGAGAGGTGTGCAACGGTGCGAGATGCAGGGAGTTGTTGCAGCAACGCAGAGGCCAGTAAAGGGAGCACTTGTTAGCGGCAGAGAGAGCTTCAGCATCAGGAGTGTTTCTACCCTGATAGGGATGTCAGAAGTTGGGTGGATCAGTTACTTACTTCTCAGTAATTGAGTTGTAGTGCAGTAGCACAATGCAGCATAATGAGAGGGGGATGGAGCAGATGCAGTGCTGGGAGGATGGACCAGCAGCAGCACGAATGCAGAGGGAGTTGTTGTACGGATGCAGCAGTGGCAGTGGCAAAGCCATGGGCAACAGTACAGGATGCAACAATGCAGATGATGTTGGGCGTGGAGGCCTAGCATCAGCACAGGTACTGGTCCCAGGTAATCAGAGTGATACTCAGTGAGGAGTATTAATAGAACACAATACTCGCTAAGAGGTAGTGTTGATTTTGGGTAGCATCAGATGTGCTCTAGCCATGAAAATTGGTGGAGAGGCTAAAGCACATGAGATCTCCAAGACCCAGAAATGGTTTGGACAGATTGTACTCAATTTGGGAGATATTAAAATAGTTAATATTTTTAATGGAGTTCCTAAGTCTAAACTTAGGAAAAATAAAATATTAATGGGTATTAATATAAAACTGGGTTAGGAGGTTCCAAAAGTCATGGATCAAGCCAAATCTAATCTTAGCCATCGATTAGAGATTTAATCTCGTTCGTTGAAGGACCAACGAGAAAAGTATAAGAAGAGGCTTGAGGTTCAATTGGAAGATACACACCAGAGTGATCAGTCATTCATTTTGCTAGAGTAGGGTTGCTAAGCAAAGTTGAATCAGTGATCAGCAGTGAGGGGCAATGAGTATTGGGCAGAGAGGCAAAGACAGTAGTGAGAGACCAACGCAAAAGTAGGGAGAGCAAGAGCAGCAGCCATTTCAGGCCACGCAGAGCCCAGCAGAGACAACGCAAAGGCTAGAAGGACTGCGTCATCCACGCAGAGGCTATTAGAGTGACGCAGAGGTTCCTAGAGGCTGCACAGTGCCTCAGAGGGCTAACGCAAAGGGTCCCAAACGTTGCGCAGTGCCTCAGAGGGCTAATGCAAAGGGTCCTGGGACTAATGCAAGTCAGCAAGAGGCTGACGCAGAGGCCAGAAGGGCCAGCGCTGAGCTTCAGTTGTGCCGGAGAGGGTTTCGTGGGACAGGTTTTCTGAATACCTATTTCCGAATATAGAGGTATTGTTGCCGTGTATTTTTCTCTGTCGGGTGAGTCGGTTAGGCACCCAGTTGTACTCAAGGAAATACTGCATAATAATAAACCCTCAGAATAGTTGCACCAGTTTTCCCGCATTGGGTTTTTCCGGGGACATTTGTCCAAAAATAACGGTGTCACTTGTGTGCTTGTTTTCTTTCAGTTGATGATCTGTAGATGTTGAGACTGTACTTGTGTTTATTTTCAGTATTTACATGGTTAAATAACTTGTTAAGTAATTAAACAAGTTGGTGAAATAAACGAGATAGTGCAGGAAGAATTTCTAACGGGTTAGAATTAGAAATTACAACAATTTGTATTCTCTCTCTCCGTTGAACTATTGAAGAATAATAAGAAGCTTTGATAAAAGGGTTTCCCCACATTGGGGTTTGTCCCTGGCATCCGCCACATCTTGTGTCCTCTTGTCTTGGCTTGTTTTCTGCATCTAATTTATGTTCTATCTGCAATTACTGTCAATGTTTATAAGTCAATGTGATTGCTACTAGATATAATTGGAATTTGTCATTGCGCTGCTAAAGGAACATTGAAGTAAATTGTCTTAAGCATAGAACATACCTTTGTTATCTAAAATTATCAAAAATCAATCCTAATCTACTAGCATCTTGGTTTCTCAACATGGTATCAAAGCTAAGGTGAAAAAGCAACTTGAAGATCACAATTTGTTGGAAACTTGAAGGTGACTCTATTATAGCAGATATATCTCTCTCACTCACAAAACAAATCAAAAAAGACTTGAAGAATCAGCCATCACTCATTTTTGAAGAAGATCATTGAAGCAGCAATCTCTCTCTTGAAGATATCATTGAAGGCTCTAGGAAACATTGTCACGCTCTTGCTCATTCATCACCCATTACTGAAGAAATCATCATAGCAACTTACAGACATTATTGTAGCAGCCATCCTTGAAGACATCACTATAACAGCCACCACTCAAGAACATCTTTGGAGACTCTTGGAAGCATCATCAACATTCTTGGAAGCACTCTTATAACAACCTCTTCTCCTTTGACAAGTAAGTACTTTACTACATTCTATGTCTCATCCTCCTAGTCAAATGGCATCTAACTATAAGGAAGAAAACAAGCTTGATGGAGCCTCTAATTTCAAGGCTTGGAAGAAAAGAATTGATTTGGTTCTTAGAGAAAATGAAGTCATGGATTTTGTTGAAGGCAATGTTTCAGTACTAGACAAGAACAATGCTCAAGAAATGGCCTTGTATAATAAAAGAGAAGTTAGGGCTCAAAGAATCCTCCTCCAGTCTATCAATAATCACCTCATCTCTTTTGTTTCAACCTTGTCCACATCCAAAGAAGTCCATGACAAACTATATCCAAAGATGAAGATGTGGCCTCAAACCTTATGAAAATCTCAAAATCAAATGATCAACTTCAAGGACTTGGAGAAATAATACATGATCCTGAATTAATCACTTTCGTACTCAATACTCTACCTCCGGATTGGAGTGGTTTTGTTAGTAGCATCTACTCAAGAAAAGATACCCCAACATTTGAAGAACTTTGGGTTCTATATGTTCTAGAAGAAGCAAGGTTGAAAGCCAATGACGACACCGAACCCAATAATGAAAATGCTCAAGCTTTTGCTACTAGATCAAGGAAGAGGTTTGGAATGTAGATATTCACTGTAGATTCAACAACTTATGTGGTATGCTAAAACACAAGACAAGAATCTACTATACTCTTCAACAGAAACCAAAATTGATCGATGAAAACAATAAGCAGAAAAGGAAGAATTTCGAAAGCACATAACACAATATTTCTCTGGGGAAAGCAACTGCTCAAAACCTTGACTATCTATATTGCATTAACCAGAAGATCTGAGAAGAAAATACAATGCTTGCTCAACCCGAACAATTCATGCACAAATACAATCTATCTCTCTACTTCACAAAGCAACTCAAGCCAATACTTAGCCATTTCTGCTATTTGCCAAGCCCCTACTTCCTTGCACAATTCCTTAGAGAATTAGCCCATATTTAATTGGGAAATTCTCTCTCCATAACTGCGCAATCCATCATAGACCCTCAACTGATTGCATGCACCATCTATACAACTCGGAAAATTATACAACTGATAGTACATTGTCCCTGAACTCTAATCTCAACTGGGTCTTCCTCTGAACTGACATGCATGAGTTATTTATGAGTGAATCTTCAGTTAACTAGTGGAGCAGTGAAGTTGCACTGGTGCTCGTCCCCACTACTAGACCTCCTACTAGTTCCTCCAACAATTGGAACTAGTTTAACTAACTATAACTCAGTTAGACTGAGTTAATTAATTACAACTCAAAAGAACTCAACTTGGGCCCCTAAAATTTAGGGATCACTCTACATGACTCTAGATAGACTTCCAACTCAAATTTCCTAAGCCAACTAAGTCAAATTAACTTAGTTAACTATTACAAGTTGCTATGAGAATATAATTTCGATTTAATTTCTAATTTAATTCAAGGACATTAAATTAGGATTTCTTGTTGCTATTTTTAACATGCCCTCTCAACAAGAAAGGGATTATCTGCTACCCCAATCCTGCCTCTGTAAAACTCGAATTTGCATCTCGACAAAGAGTTTGTCAAAATATCTGCATCCTGCTCCTCTGTGGGAATGTACTCCAACAACATAATCCTCCTCTACACACAATCTCGAAGATGATGATACCGGATATCAATATGCTTGGACCGATCATGAAAAACTGGATTCTCAGAGAGTTTGATACAACTCTGATTGTCACAGTAAATCACAGTTGGATCCATCTGTTGACCAAACAAACCAACAAGAATCTTCCTCATCCAAATAGCCTCACAAGTTGCTTGACTAGCATCCATGTACTCTGCTTCTGCTGAATTGAGTGCAACTGATCTTTGTTTCCTATTGTACCAAGAAACAATTGTTGACCCAATACTGAAGATCCCACCTGATGTGCTCTTCCTGTCAGATGGACTCCCTGCCCAATCTGCATCAGTGAAGCCTTGAAGCTTCACTCCCTCTATCTATTTGTACCAAAGACCATACTGAGTAGTGCCTCTGAGGTATCTCAACACATGTTTGGTTGCCTTCCAATACAGCTTGGTCAGCTTAACCATTACTTGACTAAGTTGGTTAATTGCATAACACATGTCCGGTTGTGTGTTCACTAAATACATGAGTGAACCCACAAGCTGCCTGTAAATAGTAGCCTCCACTACTTCACCAGAAGTAGCATCCTCCTTCCTCTAGTTACTACTTAGAGGAGTCTCCATGGGTTTACTGCTCTCCATGTGGAACTTCTTTAGTATCTCGTTGGCATACTTGCCCTGAGAGACAAACAATTCCTCATCTCCTTGCCATACTTCCATCCCCAGAAAGTAGTGCATGAGCCCCAAGTCCTTCATTTCGAACTCTCTTGCAAGATCCTCTTTGCAAGACTTGATCAACTTATCATCACCTATCAGAATCAAATCATCGACATATAAAACAATAATCAACAATTTACCTTCAACCACAATATGGTAAAGGTTCGCATCTGCTTCACTTTTGGTGAAGCCCAACCCAGTGAAATAGCTATCAATCCTGGTGTACCAAGCACGGGGTGCTTGTTTCAATCCATACAACGCTCGCTTGAGTCTACACACATGCAACTCTCTATTGAAGGTCTCAAATCCTTCAGGTTGCTCAATATACACCTCTTCCTCAATCATGTTGTTGAGGAATGTTGTCTTTACATCCATCTGATGTATCTTCCATCCCATCTACGCTAACAGTGCTAGAATGGATCTGATTGATAAGTACCTTGCTACAGGAGAAAAAGTCTTATCATAATCAATCCCCTCCATCTGAGAAAACCCTAAGGCCACAAACCTGACCTTGTGTTTCTCCACACTACCATCCGCTGCTTGCTTTACCTTGTAAAGCCATCTGGAACTCACCATTGACTTGTCGGTCTTGGGCAACATTCAACTTTTGACTGAAAAATGCAATGGACTTACCTTCCCGACTAAGTACCATTCCAATTGTTGTCCCACTAGCATCACAATCCACTTGGAACACTTTGTAAAAATTTAGTAAATCCAACACATGCTTCTTCAACAGCTCAAAACTTCCTTGTGTTGTTGCATTCCATTCAAATTCAACCTTCCTCATGCATGTAATTTGTGGAGCACATATTCCTCTAAAATTCCAAATAATCTTCCTATATAAGCTTGTCAACCCATGAAAGCTTCTTACCTCAAATGTACTCTTAGAAATAGGCCACTAGACAATGGTTCACAACTTCTATAGGAACAATCATTAATCCATATTTGCAGCAGGTCTATGGCAAGTTCTGGGCATATATCTCTGTTCTAAACCCTATTTGATAAACAGTCGAGGAGATAACTTCATTTTTTTAAAGCCGCTGTACTCCTCTGGTTTGACCGAACTCCATTGGAAATTTTGTGATCCTAATTAAATGATCTATGGAAAAGATCTATAATTCTATATCTGCATAGTGTTATGAAGAGAAGATCCAATGCGAGCCTCAGAACTTTGATATGAGTCCTCTCCGCAGTAATGGGCTAAGACCCCTGTGATATGTTTCTAAAAGGAAGCGCATGTTTGGATCTTCATTTGACCTCTTTGTGGCATGCATTACATCTTTAATATTTTCGAAAATATAAGTCTAATCGAGCTTCTGAGCAAGCTCTGTCATCCAGACTCATAATCCTTGTATTCAAGGCTTTGTTTCAAGCAAGTTAATTCCAGATCGGTGGAATCATGCAAGCCTCTTTATGGCATTTCATGAACTCTGAGACGCAGATCATATCTCTGTTGTGCGAAGTTCTCATGATCCTGTGAACTCCTGTTATATGCAAAATGGAATAATACGAAAGAAGTCTGAGCCTTCTGAAGTGCGAATCTGGATCCAAATCCTTGTGATAAAGCGAAGTCAATAAAGGTCTACCTTGTAGCAATTGCGAAGGTCTGTGGTCCATGCTTGATGGATAGGTGAAGTTCTGAAATATTCATGCAAAGTATGAACTCAGTAGGAGTTGAATAAGGCATCAAATTCATTCTAACGTTGCATACCATTCATTATGAACTCATTAGGAGCTGAATAAGGCATCAAATTCATTCTGAAGTTCCATTCACTACAGAGGAATGTTCATCATATATTTTTTTTTGTTGTGATCCATTCTTGGAAATCAGTAGATGATTGGGCCAATGATCTATCACTGATATACTGTGTAAATGACAAAGTTCAAAATCTTCTAGTCTATGAAAGATTTGGTTCTACAGTGTGTTCAGAAGCCTAGGGTACATAATAACCTGAATATAGGCCAAGATCCTTGACATATGATCTGTGTAAGATCATATAAGTCCGATGTCATACACCATTATTGAGATGCAATCTAATATGCATGTGATTGAGACTCTAAGTCACTATCTCTGTAGGCACCTTATCTTTGTATTTTTTTTTAAATCTGAATTATAAAGAGAAAGAATCTGAAGTTAGTCTCTGAAGCATGATCCATGACCCGAGCTTATGTAGCATCCGAATGACATCAAAGTCATTTCTGTAATTTGAGGCATCTAAGTTAACGCTGAGGTATTCGAGCTACTGCAATTCTGAGTCATGTGAACTCTTTGATCTCTTTTTGATCTAGATGATCCATGAAAAGTCAAATGCATTGATGCCTGTAAGAAGTCAAGTACTAATGTGTTTCAGCTCTGATCTCTGAGGTAATCTCCTAAAGGTATATATAAGTGTGAGCTCAGTTAAAACAAGCTGACCTGAATATATATTTATCACTTGATGAATTGCATGAGATCATTATCATGACAACTTATTTATGTGAGCTAGCTACGTCCTCTCTCATATCTTTGATGGAGCTGCTGATCCCAGAGTATCATGGCCTTGACAACGACTTTCTCTAGATTCCATATCTCCGGAGCAGGCTATCAAATTGTGTGATCGAAATTTTTTTTTGGAGTTAGGGCTGATGGAGTCATTTTTGCTATCCCTGGAGTTAATGGCACCTACTCCATGCAAATATTCAACTCTGATGGCAGTGAACTGTTGATTTTGGGTAGTAGCATCGGATGTGCTCTAGCCATAAAATTTGGTGGAGATGCTAAGGCACATGAGATCTCCAAGACCTAGAAGTTGTTTGGAGAAATTCCACCCAGATGAAGAGATATTAAAATAATTAATATTTTTAATGAGTTCCTAAGTCTAAACTTAGGAAAATAAAAATATTAATTTGTATCACTATAATATGGGTGAGAAAGTTCTAAGTGACGAGGATCAAGCCACTTCTAATCTTAGCCATTGATTAAGGACTTAATCTCGGTTGTTGAATCGTCAACAGGAAAAGTATAAGAGGAGGCTTGAGGGTCAGTTGGAGACACGCCAAGAGAGATCAAGAATTTGATTTTCTGGGGCGAGGTTTGCTGAGGAAATCGAGTTCGTAATCAGTTGCAGTGAGGGGCAGTTCAGCAAGGGATTTCCATCCAAGGCTGAAGAATACATAGCAGAGAGGCAATGAAGTGCTGGGAGAGACAGTGCACACCGTAGAAGCGCTGATGAAGAGGTCGTAGGAGCTTACGCAGAGGACGCAGGGGTCGTAGAGGCTGACACATAAGCCGTAGAGGGCTTCAGAGACAGCGTTGGGGAGATTCTGTGGGGCAGGCTAGGAGCAAATCAACAAATTCTGAGCCAGAATAGGGTGACGCAATTCCTGAGCAGTGCTTGGAGCAGTTTTTGCTGTCCAACATAGGGAACAACTGGAGTCGCTGTGGGGTTTGATCATCCGATTGCTGATTTGTCAGAATCTTTGTCTCCAGATAGAGGTACTACTGCCAAGGATATTCTTTGTTGGGTGAGACATTGCTCGCACCCTAGTTGTATTCACGAAATCTGCTTAATAATACAAACCCTCTATATGCTGCACCATTTTTCCCGAAGTGGATTTTTTCGGGGACAATTGTCCAAAAATAACGATGTCCCTTGTGTTATTGTTTCTGTTTATTTCAATGCATGATCTGTATATCTATGAAGGCTGCAATAGTGTTTACTTAGATGTTTATGCAATTAAATAACTTGTTAATGTAAAGAACAAGTAGGAGAGTGTAAACCAACAATTGAAGTAGGGGTTTTTGATGTGTTAGATTCAGAGATTTTCACATGGTATCAAAGCAATTGCAGATCATAGGCGACTAAAGGCACAAGCCAAGAAATCCGAAGAATTTGCAGCAGAAAAGCAGTTGTCTCGAGTGATAGCGTTGTTCCAAAGCCAAAGACGCAGAAGGGGAGTGACACAATGCAGAGAAGGTGACGCAGAGGCTCACGCAGTGCCTGCGTCAGCATTCTGAGCTAGGTGAAAGTGACGCAGTAGCTAGAAGGAGCCCACGCAATAGCTGCGTCAACTGTCTAGGCTAGCGCAGAGGCAGAGGGAGTCAGATCAAACTTACGCAGTGCCAATTCATCTTTCTGAGCCAGGAAGGATCAGCTCTCACTATGATTGCGCAGAGCCAAAAGGGCTCAGATTTTTCAGTTGTCGGGGCTAAGGGAGCTGAGCAGATTTCGATTTGAGGAGCTTGTGGGATGTTGTTTCTGTCAGTGCATAACAGTGTCTAAGGACACTAAACCAAGGTATAGGGAAGCGCTACCTCGACAGATTTCTAGCCAAGAAATCTACATCCGGGTTGCAGCAGCAAAGGAGGATTGGAGAGGAGTGATTCGACAGTTAGCAAAAGGATTTCCGAGAGGGAAATCAAGACTCAGAGGGAGTCCAGAGAAGAGGAGCAGAGATGGCAGTGAATGGATTGAGGGATCAGGACAGATTGGACGGGGCTTCCAATTTTGTCATCTGGAAGGCCAGGATCCTGAAAATCCTGGATAAACATCGCATCAAGGACTATGCCTTGAAAACAGTAACTGTCCCAGTTGACCCTGATGCAAATGAGAAGTATGAGGAGGCCATGGCGAAGGCAAAATGCATGATCCTAGACGGGGTCAAGGATCATGTAATACCACATATTGCTAAGAAGTCAACAGCAAGGGAGCTATGGAAGATCCTGACCACCTTATACCAGGGCTCTTCCATGCAGCAGAAGATGTTATTGGAGAATCAGCTGAGGTCATATCAGCTGCAGAAAGGAGAGGAGATAGATCCATTCTTTCTCAGGTTGCAAGGAATTTGCGACCAGCTTACTTCCATGGGGTCTACAATGGATCCAAAGTTCATGGTCAAGACTGCCCTGAATGCAATCTCCGAGGAGTGGGAGACGTCTATCCAAAGCATTTTGGGCTGAGCAACTCTCCCCAGTTGGGAGGAGATATGGGCAGCTCTTTAACAGGAAGAGCTCGAGAGATTGACCAAGGCGAAGAGTGGCGGTAAGGGAGTTTGAATCAAGGAGGAGGATGTAGGTCTCGCATCAGCAAGACATCAAGGAGTACAGAAGAGGAAGAAGAAAGACATCTCCAAGGTCAAGTGCTTCAACTGTGGGGAGCTGGGACATTATGCCTCTCAGTGCCCCAGGAAGAAAGGCAAGGGAGAAGCTTCTGACTCAAAGGTTGCTCCAGCAAAGGCGGAGAAGGATGTCGAGACTGATGACGATTATGCCATGAGTGCTCATGCGCCTCTAGAGAAGAGGTGGGGAGACATGGAGTTGTAGTCGAGAGGACTACAGAAAAAGGGGCAGGATCCTTGAGGTGCCCAAACTCTTGGATCACATATAGCTACAAGAGCCCTTAACGATAGTAGCATGATGACAGGTGTCGGGTGGAGCAAGATGTGATGGAGCGATAAGGCAGTGCTAGAGTGCAAAAGTCTATAGCAGTGCAGTGGAGGTTGCAGCAGTGCAAGAGGCACAAAAGAGGTTGCAGCAACGCAGTGGCAGCAGAAGGAGCACAAGGCAGCAGCAGAGGTGGCTTTAGCATCGTGAGGCTTCCAGACTGACCGGGATGTCAATATTTGGGTGAAGTCAATTACTTACTTCTCGGTAACTGAGTTGCAGTGCAGCAGTTAGCAGTGGCAGTGCTATGGGCAGCATGGGCAGCATTTTGAGAGGGAGCTGCACTAAAAATGTAGCAGTGGTAGTGGCAGTGTCATGGGCAACAGTACAGGAAGCAGCAGTGCAGTGGATGTGGAGCAGCAGGCCAAACATCAGCACAGAGGACCGATGCGGAGGATCAGTGTGATGTTTCTATGGTGAAGCATTGCTAGAGCACATTCCTCGCTAAGAGGGAGTGTTGATTTTGGGTAACATTGGATGTGCTCTAGCCATGAAATTTGGTGGAGAGGCTAAGCCACATGAGATCTCTAAGACCCAGAAATCGTTTGGAAAAATTCCACCCGGATGAAGAGATATTAAAATAATTAATATTTTTAATGAGTTCCTAAATCTAAACTTAGGAAAATAAAAATATTAATGTGTATTAATATAATATGGGTGAGAAAGTTCTAAGTGACGAGGATCAAGCAAGTTCTAATCTTAGCCGTTGATTATGGACTTAATCTCGGTCGTTGAATCGTCAACATGAAAAGTATAAGAGGAGGCTTGAGGGTCAGTGGGAGACACACCAAGAGAGATCAAGAATTCGATTTTCTGGGGCGAGGTTTGCTAAGGAAATCGAGACACTGATCAGTTGCAGTGAGGGGCAGTTCAGCAAGGGATTTCCATCCAAGGCTGAAGAATACATAGCAGAGAGGCAGTGAAGTGTCGGGAGAGATAGCGCAGGCCTTAGAAGGGCTGACGCAAAGGCTGTAGGAGTTGACACAAAGGACGAAGAGGGTTGTAGTGGCTGACGCAGAAGTCGTAGAGAGCTTCAGAGGCAATGTTGGGGAGATTCTGTGGGGCAGATTGGGAGCAGATCAACAAATTCTGAGTCAAGATAGGGTGACGCAGTTCCTAAGTAGTGCCTAGAGCAGCTTTCGTTGTCCAGCATTGGGAACAGTCAAAGTCACTGTGGGGTTTGATCATCCGGTTGCTGATTTGCTGGAATATTTGTCTCCAGATAGAGGTACTACTGCCAAGGATATTCTCTGTTGGGTGAACCATTTCTGGCACCCTAGTTGTATTCACGAAATCTGCTTAATAATACAAACCCTCTATATGTTGCACCGGTTTTCCCGAATTGGGTTTTTCCGGGGACGATTGTCCAAAAATAACGGTGTCCCTTGTGTTATTGTTTTTGTTTATTTCAATGCATGATCTGTATATCTGTGAAGGCTGCAATAATGTTTACTTCGATGTTTATGCAATTAAATAACTTGTTAATGTAAAGAACAAATAGGACAGTGTAAACCAGTAATTGCAGTAGGGGTTTCTGATGTGTTAGATTCAGGAATTTTCACATGAACCTGAGATGTGTGGGAATGGAATGCACTGTTTTTATAACATGAGTTGGTCTAATTATTCCCAAGCTTCATGTGGTTGGTTAGGTGATGGTTGATATGGGTCAACTAAATTCTGCCTGCTGCAAATATGTCGGAAGGATGAAGCAGCTGTTAAGCCTGAATTGTTGATGGAAGGGAAAACATGGATAGTTAATTGTGTTAGCATGAGAAATCCTCATTAAAGTTTGAAAATAGGTTTGCTTTCATTTAAGACCTGATTTATTGAAAAAGCTCATGCTACTAGAGATTCTTGATTTGAAGTTATGATGTCTCTCTGAAATTTGCTCTATTAAAGAGAAACGACGTCCTTCTTAAAGACTGCAACAGATCTTACACCTATTGAGTCTCTTTGGCTTCTAATCAAGGACTTGGAAAACTAAAAGTGTTGACCTATTTTGGACTTACCCTAGTGGGAGTGTGAACTTGAAAACCCTAATATTGACAGCACGAATAAAATTCAAGGATGTTGATCAAGGACAATGTAGATCAGAACCTCTATCAAGTCTAAAGGGGTTATGAAAGCCCAGGGTCTGTAGATTGATTGCTCTGCTTAAATAAAGGAACCCTAGTTTCTAGAAGTTTTCACATTTTGATGATGAGGTTGTTTTGCAGGTTCAATGTAGAAGACTAAAAATTTAGAGGGAGTTGTCATGATCTGAAAAGATAAGTATTTTTGTGCTTTGTTTTTTATTTTTAAATCGTTGCTAATGATGTGGAATTCTTGATGATGATATCGATTCCTTGATAATGAGATAACGATAATGTGGACTCGTTGATAACATGGACTTGTTGATGACATGATTCGTTAATGACATGGACTCGTTAATGATGTTGATGATGATAATGTGGACTCGTTGATAATGAATTGGACTAGACTCGTTGACTGATGATGATGAACTCTTTGATGTTCCGGACTCCTTGATGTGAACTCTTTGTTGATGATGATGTGAACACCTTAATAATGTGGATGTTAACTCTTCGTTGATGTTGATGTGAAGATGTGGATAATGGACTCCTTGTGAACTCTTTGACTTTCTGATAATATGGATGATGATATGGACTCCTTAATGATGATGAAGAGGACTCCTAGTTGTAGACTCCATTGATGATGTTAATGATGTGGACTTCTAAACGATGAGAACTCTTTGATGATGGTAGGGACTCCTTGATGATGTAATGAAATTGACTCGATTTGAGAAGGCTAAAATCAAGAGGGAGTTGACACACTCTTGAAATATAAGTATTATCTTGATTGTTTCTATTGATTATTTCATTATGAGTCTTTTGCCTTGCTTGGTTGTTCTTGATCTTCCATAGCTTCCTAGTGAGGATTGCAAGTACATAATGAAGACTGCCAAGGTATGGAAATCGTTGAAAATGACGGAAGAACAATGTGACAAAAGGACTCGTGATAGGCTTTGCACTCAAAGGGAGCAGACAAGATCAAGCATGTTTCTATGAAGAACACTTATGTGTAAGAGGGATCTGCTTTTGAGGCATGAACCTAGTGATATCCTTGAGACAATGGACTACAAATCCATCAATATCTCCCTAATGAATGATTTGAAGAAGCTGCAAGACTCTAATATTGTTAGTTCTAATCTGTTGGATTCTACTATGGTTGTTGATGCCTACCTCTGTCAGCAGCCATTTATTATCTGTTGGATAATGGATTCAACTATGGACACTGATATTCGCTTCTATTGTTGCCAATAATTGCTTCTCTAAGAAGCCACTGCTAAAGTTTACTATTCTCTGCTGATATTTGCTTCTAAGAAAAGCCCTAGCTGAAGCTGAATGAACAATTGAATGTTGAGATCCACCACGGCTACATTTTTTATGTTGAATTGGTTGTTGATGTAAATAAATTGGAATGACTGAGAATCCCCTTAAAGAAGGAGCACTAACTACATAGCATCATATTATGGGCCATCTCCTGTAGGCTATGTATCATGACACTGTGTTGTCCGGGAGATGTATTGATGAATCCTCCTGTAGGTTGTGTGCCATGAAACCTTGTGGTCTGGAAGATGTATTGTTGAATCCTCCTGTAGGTTGTGTACCATGAGACCGTGTGGTACGGGAGATGTATTGTTGATTCCTCCTGTAGGTTGTGTGTCGTGAGACCTTGTGGTTCGGGAGATGTATTTTTGATTCCTCCTGTAGGTTGTGTGCCATGAAACCTTGTGGTCCGGGAGATGTATTGTTGATTCCTCCTGTAAGCTATGTATCGTGAGACCTTGTGTTCTGAGAGATATATTGTTGATTCCTCCTGTAGGCTGTGTGCCATGAAACCTTGTGGTCCGGGAGATGTATTGTTGATTCCTCCTGTAGGTTGTGTGTCGTGAGACTTTGTGGTCCGAGAGATGTATTGTTATGCTATGAGATCTCATGGTCAGGGAAATGATTTGAGATGGATGTTATGTATCTTTCCTTATGATGAGAGTGATGATCTCTCCCTTAGGTTGTGAGCTGTGAGACCTATAATTGGTCAGAGAGATTGATCCTGACAAAGAGAGAGGTTTGTATTTGTGATCTCTTCCTTAGGTTGTGGGCTGTGAGACCTACGATTGGTAGGGAAGGTTGACCTTGAGAGAGAGAATGAAAAGTACCTCCTTGGCTATGAGGGAGTGTTGAATATTATAGTAGCCATGGTCAATATTTTCATCATGGAAATTTAAATTAAATATTTACCTCCTAAATCATGATAGGTCATCTCCACTAAAAGACCAGTCGGTTGGGCCCCTTTAAGGCACCCATTCAACCCCCTATGATGACTATATATATGTGAGGAATTGCTCCTCATCTGGCAATTTGTTTTGAACAATTATATATGTGTTTCTATGAGCTATTGAAGGAAAAAGGGCCGAAATTTCAAGAGGAGGCCAAAATTCTAGGAAAGGTCGAAATTTCAGGAAGTTGGTTTTTGACATGGCACATGATCATGATTTTGGTTACTTGTTTGGTGATTATTCTGCTATTTGTTATTTATGATCTATTGATGAATCTGAAAACTCTCTCTCTCTCATAAGGAAGAACTTTTCCTGAGTTTTCCCCTTTTAGATTTTGCCCTAGCTATGTGCCTAATTTCTATGTCTCTTGCCTTATGGTTTCTTGGTATTTCCACTGTGATTTGCTACTGCTCTTTTATTCTTATGAACGATTTTCTTATCACTATTTAATAAAATAAATGTTAAGTAATATTGATAATGTTTTGATGCTGTGAAAAATATGAAAATTATTCCAAGCTATGCCATAGATAAAAAAATTCAACAATGTACACCTCAAATTCCAACTTCTGAATAACCTTAGTTAACACTAGGTTTTCAATACTACCTCCATCAACAATGAAAGAACACCTCCAATATTGCATTTAGTCTTGAAAACGACATTTATTTGCTCTGACTACCTTATCTTCAAGTTATTTCTTTGGCTTCAATAACACTATGTTGAACATTAGATTTTCTCATAAACCAGCTGAACTTCAACTATGTCATCTCCAACAACAAATCCAATCACTCTCTGCACCTAATTGCACCAAGAGGTGCATTTTATAGCACAATATGAGGTAGATGTGTAATGTGACTAATGTTGGCATTGACATACATTAGCCCAGAAACAATAATAAAATTAGCATTATATAGCTCAATATTTGGTTAGATGTGTAACACGAGTAATGTTGATTTTAGCATACATAAACACAAAAAATAATAATAATAAAAAAAATCGAATCTATACAAACCAACCTATATCCATCTTAAACCAAATATACCAACCCCCAAGAGAGAGATCAAATCCCTCTATGTGCAAACTTTTTCTCAAATTATTGCATTGTCAAATAGGTTTGCACCTCAAAGGATTTGATACATTTCAGTACTTGATAAATCTGGGTTAAGATGGATTTGGGGCAACGTTAAATGAGCTCTTCCTTGTTGCTTTCTTCCAATAGTTAATTTGTCTGAAGATTCATAAGTCTAATGCCCTTGTGCTCCACACTTGAAGCATGTCCCACTGAATCTTCCTCTTCTACCTATAGGAGATCCTCTTCCTCTTTTTAGTGCGTAACATTGATTTTAGCATACAACACCACAGAAAATAATAATAACAATAACAATAAAAAAAATTGAAATTTGTATATACCAACTTATATCCATCTTAAACATGATATACCAAGGCCTGAGAGAGAGAGAGAGATCAAATCCCTCTAGGTGCAAACTTTTTCTCAAATTATTACATTATCAAATAGGTTTGCAACTCAAAGAATTTGATATGTTTCAATGCTTGATAAATCTAGCTTAAGATGGATCTAGGGCAATGTTATATGAGATCTTCCCTCTTTCATTCTTCCAGTAGCTAATTTCTCTGAAGATTCCTAAAATTGATGCCCTTTTACTCCACACTTGAAACATGCCCTAGTAAATCTTCCTCTTCTTACCTCCAAGAGATCCTCTTCCTCTTTAAGCTTCATAATTGCGTTTGGGGTTTTGGCTACCACTCATGTTGGTCACTTCTTGCTTTCTTCCACTTGTTTATCCTCTTCTAAACATTTTTCTTCCTCTATTTTTTGTTCCTTTTCCTCTAAAACTTTGTTGTTTCCTTAAAAACTTCTCTTCTACCTAGAGGACTAGTCGGTGTGCCTTTGCAATTGTCAGGGCATGCATTTGTAACTCCACGAATGATGCACTCTATTAGGAAAATCAGTAATATATACAAGGAGAGAGAGACTATTGGGATCTGTATTCCAATGTCTCTTTATCCTCTCATTTGTGGAATCTGTCGAAACTTATTGTTTACGTGACCTCCAGGAGACAACTCCTAATGCAAGACTCATAACATAACCTGAAGTAGATACTCCATTTTTTTATCTCCATCAAAATCAAAATCAGAGTACCCAATTAAGCTGAAGTCATCCACCTGTGTATACTTGAGTCCAAAGTCTTGAGTTCCCTTCAAGTACCTTGAAACTCTTTTTGCAGCAGACCAATGACCCTCACAAGGCTTTTGCATAAACCTGGAGAGGATTCCAACAGCAAATGAAATGTCCGGTCTAGTAGTAGTTAGGTAGTTAGGACTTCCTACGAGTTGTTGGTACTTTGTTGCATCCTCAAATTCATTTCCTTCTGTGGATTTGAGCTTTAAATTTTGTTCCAATGGAGTGGTCAAAGGATTGCACTCAGCCATGCCAAATTTGTTCAACAAATCTCCAATATTGATCATTGAACTTCAATGATCAATTTAAGTTTAAATTTAAACAAGAACTAATGTTTAAATTGATCACTCAGCCATGCCAAATATGTTCAACAAATCTCCAATGTTGATCATTGAACTTCAATGATCAATTTAAACAAGAAATTCGGATGTTGGGTTATTTTAATACCTAGATAGTAATGAACATATCCCAAATTTGTCATCTCAAAACCTTTCCTCAATTCTTTCTTTATGGATGCAATGTAATTTTCATTGTTCCCTGTCATCAGTAGATCATCTACATACACCACAAGATATACAACATTTTTTCCAACTTTCTTGACAAACAAAGTTGCATCATCAAGATCATAGTGTTTGAAATTTAGTTTCAAAAGATGCTCAGTCAATTTCTCATACCAGCTCATGGTGCTTGTTTGAGGCCATACAAGGATTTGACAAGCTTACATACTTTGTGCTCCTGTCCCTTCACAACAAATCCTTCTGGTTGAGACATAAAAACATTCTCTTTCAAATCTCCATTCAAGAAAGCAGTTTTTACATCCATTTGATGGACTTTCCAACCGTTACGAGTTGTCAAGGCAAAGAGAGACTAGATGGTACCCCATTTTGTTGTGGGGGCAAAAGTCTCCTCATAATCGACCCCTTCCTTTTGTGCAAAACCTTTTGCCACGATCCTAGCTTTATGCTTGTGAAGTGAGCCATCTACTTTATACTTGTTCTTGAAGACCCACTCACAGCTAATCAGTTTGGTTCCCAATGAAAGGTCCACCAACTTCCAGGTTTCATTCTTTATCAGAGCATCATACTCTTTCTGCATTGCTTCTTTCCATTCATCATGAGAAGCAACTTCTTTGAAGGAAGTTGGTTCGAAATTTGTAGACAAATTTAATTCATAATCATAAGAAACATCCATATCAACAGTTGAATCAGAATTGTCTACATCACCTCCATTATGTCTAGTAGAACTTCTTGTTCCTGTCTTTCCAACCTCATCAGGATGAACACTTTCAAGTGTCTTGGAGAGCCATTTTGGAGGACCTTTCTGAGATGGCCCAGGTTGTTCAATTGACTGAGATGGGGCTGAATCAAGATTTAGCCTTCCAATTCTCTCAATCACATCACTCAAAGTGTCTTCTTGATCAATAGTTGGAGCTTCATGAGGGGGAGAGAGTGCTTCAAAGGAGATTCCACAGATTGATCCAGGATAGGGATCCCCCCTTCAAGATGTGGAATCTCATTATCAAATTCCTGAAAAGATTTTGCATGTCTGAATCTATCCAAGCAATCAAGTTGTCGCTCAACAACATTGTCAGTCTTGGAAGATTCAAGAAAGATCACATCTCTAGACAATATAAACTTCTTATTTACTTCATCATAGAGACGATATGCTTTGGAGGTATCTGAGTACCCCAAGAAGATACATTTTCAACTCCTTACACCAAGTTTGTTTCTTTGTTCCTTAGGTATCAAGGCATAACAGGTGGAACCAAAAACCTTGAGATGCCTCACCGAAGGAATGTGGCCATACCACATTTCATAGGGAGTCTTGTTTTTTAGAGCATGAGATGGACATCTATTCTTAATATACACTACACATAGAATTGCATCAGTCCAGAACATCAACTTTACATTTTTGAAAAGCATCATTGAATGTACCATATTTAAGATTGTCCTGTTCATTCGTTCGGCTACACTGTTCTGTAGAGGATTATAAGGCACTGTTGTTTGATGTTGAATACCATGCTGGCTAATAAAGTTTTCAAATTCATTTGAAGTATATTATTTTCCATTATCAGTACGAATAGAGCCAATATGAGATTGTGTATTGTTTTCAATCCATGCATAAAAGTTTTTGGATGTTTCGAAAGCTTCAGATTTGTTCTTCTGTAGATATACCCAACACATTATGGTGTAGTCATCAATAAAATCCATCATGTATTTATTTCCATTTGCAGAAGGAATAGGCATAGGGCCACACAAGTCAGAATGAATCAATTCAAACTAACGGGCATGCAACTTTGTCTTCAAAAAATCATCAAATAATGATGCAAACAATGATACAGGCTCTCAATATTGACCAACGCACATATACAAACTCATATGAACCAACGCATACCATCAACACATCCCTCAAATACCAACCATTATACATGGACCATCCAACTTATACCATCACACATAAAGTTCATCGTACAAGGCATAAAATATATAAGCAAATTCCAACACAGTCCAGCGCAATTAAAATGAGCCAACTCATATAACAACCAGCAGATAATACCAATCAAACCTCATGGAGAGCATGGCTCAACACACATATAAATGGCTCAATTTAACACTATGCATATAATTCAATTCAACATAGAACACCATCACCAATACATATGCCAGAGTTTAATGCACATAGGATTTAAAGCACATAAGATTTAACGCACATATGAATATGCACATACCAAGATATTCATAGGATTTTTCTATGTATCATATATATCTTTCAACGCACCATACACTGCTACACCAGCTTGCTACTTTAATCAATGCATCGAAGGGACACTTAACTAACACTCATATAATCTCAATGTTACGGCTCGGGATAAACTCACTATTATCCTATGCTGGTTCAATGCAGAGCTTCAAAACTATTCAACGCGTTCACAAACAACCAAATTAGAGAGAATACGACCAGCAATCAATTTCACACATTTCTGAAGACTACTACAATCGCTTTCAACAGAGAATTAACACATAGGGATGTGGAGAAGGTTCATTGCACAAATAATCTGAAGAGATAAGTCAGCATACACGCCAACAGAGAATTAACATTCCAAATTTTGCAAAGGACAAAGCAGGGAATAAAGAAAAATTTTATGTCAAGGGAGAGAGGAGTTACTGAGCATAAAAGACTAGATTGGGACTTGTAGCTCTGATACCATGTCAGCCAAGCATTGGTAACTCCACGAATGAAGCATTCTATTAGGAAAAGCAATAATATATACAAGGAGAGGGAGACTATTAGGATTTGTATTCCAATGTCTCGTCATTTTCTCATTAGTGTATTTACAATATTTATTCCTAATCCCTAAAGATTAGGTGTCAAAAACAACTAAGCAAATTCTCACCATACTAATCTTGTCCTTAATGGCATATGTGAGACCATTCACATATTTAACAATGGCTTCTTCACTTTCTTCACTTCGTCCAAACCTTATGAACAACTTATAAAGCTCCTTTGAATAATCCTTAACAATCATATATTTTTGTCTTAAGTTTTGTAGCTTTCTAAATAGATTTAAATAGTCATCCACATGGAATAGTTGACCCTTCAATTTAGAAACCATTCTATCCCAAGCTTTTACCTTCTATTTGCCCTTCTTCTATTGATTTAATAGCACATTATACCATCACACGGTTGCATGACCTTTTCACTTTGTACATGCAAACTTCACTCTTCTAGGATCTTCAAGTTGTTAAATGCGAAGAATGTCTCTTTTACTCCAATCTCGTTCAAAAGATGTTAAAAATTCAAGTGCAATCCCATTCAAAAGATGTTAAAAAATTCAAATGCAGTCTTGTTCAAAAGATGTTAAAAATTCAAATGCAAAGATTCTATTCTAGTAAATAAATTTTTGAGGTAAGATCATTTGTTTAGAAGTGATAGCTCTCACTAGGTAAATGGCCAAATTTCAAGTAAGCAACACACACTTAGGCATTTGATCAAACAATCCCTTGAAGGTGCTTGGTTCCCAAGGTTATGCCATCTTCAATGCCAAAATGAATCTTAAGTATATTTTTTTTAGGCACTTCCTTCAACTAGTAGTGCTACCTATTACCCAATAAACACTTAAGCCAAAAATGGTCAGCACTAAGGCTAGGTACTTTGTCCATTACCATGTCTAAACTACTTGCCCAAACATTACAACCCACAAGATGCTAACATGTTTTAGGGGGACCAAACCCTAGTGGGGAGAATATCACTCCCATGCTTTACCAACCAAACAATGCCTTGTCGACAGATCTAGGGTATATTAGACCATAATATATTGAACATATTCCCTCTGACTCTATGGTATGGCGTACCGTATCAAAGTGAACCCAGTAGAGTAGTTAAGACCACATGTCTTAGCAAAGGTTCTTGGTTAATAAAAGCCCTCAAAGTTTTAAAAAATACAATCAGTGGTTTGCAACTTTGCACTTTGCAAGTAAAATATAATGGTAAAGATAGTGTCTTTCGAACCTTGGATCAGTGGGATAGGAATCAGGATAGGATGAGAATAATATACAATAATCTAGCAAGGAATCAAAGTTATAAAGATAAATATACTATAACTTATAAGTGGTTATAATCATTTTAACGCCACATGCAAAAAAATAAATGTGAATAAGTGGTTTGCAGCTAAATTATAAAGGTGAAGATAGTGACTCTGGAACCTTGGATAGGTTGTATAGGATAGTAAGGGAATCATGTGTTTTACAGCAATTAAGCAGAGTTATAGAGATAACTATACAGCAAGTGATCAAACTCATTTAAGAAACTGTGGGGGTGTTTCATACCCCCACAAGGTTGAAATCCAACAGAGACGTGTTTTGCTCCTTTATTGTTTCGTGCTGCAATGGAATCTTTCAAGTGTGTAGTAAGCGGGCTATATTTCATTGTACTACTCCTAGATTAGGGAAGGGCCCTCTTGCCGCACAGTGATAATTAGAAGTATTTCGACAGTATTTTAATTTTAGTAAATTAACAATGATCATTGATAACATAGCAGCTCTTTCAAAGGGGAAGTGCAAATTTCAAATCTCTCACTCCCATGTTAATGTTAAAGTAAATGTTGAATAGTGTTTGATACAGAGTTATGGTTCATCGCTTCTAAGAAAGAGGAACGCAATCAACAAAAAAATGTAAAGATAATTCAAGATACAAGGATCGAAGAAAGGGCGTGCACACCTGTTAGCGTGTAGGAGCGCAGCGGGGCCGAGATACTTCTCGGGGTTCCACCAGTAGCTAGGGCAGGAAGTGCTGCAACAGGCGCAGAGAATACACTCGTACATGCCGTCGAGCTTGGCCCGATCCTTCTTGCTCTGGAGATTCTCCTTCCCATCCGCAGGGGGCGTCTTCCTCTTGAGCCAGGGTTCGATGCTCTTGTACTGATTATAGAAGTTGGTCATGTCCACAACCAGGTCTTTGATAACGAACATGTGCGGCAAGGGCGTGATGGTGATGGCTGAATCGGAGGCGGTGTCGATCTTGGTGAGGCAGGCGAGGCCGTTGCAGCCGTTAATGTTCATGGCGCAGGATCCACAGATGCCCTCCCTGCAGGAGCGCCTGAAGGTGACCGAGGGGTCCGTCTCGTTCTTGATCTTGATCAGAGCGTCCAGCACCATGGGCCCGCACTCCTTCGTATTTATCGTGTAGTTCTCCAGCCGGGGCTTCTCTGCGTGCTCCGGATCCCAGCGGTATATCGAAAAGGTCTTCGGCTTCGATGCCTTCGGCTCTGCTGCGGATGTGGCCGTGCTGGAGAAGGAGCGGGCGAGAACCGAACCCACGCCTTCTCCTCCACTGGGGAGCCGACGAAACACACGCGAGACTGCTGACATTGTATGGATGTATGGATTGATCGATCGCTCAGGTCCCTTCCAACAGCCTCCAGAACCGATTTCTAAGAATCGCAGACAAACCAAAATTAAATCAATTGGAGTGAAAGAGATTTTAACATATATATTCCGCAAAACTCAGAGCCTCTTATTGGCCTACGTGACACGGACCTTAACTTTTATTATTGGTCTACGTGGTACAAATCTCACTTTTATTATTGGTCTACGTGGTACAAATCTCACTCTCTTATTGTTGGCTTACGTGGCTCAAATTTTCACCAGGGTCCGTAGCAGTCATTTAATTGAAGGAGACTTTGAAATATATATAAACCCAGTGTTTATTATTGGTCTACGTGGCACAAAACCCCCCTCTTATTGTTGGCGTATGTTGCTTGAAATATCACCAGCGGCGGCAGCAGTCATTTGCAATTTTAGCTCTCTATTTTTAAGTCAATGTGGGCAGGGACGGGCAAAGTTTTCCCCGTGCTCTTTAATTTCTGTTCATTTGCAGGAAATTTGGAAAAGGTTGATGTTATTGTTTGAGACTTTTCTGGTATTTCTTTTAATGTGATATGTTGCTCTTTGACTGCAGTCAGGATAATGCTAGCTAATCCATGGGCCCGGCCACAACTCTATGGTGTTCAATTGAATTGATAGGCATTGTATATGAATCTGGTTAGCGTTCTTTATTGAATTTCTAGTTTTTCTATATATTTTATTTATTGTGTTTGCTATACACAATGTTGGTTTCAAAGGTGTTAGTGGATATAGCTAAAATTAAGATTAAATAGATGTTGGTTATTTTTCTTAGAGTGGGAATACGACATACTTGTGTTAAGACAAAGAATGTTTGCTATGTGAACCAATAAATGGAAACTATATGTTTACTATTTATCATAAACAAACAAGGCAATGTTTTCCATAATCTCAAGAGTGGGACACTATATTCCAAATTCTCAATGTCAATATGGCATCTGGTTTTATATTTTTTTCTTTGATGAAGGTTCATCGTTATTTTTGTATATTTTGTTTGTAAAGGTTAGTGAAACTCTGTGTCCCTCAACATTATGGGAAATTCTTACTATAGGAGTTTGGCATGGATGAGTTTTTGTTTAAAATTTAATTTATGATTTATTTTTATGGGTAATCATATGGATGAGTTTTTACTTAAAAACTAATTTGTGATTTATTTTTATGGGTAATCATATAAATGTTTCTTAATTGCATTAGTGACTCACTATAAGGGTATTTAATTCTATACATGGAGTTACCTAGTTGGGCAATTTGTTTTTTCTTTTTTAATGTCAATAACTTAATTATTTTGGAATTTCATCACTATTGATCATGAAAACAATATAGAAGCTACAATTGCCTAGGCCAACGGTCCTCTACAAGGTTCACTTTATAGGTTTGGTTTAGAGCTATCATTGTCAACTACTAGTGATCAACTTGATTTGGATTGAGTTCAAAATCGTATAACATTACAAGAATATTGTATCTCCTTGTGAGTTTGGTTATGCGATTTAGGTTGTGTTGGCAATATATGGGTGGAAATTTAGATTCTCAAAGTTACATATTTTATATGGTATATTGTTTAGAACCCATCCGAATGGGGCCCTCCCATTATAGTTTTCTAGCTCAGTTCAAACAAACTATTAAAAAATTCTACTAGCCCCTTTATCTAGTTAAAGGCACTTGCTCAGATGTCTCCTTCCATTTAATGATAAATGTTTGCCTAAAATCTAGCTACCACTCAAGTTGCTAACATTGTCATTGAAATTTCCCTATTGTAACATCCCCATTTTCACCCCAATTAAATGTAATTATTTTTTCCTTATTGCCTAGATTGGCATGTAAATGTTGAATTGGTTAAACCATGAACAATATGTATTTATTTCCCATTAATTAAAATGTTGGGCATTTGATTGGGAACAATATGTATTTATTTCCCATTAATTAAAATGTTGGGCATTTGATTGGGAATGCAAGCATCGATACAAACTATGATATCATGAGTGGGAAATGGTGGGGGATTGCGGTAATTTTGTTGCCAAAGACTTGCCATGAAATTCAAATTCAAATCTAAGCCTTTTCCCTCTTCACCAACAACCCCTTGATTGTGAATGGCTAGGTAGTTAGAACAACACCCTCATAATTATGGAAGTTGGGGTGGCAATTGAAATGTTGCTTAATAAGTTAATAGAAGGAATGGATTGAGTACATTCCATAGAATTTGAAATTGACCCATATATGTGTCCGAAAAATTGAGGTAGACATGGAGGGTTGTACAGTAGCATATTGTAATTAACATGGAAATTTCTAGAGGGCAGAGGCCTACAAATGGAAAAAGGGTTTGAAATAATCATTCATGCATAAAGACCCATGCATGAAAAGTAAAGAAGCACATGAGTGCTTGGAGTAGTGAAAATTGTGAGTAGAATGTTGCCATTCCTAAGTGGAATGTTGACTAGAGCGGTTTGAGTGATTCAACTACACATTGGGTGCTCAAAGACACCCAGATAAAGTGCCAATCACGGATTGGATCATCGATGGTGTGTTTTGGTTCTTCCAAAACTGAATTTTGCTCACCAAATACTTGCAGGACAGATCTATAACCTAGGTAGTCAAAGTGTGTCACTATTTGATGTCTATTAGTAGACTATGAAAAGAAATGGGTGAGGAAATCATCAAAATATTTTAAAGTAGAAAATGGATTTTCGTATTGTTATGTTAGTAAATTGAGAAGCATTTGGAGATCATGGTGGCCCTAGGATGGGTAGGGAAGACATCTCTTTGATATATTCTTGTGTATGAAGGAGATTTTCCTTCCTCTAGACCCATTTACTAAAGAGTTGACAATTCCTTCTTGTGGTGTCATGACTTATCTAGGGGGTGGCTAGATATAGAAACTAGTGGTGTAGTTGAGCCCAAGGTTGGGAGGGAAATGCTTCTTCCTATATCAATTGTTAGCGACAAGTTATCATTGAGTAAGTGTCCTTGTACCTCAATTTTCTATGTAATTGTTAATTAATGTATGGAAAATGATGCTCATAGTTGTGCAAATGATTAATTGCTTGCTACATTGTGAATTTGAATGTATCTATGCATAGTTGACTTCTTGAATTTATAAATATGTTGTTTGACTTAAGAGTATTCTAATCTGAACTTTTAAAGGGAACAAAATGAAATATAGATTTATAACCAAAAACACAGAGATATAGTAAAACTTCACTTCAATATGTGGAAAACGTTGAAACTGTATACATGCAGCATGAAAGCAAACTAGTTTAAATGATGGTATTATATCTCTTAGGAGAGATGTGATGGTTATGTGTCTTCTTGAATTGTGTTACAATGAGGCTCAGAGGCCTTTTTATCATGAAGAAGCAATTAGAAACCCTAAACATCTAAAAATATAACCCTAGGAGATGAAGCACCAAAGGCATATGGGCCCCAGTGGGGTAAGTTGGAATGTTAACTTCTCAGGGTCGTAACTTTCGCATACGATCTTTGTTTGGTGCACACAATAGCTCGTTGGAAAGGTTTATCCAAGTACTACATTTTTTTACTATCATTGACCCATTTCCCCAAAAAAACGTCATTTAGGGCATCAAAACAGCTCTAAAAGTTCAAGACCTTTAAACTGCCAAAATAGGAAAATTGTGTTGTAAGCTAGTGGAATTAGGTGAGTGGCCACCAATGATCCAGGCGGATATTGGTCGCCACCTTCCTATTTCACTTGGACCCCCAACACTGTTTCCTTTCAGTTTCCTTAATTGTAGAACAACTTTCTATTTTTGGTTGTTTTTTCGGGTCTGTAACTTCCAAAGGCATTTTGAGGTCCTAAAAGATGTTTTCTAGGAAAACGGAGAGATTGGAAATGTTTTTTGCCTCCTCATGCAGATATTTGAAATGAAGTATTGTGATATCCAAATGGAGATCGTATGCCAAAGTTATAACCCCGAGAAGTTGGCAATCCAACTTACCCCAATGGGGCCCAAAACCATTGGTGCTTCATCTCCTAGGGTTAGGGTTTCACACTTCTTCTTTATGATAAAAAGACCTCTGAGCCTCATTGTAACATAGTTCATAAGGCATGAAGCCGTCACATCTATTCTAAGAGATAAGCTACCATCGTCTGAGCTAGCTTGTTCCATTCTCTATGTAAACAGTTTTAAGTACTTGTTATTCATTATTTGAAGTTCTCTTATTCCGTAGTATCTTTGTGTTATGTTTAAATCTGTATTTAATTTTGTTCCTTCATAAATATGTATCATCCAAAATCCATGTGGATCAGTCCTTCCCCCTTAAGAAGCAATGGTCTCCAATTCATTGAGTAACTCTATATGATGGGGAAATTTTTGTTGAACTTAGCCCTTGGTGAACCACTAGCTGTGACAACCCCAAGTGCTTGCACTCATGTATGCAATGTAAATATTTGTATAAAATGGGTTGAGTAATGCGACACGAATTCCAAAGACTGATTAGGGTAATTTCTTGGGATTCTTAATTGTTGTGACAACCAAGGAGGGTGGTAGGTATGCATTCTAAATGCACTGGAGCATGCCATTAGAGGAAGTTGGACAAGAGGACAAGGGTCATGCTCCCTTGGAGAAAAATGCAAGCAAGAGAGGAAAGAAAAATAAAATGAGGGTGATAGCACTGTTGAGAAGTACGCCCAGAGCACGCAAGAAAAGAGCAGGTCATTGGACTGCATTTAACAAACTAGTAACAGATAGGGGAGACGTGGCACACTTGTCATTGGCTAACAAGATTGTGTTGGCAAGGTAATTGTTTGAAGGTTTACAAGGGAAAATACAATTTGAATTTTTAGGGGATAGCGCAACAACAGAGAGGATAATTCGAGCTATGGGGAAAGGCATTGGAACAACTAAGGAAAAAGAGAACATTAGAAAGCAAAAGAAGAGGCAGGATCGAGCAACCTGTTAGAGAGAAAGTGAAGAGAACATAGGGGAGCAAGGAAATAGCATTTGGCTGGCAAGAAATTAGGAAGAAATCACTTCTAGGTGAGGAAGAAATTGCTTTTCAAGTCCCTAGTGGCCAAAGGGTGGAGATGGTGATTCTCAACAAATCCGAAAGGGCTGGGGTGGAGGAATTATTCCTAGGAAAATTCCTGGAGGCTTTCTAGATGGCTTCTTTGCTATATGTTTGACTTTATTGTGGTTTTGGAGCCCCCAAGTTGGGTGGAACCACATTATTGAGTTTTGAAGGGTGGAGACAATGAGTCTCTAGACTCCATGTGCATTTTACTACTTGCAACTCAATTGGAGGGTGGGGGTGGAAAGATCTCTAGAGTCCCTGGAGCAATTGGAGGTTATGTTTCAACCCTTGAGCAGAGGACCCCTTAGTTTCTAGAATCTAGCTTGGGTTTGATAGCTACAAGTGAGAACTAGTTGCAGTTATCTATGGTTGGGTGGAGAGTCATAGCCCCAGACTCAGTTTCCACAATATTTACAAGATAAGTGTTCCTTATGTGTTTCCTATGATAATGAATGGTTGTTACATTTCTGGTCTGAAATAATACTATTATGCATGATGTAGTACTATGCTAGTGTATTTATAGTATTGTCTAATGTGTTGTGCTAATGTTTAAAGGCGCGAGAATAACGCGTAGGAATATTGATTATGTCAAAGAAATGTTTAGCATGGGAACTCTTTCTTATTCTCTTTCTTATGCATTATGGTGATTATGTTGAATACAAGCTTTCATTAGCATTGTTTATGCTTGCAATGTGGAATATTGAGGATTTCCTCCTCTTTTATCCTTATTGACCTGTTATTTTATATGAGGGTCTTATTCAAGCCTCCAAAGATGTATACCCTGGTGTTGGGTATACACATCCATTTTATCAAGGGCTCGGTTTGATAGATCTATATGTTGTGTTGTGCAAGGCACAACCTCATGAGTTTAGTTGACTAGATTTTATGCCCCTGTGCTTCTTGCAAAGTTGCATCTTTGCTATGTATGCATTAATGTTGAATCTCCCAAGGTTAGATGTTTATATGACGTGGTAAATCCCTACTCAAATGGTTTTTGTACAGTTAGGGTGTTTAGCTTGATTAATACTCTACTAGTAGGTATTCATATATTGACTATTTATGTCAGTAAATGCCTGGAAACCCCTTCACAGATTGTTGTATCATTGTTTGTTATGCAGGAAATGTTTCTCTGTGTGTGAGTGTGTGTGTCAATATCTGTGTGTGTGTGTGTGTGATATGAGTATTAGATGCTTGCTTGGTGGCCTCAGGCCTGTAGTATTGAATATTGGATGACTAACCATGTGACCCATGCCCAGAATTCCCGTCCCTGACAAGGAAATGCTTGTAGGCTTGTAATATTATCAATCATGTGCCTAGGTATATGGCTTATGCCTATAATAGAACTGGAAAGGGGAATCTCCCATGTACTTGTGGAAAGTCGATTCCTTTTGGTTTCCTTGGCACAAAAATTTGGTTGGTTGCCTTTATAATCTTGGTAAGCCTATTTGTTCCTCGAAGGAGATCTGCAGATCTCTGAGATGAAACCAATCTATCCCATGTAAGACACAAAGGACCCAAGGGACATTCGAACTCTGAGAGGCTAAATGGATAGGTCCCTGCCCTGAATTGATAAGTTCTTGGTCTGTATGGACAAGTCCTTGATCAATATTTTTCATTACAGCCGCCATGAACCTAAAGAGGGTAACCTTGTTGTAAGCTCAAGAGGGATAGCACAGAAGAGTGTTACATAAAACCTTAATGGCTATAGTTGGACTCTGGCGCAAGTCCAGAGTCTTGCATAACCATCGTAGCCAAGTCATGGTTGAATTCTTTCAAAAATGACACATAGTGTAGAACAGGAGGAATCACTTATAAAAAAAAAAATTATTAGGTTCAAGATCATGGGATGGACATGACATTCAGTCCAATTATGTAATTTGTATAAAGGATGGGTCAAATGCCTCTAATAAAACCACTGGATTCAAGAATGAGCATAATTCTCATTTCCATGTTTCGGGTACATCCACCTTAGCTAAGCGATAAAGGAAATCCTTGTATGAATGGCTTTCCTACAAACATAGGCATAAGGCTCAAGCTTATAGCCTTATTTGTTTATACCTTATTTGGATGGTCTAACAAAGCCTTGATGTGGAAGCGAATGAGTGGGTGTTTCATTCACACCTTATCGCAATTGCACTAGTAGAAGGATGACGTGTCCCAGAGGCCTTGTCCCCGGAAGTTCACAAAGGTTGTGCGGAAGTAACACCTGACCTAACGAGGATCGACTTAGCGTGGAAAAGCTCACGGGTTGGAGAAGGCCAGGGTGAGTTGGATTCCATGGATTGGCCAGTGGAAGGGGCCCAATAACCATGTGTAAGGTCTATCATAATGGAAAAGGGCTTAAGTCAGGCCTGCTTTGACGAAGAAATTGGCGTGACATATGACAAAAATATCTCTGTCCCAGAGTCTGTCTCCTCGAGGTAGCAATGTGTAGCAACCAAGGGAGAGTCAGGATGACTCACTGTCAAGATGGTGTGGCGGGACCTGGGTGTGTGGTTTCCTTAGCCCATTACAAGATGACACACAGAGCGGAGCCGTCAGAGATACCCTGTAAGAAGGGAAGTTGTGGACCAGTTGGGAGTGTTAGTCGCAGAAAGGAGTGGTCCACTAGGACACGTAATCCCGAAGGCTATTCCCTAGGGTTTAAAGAGGGACACACTTTTAAAAGAGATGGGATTACATAAGCCCAGGCTGTGGTGACTTACACGCGAGCCTGAGATTTTGATCATTGGTGTAAGGGCAGACCCACAAATAAGTAAGCCCGAAAGGTTTTTCCCATAACCGCTTGCAGTGTTCAGAGGTGGAGCATGAAGGAGGGTGACGTAAGCTCATGCTGTAGTGGTAGACACGTGAGCCCGATAGTGTAACCATTGGCGTAAGGATGAACCCACCTTATAAGTCAGCTCAGAAGACTGACCCTAGAGCATTCGTAAGCACGCAAAGAGGAAGGGCCAGGTAAAAAAGCCCAGGAGATAGAAAAATTTTCGTAAATAAGTGATCCATCAGTTGACTGCTAACAAGTAAACCTAGAGCTATATGTGAGCGCATAAATTTGAAGAGGCCCTGTAAGAGAGCCCTGGGAAATGGGAATATATTCGTCAACAGACGATCTGTCAGTTGGTTGTATTATATATATAGATAGATTGATTGATTGATTGTGTGTGTGTGTGTATGTGTGTGTGTGCATGTTAATACATAGTATGGGGAATTGTGGAGACCCAACCCATGAACGAGTCAACAAGTAATACGTCATTGCCAAGTGGCGCTAGTATTGTCTAGGTATCCACGTGGCGAGTTCATGTCGTGGTACCTTTTGATTCGTAAAAAATTCAAATGATTACATCTCTTGAGCTGGAGGTTGGATTGAGGTAAAATTTTATATCACCGAAATCGTCTCATCAAGACAAACACAATGGTGACATTTATTTCGAGTTCTAAAGAAAAACAAGTGTAACTATCCCATCTCTCTAACTAGATAAGGGAGATTGGATTATCAAGTGAACACTTTTCACTAAGGATAAGGTGAGGTGTTTATAGGCGCTATCAAAGCTTCCAGGTTTAACACTTGGATTGGATGGGATCTATCATGGGTAAATAGTAGTAGGCTCCTACAAAGGGGTTTCATGTTGATTTTTAGAAAATTAATAGTACTAACATTTAGGTTTTAAAAGTCGATCTACAAATAATTGATTGCTTGCATGATTGATGTGCTCATTTCGTGATTGAACATGTAACATGGAGTAACAATTGATATGTTCCCATTGCTATTGATGAGCTAAAAGCTTGTGTCGACATGTACATTTTTTTGACTATGCAGGCATGTATATTGATGTTAGCAAATGTTGATTAATTGATACTGGTGTGCTAACACGGATTGTTTGTTGCATTCAGTCTTATTGTAACAACCCGATAACAACAAGGGCATGAGCATGATTTATTTTCATTCATTGATTGATAATGTCTCTAACAATTATGTGTGAATTGTAGCACATCACAAGCAACAAAAAATAGTAGAAGACAGAAGATTGAGAACCAAAGTGGTGCAATATAGCTTTGATAAGTCACAACATGGAAATGAAGAGGTCGGGACAAATGAAGAAGAAAGATCAGTTGACCAAGTGGGGGGGGGGGAATCTCCTGATTAGATCAATATCTTAAGGAGACTAAGGGATGGGGTCAGAAGTTTTAAGGAAGACAATGAAGATTAGTAAAATCTCAGGAGAGGCAAATTGAAATAAATGCAATCATCTCTCGAAGCTTCTCATACTTGCAAAGATAGAGGCAATACGAGTTGGGAACTAGTCATAAAGACAAGAGAATCCTTCGAGAATCAAAAGAGGAAACGAATGGGGCATATGGTAGTAGGTTTAGAAAGAGGCATATGTGGGAAAATGAAGGCATCGTGAAGGGAAATGCATCAATGAGTACCCCAAAAGGAAGGACTAGCACCCATTTGCGTCATTCTGATAAATATTCCAACTCCACTACCAGGAGGTACCATCATCACCATAATCATCATCAAAGGAAAAGAGGAAAGGACTATATGCTCGAGGAATTTATGAAATCCAAGCCACCCACATTTTATGGAGGCATGAAGAAATTTGAAGATATAGAAGCTTTGCTGCTATTCATGAAGAAAATTTTCAAAATCCATGTTTATTCTGAAAACATGAAAGCCAATATTGCCACCTATAGTGTGAAGGGAAAAGCAAACATCTTGTAGGAAGATTTGAAGAATGCCAAATGTATCTCTCAAGAGGAGTTAACTTGGTGAGAATTTGAAATGATCTTTAGGAATCATTATTTATTATAACGATATTATGACAACAAAGCAAAAGAATTTTATGAGCTCAAGATGGGACAATTGATGGATGATGAGTATGTCACTAAGTTCCTGGAATTGTTGAGATATGTGCCATATCTTAAAAATGAGAAGGCTAAGATCCAGAGGTTCATCAGTGGTATACCTATGACATTCATAGACCAAATTGAATTCTTGGAACCTCAAACATTTAATGATGATATTAAGAAATTGAAAAACTGATATGAATGGGAAAAACCTAGGTCAAAAATTAAAGGAAATTGGAAAGCAAGGAGAAGTATTGAGAATAAGAAGAAATGGCCCAAGAATTTCATGGAAAATAAGAGAGGTATACACCCAGCCAAGGCAAGTCGATTTTAGAAGAATTTCGACCTAGTTGCTAAAGGAAATATGCATCAACCAACAACAGATCAACATAGAGCTGAGACAAAAGAGCAGTTAAAATGTTGGACCTATGGCGAGAACCACTGGAAAAGAGACTACCCACACCAGAAAAAACGTAGGGCCAAAGATTTACACTGCCCAGGAAGCTCGTATAGTGGGTGATGTAGCACAAATCTTGCCTAGAGTTTATGCAGCCATAGACAATCACCAAGAAGACCACCAAGCATCCATCATTGAGAGGGAAGGTAATGTGTGTATTCAATTCATTTCCATTTTAATTGACCCCAGTTATGATTACAACTATGTCAGTCTGGAGCTCGTAAAAAATGAAAATTGACTAAAGAATTGCACATAGAGCCTTGGTTAGTTCAATTGGCAACAAGAACAAAGATAAAAGTTAGTCATTGGGTGAAATTGTGTGTATTTGAGCTCAGCGGCATGCCTACAACAACATATTTAAATTTGTCGTTGTTACACCCTCCTCCCACATGTACCCAAGTAACCGACCAACTGGGGTAAACATGTGACGAGAGGCTATTGTGATGAGATTCAACCTGCTATGTCACCTTAAGGAAGTGGAACTGACGAAAACACAACATACAGAATTTCCACATCAGCTATAGGAATCCCAAGTACCATCCTAGCCACTCAAGTAACTAGCCCTTGGGTCCCATAGAGTTTGTAGACCAATTAACCCCCCGACGCTCCCATGATATGGGCATGCATGTATCCATAAGGCTTTGGATGCTCCCACAACATGGTGTGCCAAAGTCCAGGGACTATTTTTCTTAGTGTTGTGCCAATGTTCCTGAGATTTGAGCCACTTTTTCAAGACCAGAGCCCAATTCACTGCCCAAAACTAAATGACACCTTCAGAACATAATGATAACAAGGGAATGATGATACAAATGCAATTACCTAAACACCGACTTGATTGGACCCACACTAGCCATGAAAGGCATTTCGTCAAACATATCACAATATGTAACCTACAAGTGTAAACAATAGATCTGAGCATAAGGGTCTCATACTTATATGAGAATCGCTAAGAAACATTGTTCCCTTAAATCATTTGTTGCATTATCATCTATTAGGTCATAGATACATCATTCATTCATTTACAAATAAAAACATGAGGAGAGCCATACATCATCACTATCATAAAACATGCTTATAATCAATATAATAACAACAAAAATATTAAGGATACATCAGCCATAAAATCCACTATACACCAATACATTTACACATAAGATATCAAGGAAAGAACTTCTTATTAATGAATGCAAAAGCCGACTCGAAATGGGACTACCATGTTCCACCTGACCATAGAATGGCTGAGCCAATTATCTCTTCAGCCATTCACCCCCGTGCCATATTCCAAGCATGAATGTGGAACTCAAACCAAAAGAACCAACTAGGGCATCCTGAGGCTAAACCACCTCACCCTCATTAATAGAAACTAGGCTTTATCGTAATCCATCTTGGATCACTAGGCCAACACAATAAACAAGTAATAACAGGCTTTACCATGATCTCCACTAGATCATTAGGCCAACACAATAAACATGTAATAACGGGCTTTACAATGATCTCCACCAGATCACTAGGCCAAAACAAACATGGATGCCACCGGATCTCCACCTACACCTTGAGGAATTTTCCTGTCTCCTAGTCTCTCATGCTTTACCACAATCCACAGTCTAATCCAAGGATCACTAGGCCCTAAATCGAGACACCACCGTCTAGGATTTACCGTCTATCCCATCATTCATCGACAAGGATTCCTAGGTCTAATCAAGGGCAACCATCTCTAGGCTTTACCGTATATCCTGCCATTCACCAGCAGGGATTCCTAGGCCCACCAAGGCAACACAAAATTCAGCTTTACCGCAACCCACAATTTGGTTCAGGGGTTACTAGGATATGTGTTCTATCATTTAGAGATCCACCTCCCTCAGTTTTGAATCCATCCAACAATCCATCTCAACCAAAACATGAGAACCCCATCACACCATAGCTATCTGAAAATGGCAAGGCTAGGTTGAACGCTGTCACACTTGGAAAAACCCCTGTGATAACAGAAAAAGAACCACATGAAATACCATGCATGCCAAATATAACAAGGAAAAGACACATGCAAATTGATACATGGAAAGGAATCCTATTGTAGCTACTTGATCTTGCTCTTCCTTGCTTGCTCCTTCCTTCCTCTTGCCTTCTTTGCCATTCTTGATCCAATGCCAAAGTGATCCAATAAAACTCTAAGTGTCCAAGAGTGGGAGAGAGAGAAAATAATGAGAGAGCTCCAAAACTGAACTGACAAAAGGTTACAAACTGATCCTCATAAGCCTTTCTATCAATTAGGCCTTTATTATCTTCATTTCCATGATTTTCCTTCATTTTCCTCCTCACATGCAACCCGTGACCTGTCACCTTCCTTTTCTCCTAATTTCCATTATTTTCATAAATAAATGTGCCAAAAATGCCATTTTTCCTTTCCAAAACCTTAGCCATTGCCTTTACCAGTTTCCTTAGCCATAATAAACCAATGAACATCCACACTAGGATGTCTTGCCCAACATTCAGCCTTGAATAAGTGTCCCATCAACCGTGGTTATTAATTTTTCCTTTATTAACTTTTATTACATGGAATTTTCACCAGGGCTATTACAAAACCCTCCCCCTTGGGGGACACCATCCTCGGTGTTCAACCACACCTATACCTCAACAAAACTCTGAAAATAAAACATACTGCCCATGGAGCTTTATAACATAGCTCGATGCAGTATTTACAATGATCACCCTGCTGAAAAGCAAACCAACATGACATTATAACAACATGACAATTATAATGACATGACACCCATATTGCTTATTGGAGCTTTATAACATAGCTCATGGTGGTATTTACATCCATATACATATGTACATATATCAAAACATCACCCAAACATATGCCAAAACATATACCAAACATCATACCAAAACTGCTTTGCCTCAACCGGCAAACAATGAAGGATACATAGCCTGCATCTGATCCGCCATCTCCCATGTAAGTTCATCGGGCCCAAAGTGCTTCCACTTCACTTTAACCTGCTCGATTTCTCGGTTCTGAAGCATGAGCACCTTTTTCTGCAATATTCACTAAGGCTTCGACTAGAATTCTCCATCTGGCTCCACCTGCAATACAGACCAGTCAATCACATGATCAACATCTTTAACATATTTCTTAAGCAATGACACATGGAAAACATCATGGACTTTTATTTTTGGAGGCAGTGCAAGTCGATATGTTACTGGTCCAATCCTCTCAATGAACTTGAAAGGTCCACAAAATTAGGGTGCCAACTTGGCACATGATGCAATCTGCAAAAAGATCTTCTTCGGTTTGATGCACAAGTACACATGTTCCCCAACTCGGAATTCCTTAAACAACATGTTCTAATCTGCATTGATCTTATGCCTATCCTATGTTGCTTTCAAATTCTTCTTGATTACCTCCATTTATTCTAACATGTCCAGTCCAATAAACACCATGTTAACTGGATCACTCCAACTAATGGTATTATTGTAACTTCACCCATACAATTCCTCAAACGAACTCATCTTCTAAGATTCCTGATACCCATTGTTGTAGGCAAACTCTACCAATGGAAGATACTCTTCCCACTTTCGCGGTTGATTCATCACATACATCCTCAACATGTCCTCCAATATCCTATTGACCCTCTCAGTCTGTCCATCTATCTGCGGATGATAAGTTGTATTGAAGGGCAACTTTGTGCCCAAACCTACAAACACCTCCTTCTAAAACTTGGAAGTGAAATTTTGATCCTTGTTTGACACAATCTTCTTTGGAACACCATGCAATCTAACCACATCTCTAATGAATACCTATGCTACATCGCTAACTGAGAATGTTGACTTCAATGGAATGAAGTGCGTTACCTTTGTCAACTTGTCCACCACTACCATGATGGAATCATGTTGTCTCACTGTCCTCGACAACCCTATGATGATGTCCATGGAAATGACCTCCCATTTCCACTCTGGAATCGCAATCATTTGTAGCAATCCACCTGGATGCTTACGCTCTGCCTTCACCTGCTGACAATCAAAACACCTAGCCACAGACTCTACTACATCCTTCTTCATATTCAGCCAATAATAAAACTTCTTCATTGTGGTCAATGTCTTATGATAGCCTAGGTGACCTGAATGTGGTTTCGCATGAAACTCCCTCAAGGTCACCTTCTTGAGCTCACTGCTACCTAGCACATATGTCCTGTCCTTAAATCTAACCAATCCATTTGTTGTGAGATGATAGTCCACATCCTGTTCACCTGCACCTATACTTGTATCTGTACCACTACATGTACATGTACCTGTACTACTACATGTACATGTACCTACACTTTGTTGCAACTTGTGCACAATCTCCATATACATGACATCATGTTGACATGCCTGCAATATCCTCTCTTGTAGATTTGTCCCATAAGAACTCATAGTTGCTATATGATTTACCTATACCCCCTGCTAAGAGTATCTACGACCCTATTCTCCTTTCCTTTGATGTATCTTGTTATCACTCCTTCAGATCTCCAAGGTTGAGGAAGAGTCCAGTTGAGGTAACCACAAACCAACCTTTTGACTTGGTATCTAGCCCTACCAAGCCGGAGAGGGCTCTCTCCACAAAATCACAGCCAAGAGGGTTGGATGAATTAGGGTTTTAGGCTAGTTATGATGTGCAAAAGGGTTTGATTATTTGAAATTAGGTTGTTGGATGAGGATTAGGTCAAAGAGACTAGGTCAGGGCTAATAAGGGTATGATTGCAGACATCTGATGGAGCAAGGTAGGTAGACACTCAAACAATTTAAGGTTCTTGAGTGAGATGGATCAGATTGGTGAGGTGCTAGAAAGAGCAAGACAAGCATGTATTCTTTCTAAACTGAAGAAAATGGACAAATTATGAAGATTTTCCCAAAACAGAGCATGTAAGATGTATTATGCTCATCAACTTGAAAATCAACATATCATAGAAGTGAAATGAAACATGAAAGTACAAAACATTCAAACATATGCAACATACGAAGAAACTATGTCAAAATGTCATACCACAGGTATTCCATCAAAATAGCTGCAACTCATTCATTAAATTTCTGCCAAATACTGATTACACTAGTGTCTTTGATCAATAAAACAACATCCAACTAAGTCCCCCCTTGAGAAATTAGTCAAGAAATGATAGATATAGCCATCAAACAACTTCTCCCATCCTCACGGGTCGAATCCATGAGCTAAGGAGCTGTTCCACCAAAATCTAAACTGAAAGCTAGAGTGTAGGGAGGTCAAACTGACTCATCCCTCACTTTTTGGAAACTGATTCAATACACCTCATTGAGTCCATTTACCTAATGTATTTACCCTAGGTAACAGTAAAAACATGATAATAACATTTAATTCATAAATTACATAAGTGAAATCATCATTTCCCAAGATCAAAGTCAAAAATGCAGTGAAAATTGAAAATATCATACATTTTTCAAACGCGCCATTTTTGTGCCAGGCGCGCCATCTCTTTGCCAGGCCCCACCTCCATGTTGTAGCCAAGTTTTGAGTGCCTTCCCGACATCCAATTGAGCTTAGGATAGCTCGTTGGAAAGGTTATCATGTATACTTTTCAGATATTCTTTATTTTGTAGAATGGAGTTTATTTTCCCTATCAAAAAGTGTTTCTCCCAAGATTGCTCAGCGCACAACGCCAAGGTGAAAAAGGAGGCTGAACATTGATTTTTTGGGTGTTTTTCACTTTTTCTCCTCCCAGTTGGAAAAAACAAGGCTAGAAAAGTGGTTTTCTTGCATGTCTTCCGTGCTCTGAATCTAATGGTAGTCTTGTTTTGTGCAAAAAGTGCGTCAAACAAAAGCGCAACGCTTAGGGCGTTGCGCGCCTGGCATTCTAGCTGTCACAAAACTGTCTTGAAATGCATACAATTTCCAAAATTTCCAAAAATACAACAAAATTGCCAAAATTTGCTGAATGATGACTAATAATGATGGTTAGGCATGGAGCGAGGCTTCGGCAAGGATATCAAGCCTCCCTTCCTCTTTTTGCATTTTTAAGGTTTCAATTTTTGCATTGGCCTTTCTTAAGTTTTGACCTTGCAATCTTGTTTCTCTTGGCATAGTGTTTTTCCATCCTCCTTTGTATGTCATTCTCTGTTGTCTATCTTCCTCCTCCAATCTATCTTCCTCCTCACTGTAATTTATGTTCTCTTCTTATGCCATGGTGTCTTAGTGTATAAAACCCTAGGGAGATGAATTGGGAGTGAAATGTAGGTTTAGGGAGTGGGGAATGGGATGGAAAAAATTAGGGAGATGGGGGAAGGGACTATCAAATTGAGGGAGGTGATAGGGAGTAGAAATGTTGTGGGATTTTGGAATATGAATCTTATTACAAGTATAGGGATTTGGGAGCCTAGGAAATTGAACTACCTAGGTCTTAGGGTTTAGGGGATAAAGGGATTTAGGGAAAGGGAATGGTAGTGTAAGGGTAGGGATACAGTTTTTAGATATGTAAGAAGGGTTTTTGAAAGTATTAGGAAGTATATTTTAACATTAGGAATGAAACTAGGGTTTATAGAAAAGAAGACACCAAATTTTGCATAGGACATTAAAACACCATGAAATCATTGTTTAGGAGTGCAAGGAGGCAAGAAATTTGTCATACTCACTTGCAAGATGATGAAACAAGGCCTTGCTGAAAGTTTAGAGTGATGGTACTCTGTTTTGAATCTTGGTGAGTAATTTAGACAAGTGCGCAGCACAATGAACATGCGCGCCCTCCTTCTGCTAAGTGCACAACGCATAACATAAGCGCGCAACACAAAACGCAAGCGCGCGATGCAATGAATAGGGGTGCAATGCTGGCTTCAAATTCAAAGTCCAAATTGAGCTCATGATAGCTCGTTGGAAATATATCCCTCTTGGATACACAATAAACCTATCAAGCACTTAAAATGATCAAGTATAGCCCCTCAAAAATCAATTCTCCCAAGACTGGTCAAAAAGTGCAGAATGAGGGTGAAAAAATGAAGTGTGCTCTTGCAAGAAACTTTTGGAGGTCTTCCTCGAATCCAAATTGATCTCATGATAGCTCATTAGAAACCCCTCTCTGTCTAGTTATCATTTGACTTATCAAGAAAGTCACGTGGACACTCCAGCTAGGAGAAAAATTGATTTTCCCAAGGTCACTCCAAAAGTGCAAAAAACCTCTTATAGCACCTGTATGTTTTAAATTTCTCCAAAACCATAACACTTGTGTAAAAAATGAAGGAGGTGTTTGTTCCTTGGCCTATGATGGACAAAAACCTCTCTCACTTTTGTAAAATTCATCTCTGTTTGGTTGGAAACTGTTATGAAACCAACTCACAAAAAGATAGAAAAGATAGATCAATGCCTTAAAAATAAGCCTCTTCGAGGGGGAAACCTCCTTTACATTACACAAATAAACAATTCTTATATGATTCAAATGACAAAACCTCCTTTCTATATATAGGAGTCTAAGAGGTCACAATATAACCAAGCCGACCTAACAATAATAATATAAAGGCACAAAAATAACAATAAAGGGATTCTATGGGGCACAATAATAACAATATGGGGACAATAGGGGCACAACAATAATAATAAGGGATACAATGACAATAGTAATGGGGGAATCACTAGTATTATAGGAACCTAACATGCCCCTCTCCTTCAAAAAAGTGTTGTCCTCAACGCTTGAGTAGTTCTGGATGCTTTTGTATAAAATTTTCATCCTCCCATGTGGAATCTTCAGTGGATAAGTTCTTCCACTTGATGAGATACTCCGAAATTGATCGATTTCGTCGCTGTCGAGTTCTTGTTTCTGTGATTACTTCCGGTTCCAATATAAATTTTCCTTCCTCATCAAGTTCTGGCCATATTGTTTGAACTGGGAGCTTGTCGCCTATAACCTTCTTTAAACATGAAACATGGAAAACTGGGTGCACTCGAGAAGCTGTAGGAAGCTCCAATTTGTATGCCATACTACCAATCTTTTGCAACACCTTGTATGGACCATAATACTTTGGTGATAATTTATTATCCTTCTTAGCTTGCTTGAGGGACATTTGTTTATATGGTTGTAGCCGTAGGAATACCCAATCACCTACATCAAAAATTCTTTCATTGCGATGTTGATCTGCCTATTGTTTCATTCTATTCTGTGCCAACGTGAGGTTATCCTTTAAGAGTTGGAGAACTTGTTGTTGATGCTCGATGTGATGTTCCACTGCTTGAACCTTATAATTTTCTCTTTAATATGATGTGATGGATGGTGGATGATATCCATAAAGTGCCATAAATGGGGTCATTTTTGCTGCAGTATGGAAGGAAGTGTTATACCACCATTCAGCCAGAAGCAACCATTTGACCCATTGTGTCTGTTTATCAGATACAAAGCAACGAAGATATCCTTCCAAACATTTGTTTACTATCTCAGTTTGCCCATCAAATTCAGGATGATAAGATGAACTATGAGCTAACTGAGTACCGAGACAAGAAAATAATTATGTCCAAAAATTTCCAGTGAAAATGGGATCTCTGTCGCTTACAATAATCTTTGGGTTTCCATGTAGCTTTTGAATTGTTTCCATAAATGCAGTAGAAACTTTACTGGCTTTAAATGGATGTGATAATGCACAAAAGCGTGCATACTTGGTAAGTCTGTCAACTACCACCATGATGACACTCTTTCCTTCGGACTTCGGTAAACCTGTGATAAAATCCATTGAAACCTCCTCCCAACGTTGGCTTGGAATGGATAAAGGTTGTAATAGACCTGGGGTCTTAATTGTTTCAACTTTATTTTGTTGGCAAACCAAACATTCCGCCACAAACATTTGAATATCTGATTTAAGGCCATCCCAAAAAAATTCCTTCTTAACCCTGTGGTAAGTTTTTAAAAATCCTGAGTGCCCTCATAAGGGAGAAGTGTGCAATTCATTAAGAATCTTTTGTTTGATTTGGGAATTCTTACATAGGTATAAGCGATCTTTGTACCATAATGAATCATATTTCCAGCTAAATGTATCAGATGTACTGGAATCTTTTTATAACTTTCGAATGAGTGCCCACACTTCTTCGTGATTCTTCCATTCCTCGCTTCTTTTATCCAATCTGGTTGGATAATAGAAATGGCGCACAACAATGCTTCCACATCCTCATCCTTTCTTGAGAGTGCATCTACCACAACATTTTGCTTCCCTTTTTTGTAGATGGTTTCAAAGTCATAACCCAACATCTTTGTGACCCATTTTTGTTGCTCTTCAGAGGATAATCTTTGTTCTAAAAAGTATTTAGGACTATCATGATCCGTTTTTACCTTGAAGTGTCTTCCCATTAGGTAGGGTCGCCATTTCTTAAGTGCATGTAGTATTGCCAACATTTCCTTCTCATTAATAGCTTTGTGTAAATAGTTTCCCTTGATTGGACGACTTTTGAAAGCAATGGGTCTTTCATTTTGCATTAAAACAACACCAATTCCATTTCCTGAAGCATCACATTCCACAATAAAGGTTTTTGTGAAGTCAGCGTAGCTGAGACCGGTTCTTGGCACATTGCCTCTTTAAGATGTTCGAAGGCCTTTGTTGCTTCTGGAGTCCATGGAAATGCATCTTTCTTCAATAATGTTGTTAGAGGTGCTGCCATTCTCCCATAATTCTTAATAAACTTGCAATAATACCTTGTCAACCCGAGAAATCCTCGCAGATACTTTATGGATGTGGGGATTTTCCATTCCTTAATGGCTTTAATTTTGCAGGGGTCTACCTTAACACCTTCATGAGATACAATATGACCCAGATATTCCACCTCTTGTACTCCAAAGAAACATTTGGAGCTTTTTGCATATAATTGTTTCTCCTCCAATAGCTTGAGTACCATGTCAACATGTTCAACATGATCCTTCTAAGACTTGTTGTAGATTAGTATATCATCAAAAAATACTAAAACAAATTTTCTGAGGAAGGGTTTGAAAATGGAATTCATCAAACCTTGAAATGTAGAAGGTGTATTGGTAAGTCCAAAAGGCATGACCAAAAATTCATAATGACCCTCATGAGTTCTAAATGTTGTTTTCAGAATGTCTTCAGTCTTCATTCTGATTTGATGATATCCTGAACAAAGATCCAACTTGGTGAAGTAAATTGATCCATGAAATTCATCCAATAATTCATCAATTACAAGAATGGGAAATTTATCTTTAATAGTGAGCTTGTTGAGCTCCCTATAATCCGGACACATGCGCCATGATCCATCCTTCTTGTGCACCAACACTACTGGAGCAGAGAAAGAACTTTGACTAGGTTGAATTATACTAGCCTCTAGCATTTCTGCAACCATACATTCAATTTCACTCTTTTGGGCATAAGGATATTTGTACAGCCTGATGTTTGGAGGAACACTTCCTGGAATCAAATGAATAGCATGATCATGATCATGAATAGGTGGGAGACCTTTGGGAGTCTCAAATACCTTGGAATGATTGCCCGAGGCATTTTGGAGATTTGGAGAAATAGATGATTTCAATGTGGGAACCTCTAGCGAACATGATTGTGAAATTACACCTTGTTGTTCCTTCTTTAGAAGATTTGTCATACCATTAGAGTTGATTATCTTTCCCAGTTTCCTTGCAATACCCCTTAATTCAACTTCCTTTCCTTCCACTGAAAATTTCATGAAAAGTTCTTGAAAATTAAAAGCTATTGTACCCAAGGATTGTAGCCAATGGACTCCTAGTACAACATCAGCACCATCCATTGGAATGGAAATCATTGGGCTATTCAGTACATATTCTCCCATCGATAGCTTGATATTATGGCACTTTCCAGAGCAATTTATGGTTCCTCCACCTGCAACCATCACTTGACACTCTGGTGCTGAATATAGGAAGCAATTCAATTCCTTTGCTATCTTACAATGAATAAAATTATGGGTACTTCCCAAATCAATCAACACTATTACCTTTTTCTTCTTGATACATCCTTATATCTTGATAGTCTGAGGAGTGGTAATTCCAGCCAATGCATTACAAGATATGGTCAGATTCATTTATTCTTTATCTAGGGTTTGTTCCTGGAGTATATCCTCTTCTTTTGACATTTCTTGTTCCTTTTCTTCCTCCTCTTCACAATCTATATAGAATAATTTCTTCTCAGCACACTTATGACCTTTAGTGTATTTGCATCACAACTATAACAAAGCCCTTTTGCTTTTTTTTCTTCTAGTTGTTGTGCTTGTAAGTTGTGGAAGGCTAGGGGCAATAACACTTCCATCTTTATAGTTGTGAGTGGTAGGCTTCCTGGTTGTCATAATTTTGCTTTCCATTTTTATTGCTAACCAGAATGCCTTCTCCAATGAATCAGGTTCCCAAAGGCGAACCTCATGTTGGATATTATACTTTAAAGTCCCTATGAACACATCAATCATATGCTCCTCTGGAATATCTTTTACCATTATATTCAGTTTTTGGAAGTCCTCAATGTGCTCCATCTTTGAACCCTTTTGTTTGAGATTTATCAATTGGCTAAAAAAGGTGTTGCTTTTTGTATCCTCATAATGTGCTATCATTTCTTCCGTAAAAATTGCCCAAGTGACAATTTGTTTACGAGAGAAAAGCCATCAATACCATACAAATTGATTTGGTTCCAAATATAAAGTTGCAATACGTACCTTTTGTGTGTTTTGCACATTATGGAGATCGAAAAATTGCTCCATCTTTAGTATCCATGTTCCAGGATCTTTGCCATCAAACTTCTTCATATCGATTTTTGGACATGGTGGGTCTTCAATCCAACATTAGAGTCTATGAAATCATGATTAACATTTCTTTTGTTCTCATCATGAGTTTCCTTTACTACTCTTTCACCATTAGTGACCATTTCTGGTAGCAACTTATTCAAATTTATCTTCAATTCCTCCATCTTATCGTCCATGCCATTCATCTTAGCATCCATGCCATTCATCTTAGATTCCATCTTAGCGTCCATGCCATTCATCTTAGCTTCCATGCCATCCATCTTAGCTTCCACGCCATTCATCTTAACTTGCATGCCATTCATATTAGCTTCCACGCCATTCATCTTGGCTTCATTTACCTTTAGTGAGAGTGAAATTTGTTGTACTTGGTCTTGTAATTTTGATATATCATGTTGCATTTATTCCTCTTCTTCACGAGTCATGCTAGAGTTTTCAGGTTGCTTACTAGGTGTTTCCATTTTCTTTCTTCGGAGCATTAATCAATGCTAATAATTCTTCACTATTCCCTTTGAATTCCTTCAAACTAATTTTTCAAACCAATCTTATGCAAAAAAAAAAAAAAAAAAAAAAAAAAAAAAAAAAAACACACATTTTTTTGTTTGTTTGTTTGTTTTTTTTTTTAACTTTGTAAGAGCTCGATATTGAATCTGTTGTATCTCTGTAATTGCGGATCTCGAATATCTGAAATCTCGTCCTGTGGTAGCCCTTTGAGTCCTCTTTCTAACCCCACAAGTCTGATCAAGATTGGATTCTCCAAGAAAGAGTTATGCCAAATCTCCCACGGTGACCTGATTATACACTAGTTCAATAGAGAAAACTTGTATGACGTTCCACGTGTCACTGTTTCGACCTTAGTACCTAAAACTGATACACAGTAAACCACAAGCCATCCTCTTTCTGAAACTTCTTACGAAATTTCAATTTGATGCTGAAAACAAAAGTTATGACAATTTTCCCCAGGTCACCTGCTTGGAACGTAATTTGGGAGTTTGAAAACCATAACTTCCTCAGACCATATCTCCGCAAATATAACGATACAAGCTCTGAAATTTGGACCCGAAGTTCAAAATGATTTCAGATCAAATGGGTTTTTTTTAGCTTCTGAAACGTCACAAAAAAAAAGAAAAAAAAGAAAAAAGAAAGTTATAGTGAAAATGCCACAATGACTTGTTTGGAGTAGCGAAACCCTAGAATCCAAAGCTTTGATACCAAATGTTATGAAACCAACTCACAAAAAGATAGAAAAAATAGATCAACGCCTTAGAAATAATCCTCTTTGAGGGGGAAACCTCCTTTACATTACACAAATGAACAATTCTTAGATGATTCAAATGACGAAACCTCCTTTCTATATATAGGAGTCTAAGGGGTCACAATATAACCAAGCCGACCTAACAATAATAATATAAAGGCTCAAAAATAACAATAGAGGGATTCTATGGGGCACAATAATAACAATATGGGGACAATAGGGGCACAACAATAATAATAAGGGATACAACGACAATAGTAATGGGGGAATCACTAGTATTATAGAGACCTAACAGAAACATACTTTGAAGCAAAATTGTGTGGCAAATGATTTTGTCCCTTGGAATGAATTTTTTGAAAAATGATGGAGACATGATGTTTATGAGTTTGGAGTGGCCTCATACTTGCTGATATGACTTCCCTTATGCCTCCTCTTCTCAGATGTCTCTGATTCCATATCAAGCCCTAGCTCAGTGGGAGAGGAAATTAGGATTTAGTGCTTGTGGAAAATGATGATTTAGGCACCCTTGGGAAAAGATAACTCCCTTTGGCATTCACTTAACCTTTTGAAACTTTACCCTTTCACTTGACTATTTCCTTTGAAAAATTGATCTTGTGATGGTCTGGCATCTTTGGAACACTAAGTTAACAACTTTGGAACCTTGTACTTATTACATTTAAGTGACATAAAATTACAAAATGAAAATTAAAAATATTACATTTGAACTCAAAATTACATGATGAAATAAGCATTTCTCTTTACAAATCATCTTCACATGGTGAAGAGAGGTTACTGATCATTTTGACACTTGTTGGCTTTATGCAATGGAGTGGAATTTTATTGAACCATGAAAACCCTAATGACCTAATGAAAACCTTGACTGGATTGACCTTTGATGACATGACTGATGTGATGGCATGATGTCATTAACTTTATGGATAATGGATACTCAACAAGGTATGGAAGTGTGCCAACAAGTAATCAAATTTGAGGGAGAGTGATGATTTTTTGATTTTAGGACTACCATCAGTGAGTGAATTTTGGAATGCAACCTAGTGGAATGAAAAAATTTCTGAATGAGACCCTAATATGCAATGAAAAGAGGATTTTTGATAATTGATGGCAGGATGCAAACACTAACACTAACATATCTAATCTCAAAATCAAACTCACCGATCGTGGCCAACCATCTAATTTTCTTGCCGTTTAGATTCGGCTAGTTAAACAAGTATCTCAACCCATTGTGATCACCCATCAATACAAACCTTTTGCCAATAAGATAATGCCTCCACATCTTCAAGGCATGTATGATCGTTGCTAACTCAAGATCATGTGTCGGATAATGTTGCTCATGCTCATTCAGTTTTCGTGACTCATAACACACCACATGTCCTTCTTGCATAAGGACTCCACCAATTCCTCTCTTGCAAGCATTTGTACATACTACAAATTATTTGTCCGGATCTGCAATCTTTAACACTGGTGCATGTGTTAACAACTGCCTAAGCTGCTCAAAACTGTCCTCACACTCCTTTGTCCATTCAAACTTCTTACCTTTCCTCTGCAAGGATGTAATAGGATAAACAATATGTGAGAAGTTCATGATGAACCTCCTATAATAACCTGTCAATCCCATGAAGGATCCCACCTCATTTACATTACTAGGAGCTGTGCATTCCATGATAGCTCTTATCTTTTATGGATCCATTGATATGACATCCTTGGAAACAACATGTCCCAAGTAATGTACCTTGGTTTGAAAGAAACTACACTTGCTGAGCTTAGCATGCAACATATGCTCTCTCAAAAACCTCAACATTTCTGCCAAATGCTCAGCATGCTCTTCCTCATTTTTAGAATATATCAATATGTCATCAATGAATACAATAACAAACTTATCCAAATACGGACGCAATGCACTATTCATCAAGCAAATAAAGGTAGCTGAAGCATTAGTCAAACCGAATGGAACCACAACAAACTCATAATGCCCATACTTGGTCCAGAAAGTTGTATTGTAAATGTCCTCCTCTTTGATGCGTACCCGATGGTATCCTAATCTCAAATCAATCTTGGAGAACACTGCTGCTCCCTTCAGCTAATTGAACAAGTCATCAATCCTCGACAATGAATACATGTTCTTGATAGTCACTTTGTTCAACTGCCTGTAGTCAATGCGTAGCCTGAGAGTACCATCCTTCTTCTTCATAAACAATATCGGTGCGCCCCATGGTGATACACTTGGTCTAATGTATCCTTTCTCAAGCATCTCTTTTCAGCTGCAAGTTTAACTATACCAACTCAGGCGTGCTCATCCTGTAAGGTGCTTTTGATGTTGTAGTTAACCCTGACACTAACTCATTAGAAAATTCTACTTCCCTGTGAGGTGGCAACTCTGAAATCTCCTTGGGAAACACATCCTGGAATTGTTGTAGAACTGGGTACCTACTCAAAACATCTGCATCCTCAACTTCCTTACCTTTGTCACTAGAAATATGAACTGCAAATAACACACACCCTTTTCTGTGACTACGCTTTGCCTGCATAGCTATCACCATCCTAAGTGATGTGGCTTTCTTCTTTCCCTGTAAGACTCTTTGTTCCCCATTGTCATCCAAGCACTCAATGGCTTTGTCATAACAATCCACCTTGGTCCTATGAAGGTATAACTAATCCATGCCCAACAACATATTGTATGATCCCAATGGTAATACATTCAAATGTGTTGTGATAGGCATACCATTCAAATCAAATGCGCAAGCTCTTACCTAATGATGAAATCACTTCTTTGTATCTGTAGCCAACTGCACTAACCAAGATTCTGCATGCACTTCTTTATTCAAACCACACTTACACACCAAGTCAGGACTAACATAACTATAATTAGATCTAGGGTCAATCAAAATAGAAAGAACTTGATCACAAAGCTTACTGTCCATCTCAATGATAGATGTCTGATGGTCTGCATCTCTATTGTTCAGTGTTGTATAGATACTAGTAACGCTCTGACCAACATCCCCAAGAGTCTACGCCTCCTATGCACTATGTATCTTAGGCCTACCACTCTGATTTTGTGGACAATCTCTCCTAAGGTGTTCCTTACTGCATGTCCAACACTACAACCGTCCAGTACCATCACCTCTATGTTGTTGCTATGACACATGTCTCTGTCTAGCTGCATTGAACTTCTTTTGTGGTTCCACATTTTCCTTCTCTTCTGTATTCTAAGGCCTTATTCTTTTCGGTTGCCATTTACCTCTACCTTTATCCTTATCCTTCCCTTTCCATCCTTGATGAGATTCATTCTTACGCTTTGATTATTCATAGCAATGCTTCAATTTCCCAATAACTTCCTAAAGTGACCGAGGCTCATCATACTCAATCCAATCTCTAAATGCTAATGGAAAACCATTGACAAATTGTTGAACTTTAGGCTTCTCGTGTTTAAGATACAATACATACCTCAATAGCTCCAGGAACTTAGTCGTGTACTCTTCTTCTGTCATTGATCCCATCTTTAGCTCATATAATTCTTTGGCCTTACTGTCATAGTACCTTTCTGACAAGTACTTCTTCCTAAAAAGCCTCTTGAACTCATGGCAACTCAAGTCCTATGTTCTAATGTCTCTGACTCGCTTCACATCTTCCCACCAAATGTATGCTTTACCTTTCAGGCTAAGGATAACAATTTTCACCTTCATGTTTTTTGTGTACTCATGCAACTCAAAGAAATTGTTCATCCCATGTATCCAAGCCTTTGCATCTACTAGTTTCTTCAAGTCTCCATCAAAAGTAGGTGGTTTTCCTTTCTTAAATTCATCTGGAAAGTATCCCCTATCACTCCTCTTGTAAGGATGGTAACGATGATGATCATGATGCATGTCAGAACCAAAACTAGAATAATACATGTATCCATCACCTCTCCTATCTGGAGTATCCAACAATCTGCCATCTCTGACCGTGTCATCTCTATCCAACTTGTGACCACGATGAGACCTACTGCCATATGCCCCATTATTTGTGTCCTATTGTCCATGGTTGATTCCAAGTGGCCCCTGTCACTGCAATTATGACAAACTCTGAAGAAGTATTACATTAACCTCTACTTGCTTCTCTTGTGCCTACATGATTTTGTCATTATCCGCCTTACAACTCCTTATTTCTCCCTTCGAGCTTCTCAATGTGTCTGCTAAATTAGAAGAGTGCCCCACACCACGCTGCTCATCAGATTCATAGGGAGAGTCTTTGTAGTCTACCATCTTGCTAGTTATTTTGATCTCTTTCCTTTAAGGCATACTATCTCAGCTAAACCAAATCACAATAAACCAACGTACCTTAGAATAATTCGGGGAGGATATATCATCTGAGGGATCAACCAAATAAGTGTATATGTAAAACATAATCATGACAACATATATACATATAATACATAAGCATCTAACCACATAACCATCATTCTAGCTAGAGTCCAGTCATCAATGCATGACCATCTCAACCACGCATACCATGACTTCATGCATGACAACAACAACCATACCAATGTACACTGACAATACACAAAAAATAAACAACATGTAACCAATCATACACTCATGACGACACAATTCACAATAACAACATCCTCTTTCACATGGCAACATCATTATAACCATGATTGACGCCATGCATATGCAACAAGCATATAGACCACAAGGATGATTAACACATGTGCAGCCAACATGAATGCATGACCAACACACACAACCCACCCAGTTTGAGGGGTGAATCAGGATCTGATACCACTTTGTAACACCCTCCTCACACATTTACCCAAGCAACCGGTCAACAGGGGTAAACATGTGACGAGAGGCTACTGTGATGGGATTCAACCTCCTATGCGACCTTAAAGAAGTGGAACTGATGGAAACACAACATACAAATCTTCCACATTGGCTACAAGACTCCTAGGAACCATCCCAAACACTCAGGTAACTAGCCGCTGGGTCCCACTGAGTTTTTAGACCAATTAACCCCCGAATTGTCCCACGATATGAGCATGCATGCGTCTAGAAGGCTCTGGACGCTCCCACAACATGGTGTACCAATGTCCAGGGACAATTTTTCTCAGTATTGTGCCAGCATCCTTGGGATTTGAGCCACTTTTTTCAGGCCCAGAGCTCAAGTCACTGCCCATAATTAAATGACACCTTCAAAACGGAAATATAACAAGGGAATGATGATACAAATGCAATTAATTGAACAAGGGCTTGACTAGACCCCCACTAGCCATGAAAGGAATTTTGTCAAACATATCACAATATGTAACTTACAGGTGTAAATAACATATCTAAGCATAGGGGTCTCATACTTATCCGAGAATCACTAAGAAGCATTGTTCCCTTATATAAATTTGTTGCATTATCATCTATTAGGTCATAGATACATCATTCATTCATTTACAAATAAAAACATGAGGAGAGCCATACATCATCACTGTCATAAAACATGCTTATAACCAACATAATAACAACATAAATATTGAGGATACATCAGCCATAAAATCCACATATACACCAGTACATTTACACATAAGATATCAAGGAAAGAACCTCTTATTAATGAATGCAAAGGCCAACCTGGGATGGGACTACCACGTTCCACCCGACCATAGAATGGTTGAGCCAATTCTCTCTTCATCCATTGACCCTCATGCCATATTCCAAGCATGAATGTGGGACTCAAACCAAAAGTACCAACCAGGGCATCCCGAGGCTAAACCACCTCACCCTCACTAATATAAACCAGGCTTTACCGTAATCCATCCCGGATCACTAGGCCAATACAATAAACATGTAATAATAGGCTTTACCATGATCTCCACCAGATCACTAGACCAAAACAAGCATGGATTCCAACGGATTTCTCCACCTACACCATGAGGAATTTCTGTGTCTCGTAATCTCTCAGGCTTTACCGCAATCCACAGTCTGATCTAGGGATCACTAGGCACCAAACTGAGAAACCACCCTCTAGGATTTACCATATATCCCGCCATTCACTGACAAGGATTCCTAGGCCTAATTAAGGGCAAGCACCTCTAGGATTTACTATATATCCCACCATTCACCAACAAGAATTCCTAGGCCCACCGAGGAAACACAAAATTTGACTTTACCGCAACGAACAATCTGGTTCAGGGGTTACTAGGCCATGTGTTTTGTCATTCAGAGATCCACCTCACTCAGCTTTGAATCCATCCAGCAATCCAACTCAACCAGAACATGAGAACCCCATCACACCATGACTATCCGAAAATGGCAAGGCTAGGTTGAAAACACTGTCACACGTGGCAAAACCCCTGCCATAACAACAAAAGAACCACATGAAATACCATGCATGCAAAATTTGGCAAGGAAAACACACATGCAAATCGATACCTGTAAAGGAATCTTGTTGTAGCTGCTTAATCCTACTCTTCCTTGCTTGCTCCTTACTTCCTCTTGCCTTCTTTGCGTTTCTTGATCCAATGCCAAAGTGCTCCAAGAAAACTCTAAGTGTCCAAGAGTGAAAGAGAGAGAATAATGAGAGAGATCCAAAACTGAACTGATGAAAGGTTGCAAACTGATCCTCATAAGCATTTTTATCAATTAGGCCTCTATTTTCTTCATTTTCCATTATTTTCCTCCTCACATGCAACTATGACCTTTCACCTTCCTTTTCTCCTAATTTCCATTATTTTCACAAATAAATGTGTGAAAACACCATTTTGCCTTTCCAAGGCCTTAGCCATTGCCTTTGCCAAATTCTTTAGCCATAATAAACCAATGAACACCCACACTGGGATGTCTTGCCTAACATTTAGCTTGGAATAAGTGTCCCATCAACCGTTGTTATTATTTTTTCCTTTATAAACTTGTTTTACATGGAATTTTCACTAGGGTTGTTACAGTTGACATCAGGTGTGTACACCAAGTTATTGGGTATGGATTGGTTGTGTATGCATAGAACTGAGGTTGATTGTTTTGAAAAATTAATTGATTTCCTAGATGATGCTGGGGAAGGATTTTTTTTACAAGGCAAGCGAAATCCAATTTTAGTGAGACTAATCACAACAATGAAGGCCAAACGTAGTTCCTGAAAGGGTTGTACATTATTTGTTGCTCAAATATCCAACAATAAGCATTTTAGTGACAACGTTGGGCAAGAAGAAATCAAAATATTGAAGGAATAATCGACGTTGTAGCAATATGAGGATGTGTTTCCAACATACATACCAGGTTTACCTCCTCATAGGGAAGTCAATTTCTCTATTGAATTGGTTCTAGAGTAACATCAACATCCAAAGCACCATACGAATGAGTACACCAGAGATAGTTGAGTTAATAGTGTTGTTGAAAGAGATGCTTGATAAAGGTTACATATGACCAGGTGTGTCACCATGGGGACTTCTAGTGTTATTTGTGAAGAAAAAGGATGGGACGCTCTGATTCTTTATTGTATTGACGATCTATTCGATCAAATGTGGGGAGCAACAGTCTTCTCCAAGATCGATTTGAGGTCTGGATATCATCAAGTGTGTATCAAAGAAGAAGATATTCATAAAATTGCTTTATGAATGAGGTACATGTACTACGAGTTTGTGATGGTACCCTTTGGGCTTACTAATGCCCCTGGCACTTTCATGTGTCTAATGAATAATTGTTTTGTGTCCTTATTTGGACAATTTTGTCATTATTTTTATTGATTAGATATTGGTGCACTCAAGAACTGAAAAAGAGCATGAAAAGCACATGGTTGACGTGTTACAATTGCTGAGAGAACACAAGATTTATGCGAAGCTTAGCAAATGTGAATTCTTCCAATCACAAATACATTACTTGAGGCACATCGTCTCCAAGGAAGGGATATCAGTTGATCTAGAAAAGATCAAGGCCATAATGGAGTGACCAACATTGAAGAATGTGAATGAGGTTAGATCATTCATGGGATTGGCAGGATACTACAGGAGGTTCATTAGGAATTTCTCCAAGATAGGCCACCCCATTACATCCTTGCAAAGGAAAGGAAATAAGTTTGAGTGGACAATTGAATGTGCAACAAGCTTTGAGCAGTTGAAACAATTGCTTATTAATGCACATGTGTTAAGGATTGCAGATCTGGACAAAGATTTTGTGGTATGCATAGATGTACACACCCCACCCCACATTTACCTACTTTAAGATACTTACCAAGGTAAACATGAGCTGAGAGTTACTATGCATGACCCAACTTCTAAGGTGCAGTTACAGAAATGGAGTCTAACTTGCCAAACATGCTATTAATTTTTACAAACACTTTGTAACTATAGTACCTATAAGTCATGGATGCATAATTTGGTCACTGTTTACATTAGTTTCATCAGATGTTCATCAAGAAGGCTTGTTTCCCTCACATACTTGCTACAACAAACACATATTAGCTCATGCATCCATATAAAATAACCAAGAGCATATCAAACCATGAATTAGATCTAGATCAAGAGCACATCATATAATAATAAATACACCATGCATGTAGCATATACTTAACCAACAATAAAGACATGACAAACCAATCATGTAGACAACACTAGATTAGCAATTCTGCTCATTGATCATCAATAAAGAATAACACATATTAACATGTGCAAAGTACCAACCAAGTCAAGGACTTCCATGTACCACCTGACCATAGATTGGGCTGAACCAAATCTTTCTTTCAGTCAATCACCCCCATGCCATATTCCAAGCATGAATGTGGGATTTCATGGAATAAACCGAGACAAAACCCACTAGGGCTTCCAGAGGCCAAACCACCTCAACCACAGTGATTCCACCTCTATGGTCTGGAAATCACTAACACTAACCAAATCGGTCCTATCCAAGCTGTACAGGGCTCTAGAAACTAGTAACTCAACCCACAACCTTCTAGGGCTCCAGAGCATTTGTCCAACCTGGCTCCAGGGACTAGTAACTCAACCCACCAAGGGTTCCAAAGTGCTTGTCCCAACCTTGGCTCCAAGGCTAGTAACTCAACCCAAGTTGTTCCAAGGCTTCCAAAGTGTTTGTTCCGACCAACAACCATAAGGAACATGAGAACCAATCAGAAAAACAACAAGTGGAAAACCCACAATACCATGGCTATCTAGGAAATGGAAAGTAAAGGATAAAACCACACTCAATCCAGGAAAATATCCACGCCGATGACAACACATAACCAAAAAATCACATGCATATACCATGCATCCAAAAATCAACAAGGAAATCATGCATGCAACGTGTTACCTACAAAGCAATCTAGATATAGTTGTTGATCCAACTGTTCCCTTGCGCTTTCCTGCTTTCCATTGCCTACTTTCTCCAATCCAAGTGAATTCTCAAGTGCTACAAGAATGCTCCATGATTCCTCTAAGTGTGCAAGAGTATGAGAGAATGAGAGCTCAACTCAAATCTGTCAAAAGGCAGTGAACTGATCCTCATAGGCCTTTTTATAATTGAGGCCTCTATTTTCTTCATTTTCCTTCAATTTTCATCTAATTTCACTAACATGCAAATCTATGTCTCTTCACCTTCCTTTTCTCATGTTTTCCTTTATTTTCATAAATAAATGCCAATTATTTCCACTTTTCCTTTGCCAATTTCCTTAGCCATAAATAAACAAAAAGTGACACCCACTAGGGTCTTTTTCCCACCATTCAACTTGGAATAAGTGTCCCATGAACTTGGTCTTATATATATATATATATATATATATATATATATATATATATATATATATATATATATATATATATATACATGAAAAATCAACCAGAGGCTGTTACAAACCCCTCCCTCATGGGGAAAACCATCCTCCATGTTCTATGACACCTAAGACCAATAAACAATTGAAAAAAAAACATACTTCCTATGGAGCTTTATAACCCAGCTTGTTGTAGTATTTATAATGACCTCCGCTAAAAACAAAACAATATAGCACTTACTGGAGCTTTATAACACAACACGTTATGGTATTTACAATAATAACCACATATACTTATGCACATTTTCTTTGACCAACAAATAATCATACTATCTATGGAGCTTTATAACCACAACTTGATACAGTATTTACAATAACATACACACATACATATGCACATTTGCTATAACCAACAAATAAAAGGATACGATGCCCGTATCAATCAGCAAGGGAATTGAGAGGCTCATACTCCACCCTAAAAAGTAGTACCAGGATTCACCTCCTTCTTAGGAAGTCCAAAATCCACTGCCAAAATCAAACCTGCATCCAATGTCCAACACTACGATCCTTGCGCTACTTACTATCTTAGTGAACATTTACTGGCTCATTGTTTCAGGGAACCCTCCCAATGTGATTTTGGTTCCATTTGGTAATGCTAATGACAAAAAAAAAACCATTCCTCAGCCTTCCCTTCTCTACTCCATAGTGCCTCGGGAAATCCAGTCACCCCCTTCCGTGCAGTCACACACCTTCCAAGTTTCACTGGCATCCCCTTCTCTGCTACACAGTCCCTTGGATGATCCATCCCTTGGCAAGGTTTCTTCACATCGGAAGGTCTGAAAACCAAGGCATATCCCTACCTGAAAACCATCATACCAGTCATAACATGCTCATTGCAATCAATGACCACTATTGGGTACAATTATCCCATAATAGGCTTGCTCTTGAAGTGCTTTACCAACATACTGTTGCATGCTCCAATTTCTTTCACTGTTGCTGCTAACATTCTCGCAGTCAGTTTCAACTACCCAAACTGGGCATTTTCCATGCTTTCTTGTACCAAGCACATAGTTTCCATTAGATTCAAAAGGAATTGTAATAAATTGAAATCATACCTCATTGGTAACTTGTCAATAAAATACACCTGCAATTCTGTTTACTTCCTGTCACAACAAGTCAAACTAACTCTTTGATCAAATCATCATGTATAAATATATCACATTCGGTTAGCTCAGAATGCAACCATCATAAATCAAATCATAGATCACATGCAATCATCATAAATCACATGTGTAATTAAAAATTGAAATAAAATATTGATACTTATCTTTCAATTGGTTCTTTACTTCTACCTTTATCCTTCATCCTTTTTGTACACACACTGAATCGGTTTCCAAACTCAACAAGCACCTAGTGCCTTCTCTTCCCTTCAATCACATACACATACACATAGTGCACATCACAACACATGCACCCACACATGGTGTAACACACAATACATACACCTACACATGGTGTACAACACACCACATACACCTACACCCAATGCACAACACAATACATACACCTAAACCCCATGTACAATGCAACACAACATCATGTGTACAACATGTACACAACACCACATGTACACTACACCACATGTGCACTACACCACATGTGCACAACACCACATGTGCACAACATCATATGTACCACATATACACATCATTGTTAGAAATTAAATAACGGAACAATGAAATACATAAAATACTATGGAAACACATAAAACAAGAGAGACACAAATATACGTGGTTCACCCAATTTAGGCTACGTCCATGAAGAAATAGTCAATCCTTCGTTTTATATTATCCAGAAAAACGACATTCAGTCTCTCTTTATTATTTCAGATATTAGTGAAGATAGTCAAATCTTAAATACAATGGAAAATTTTGAATCATCTCAAGAATATGAGCATGATCAATTTCAATAAAAATCCAACATTGAATATTTGTCATCGGGCAGATGTCTATTTATTCTATGGAAGAATTTGGTAGCTCTACAATTGAAATCTTTCCAAGGAGAGCATTGAACATAAACAATAACTTGGAGAAATTACAAAATGAAAAGCTAATCAATACATTACAACAACATTCTACTGCATATGCATGGGAATATACTAACATGAAAGGAAGTAGTCCTAAGACATGTATTCATCACATCTACATTGAGGAAAATTGCAGACCTATCAGAGAACCTCAGAGAAGAATGAATCCAAATCTTAGGGAAATTGTGAAAGAAGAGCTACAAAAACCGCTAAATGTAAAATTCATTTACCCAATTTCAGACAACAAATGGGTTTCCCCTTTAGTAATTGTGCCTAAAAAGAATGGTAAATGGAGGGTGTGCATTGATTACCGAGAATTGAATAAAGCTACCCTTAAAGATCATTTTCCTTTGCCCTTTATAGATCAAGTGTTAGATATATTAGCAAGTAAGAAGTATTTCTCATTCTTGGATGGTTTTAGTGGTTATAATCAGATTAGGTGGAACCTGAAGATCAAGATAAAACCACATTTACTTGTCCATGGGGAACTTATGCCTACCGAGTACTTCCTTTTGGGCTATGTAATACACCTGCAACATTCCAAAGAGCAGTACTAGGAATTTTATTTTATTTTATTTTTATTTATTTATTTTATTTTATTTTATTTTATTTTTTTTTTTTTAATTTTTAATTTTTAATTTATTATTATTATTATTATTATTATTTTTTATCTAATACATGATTGTGTAGAGGTATATATCGATGATTTTACAGTCTATGGGAATACATTTGAAGAAGCTTTGGAAAATTTGGAAAGAGTTCTTAAAAGATGTAAGGAAGCAAACCTTTCACTAAGCCATGAAAAATGTTTTATGATGTTTACAGAAGGTATTGTTTTAGGGCATCACATTTCAGGAGATGGGATTAAAGTTGATAAATCTAAAGTAGAAGTCATCTCTAAATTATCAATTCCAAATTGCCAAAAGGATGTTCGAAGTTTTCTAGGATTCATAGGATAGTATAGATGATTGATAGAAAATTTCATTAAAATAGCATCCCCACTCTTCAAATTACTCACCAAGGATTGTGAATTCAATTGGAATCCTGACTGCCAATTAGCATTTGAGACTTTAAAAACAAAAATTTTTGAAGCACCCATCTTGAGAGGTCCAAATTGGAAACTACCTTTTCACATTTCAACAGATGCTTCAGATATAGCTCTGGGAGCTGTATTAGGACAAAAAGACTTGATTCCCTATGCCATCTACTATACAAGTAAGAATTTGACTCCCACTAAGTTGAACTATATTGTAACTGAAAAGGAATTTTTAGCTGTTGTTCATGCAATCAACAAGTTCAGACATTATATAACAGGCTATGAAACCTTTGTTCATATAGATCACTCTGCAATTAGATATTTAATGAATAAACCTATTACTAATGGCAGAGTTACAAGATGGATTTTACTCTTGCAAGAATTCAATATTACTGTGCTAGATAGACCTGGAAAAAAAAACACAGTTGCTGATTTCTTGTCCAGAATTCAGAATATCCAAGATGACACTCCGGTTGAAGATAAGTTTCCTGATGAATATCTTTTTGCAGTGACTACTGAAACTCCTTGGTTTACAAATATTGCTAATTACTTAGCCATAGGGAAATTGCCTTCACATTTGTTTCCTAGAGAAAAAAGAAAAATCATTCAGATAAGTGCAAGATACTCATGGATCACTAATGAATTGTATAAAAGAGGCCCAGATCTTATGATCAAAAGATGTGTTAGGGAAGATGAAATGCTCGAGATTCTTAAGGCATGTGATGATGAGCCGTGTGGTGGACACTTTGCTGACAAGAGGACAACCTATAAAATTCTTTCTTTAGGATATTATTGGCCATCCATCTTCAAAGATGCTAAAGAATATGTCAGGAGGTGTGACAGCTGCCAGAGGGTAGGGAAACCTGTTCCTTCAAATGAAATGCCACAAGTTCAGGTACTCATTGAACCTTTTGAAAAATGGGCCTTAGATTTTGTTGGGCCAATTAATCCTTCATCTAAGGAAAAGAAATATATATTGGTATGCATTGATTATGTCACTAAATGGGTAGAAGCTAAAGCATTACCTTTTTCTAATGAAAAATCTGTAGTTAATTTTCTTTTTGAGGACATATTCACTCGTTTTGGTGTTCCAAGAGAAATTGTGACAGATCAGGGATCTCAATTTACATCTAAAATGGTGACGGGTCTTATGGAAAATTACATGATCAAACATAGGAAATCTACTCCCTATCATCCACAACCAAATGGTCAAGTTGAATCCACAAATAAGGTGATTGAAGGAATTCTCACTAAGACTGTGCATCTACATAGAAGAGATTGGGCAGAAAGGCTTCCTGAAGCCTTATGGGCCTATGGAACTACATGGAGGAACACAACGGGACATACACCCTATGAACTTGTTTATGGGAAACAAGCCTTGTTCCCTATAGAGTTTCAAATTGAAACCTTCAAGATGACAGTCCAATTGGGATTGGATTTATCAGAGGCACAGAAACATAGATTGGTGCAACTCAATGAACTTGATGAAATCAGGGAAGATGCAGTCCAAAGAACCAGTATAGTCCAACAACAGAGGGCTAAATGTCATGATAAATATATTAAGGAAAAGAAATTTCAAGCAGGAGATTGGGCACTGTTGTTTGATTCAAAGTTCAAAGATTTTCAAGGGAAGTTTCAAACTCATTGGCTTGGGCCATATGAGATTTAAAAAGTCTTTAACAATGGAGATGAGGAAAAGGTACGTCTTCTTGTAAATGGTCATCAACTGAAGATATATCAAAAACCAGATTCAAGAGAGGAGTTCATTAGGATTTTCCAGGATAACTCTGAAATGAAGCCAGTGAAGAATAATCTTTCTTCTCCACTAACTTAGTCTTTATTTTTCCCAAGAAATCACTGATAAAATAATAATAATAATAAATTGTATAAGGCTAAAAACCAATCATTGATTGGCATACTTATATAGAAAATACAGGTGAAAATTAGAGATTTATGACATCCTATATTTTCCATTTCCTTTCTGTAATAAGTAGTGACAAAAAGATACATTTATTTGCAGTATAGAGTCTACAATTTCATAGTCTCATTCCATCTCATTTAGTTTTCATTCTGTTTTACAATTCCACTTCATCTCACTGTCATTTTTCATTTACATTTTATTTTTACAGTTTTACTCCATTTCACCCTATTTTTCATTTTATCTTACATCTCATTCCATCTCACTGTCATAACTCATTTCCATTTTATTTCTACATCCATATTTCATAAGCCATATTTCACTTTTCCTTCTTTTCACATTCTGTAGCTGGTTCCATTCCGCAACTAATCTGATTCTGCAGCTACAACTTACTTATCAGCTTTGGCACAATTGTACAACTTACAAATAAATCATGAATGCAGGGAAATTGAAGAATCAAGTTTTGGAGATCAACCATGCTCAAAGTACCTACGGATCAACACCAAAAGAATTATCAAGCAAAAGGTTAAGTTCTAAGGTAAAATGCAAATTTATTTCAAACAACAAGTCATAAACATAAGTTATGTATAATATGAATGATCATATGTCTCCTTAATAAGTCATCATTTGATTTGACAACCACATCTCCACCACATCCTCCACATTCGATACCCAACGGTCTATAATGATTCCATCATACCAAACCTCCGCTATGGTCTCCACACTCTGTACTTAAAACAGTCTCTAATAACTCCATCTGCTAACGGTCACAACCACGATATGACCAAAGTATTCACGTCTCTCCAAACCCTCACTGTCTACTTATTCCACGCAAACTCATAGTTCTTTTTCACCATACCCGCAGAAAGTCCATTTCATAGACCAGGAGAGTAATTCTGAAGGATAGCAAATTCTACGAAATAGAGACCATGGGACTCATTGTCAGGGCAGAGCCCGTAGGGGCAAAGTTTATGGAAGGGTACCCACAACTCAAGGAGATGTTGCAGAAGACTGGATGGCTCAAATTCATTGAAAAATTTGATGGATATCACAAGGAGATCACAAAATATTTTGCTAGATCATTCGATGGTACAGAAGTAGAGATTGGAGACATTAAGTTTGCAGTAACAGAATCTTACATAGCAGAGGCTATAGAACTGCCAAGACTTGGTGAGAGATGGTTCAAAAACAAATAATTTCACAGTGAATCATGGAAGGTAATCCTCAAGAACCCAGGTATGGATATCACTGTGTTTAAGAAAGGAATTCCTATTTCAGCACTCAAAAATAAATGGAGAAGCATGCTTTTGATATTACAAAAATTTATTACCTATGAGGGAAGATTCAGATGTATGTATGTTTATCATATACATTTATTGATGAACTTTCTAGAAAATGGAAACATCAACCTCCCTTTCTTCCTTCTAAACAGTCTAAGGAGGATGGCTTCAAATGTATAGAAGAAAATAGAATCCCTGGAGACAACCATGTACCATCATGGGTTGGTCAAAATACTGGTTGAGTATCATCTGAAAAGAATAGGAGATACTTGGGAAAACTTTATGATAAGAAACCATTTCCAAGAGGCACCAGAATCTCCTGAAAAAGATAGTATCAGAAAGAGTAGGAGAAAGAAGACTAGTCTAACCATTCAAAGCAACCCTGAGCCCTCAGTACAGAAAAATGATGAAGAACCAATCTCTGAAAAATTAACAGAGATCAGAGAGCAAATCAAGCAGAAGAAGAAGATAAAAAAGAAAGCTAGTGGAATTACTGAGAACAAACCTGAATCTCCATTACAACAAGATGATGAACAACCAATCTCTGAAAAATTGACAGAGATTAGGAAACAAATCAAGAGGAAGGAAAAGATAGGAAAGGAGAAAAAGGGTACAAAAGAGGAGAACATAAACCCCCTACAACTTAGAAGGAGCTCTAGACTTCGAGGTATGGTGAAGAAGGTATCATCAAAGGAAACAGAGTTCATAAATCTAGAAGAAGAAACTCTAGTATCATCTCCTGAAAATGTTCCATTTACATACAGTCCTCAAAACTCTCCTAGACAATATTTTGAAGGCAGCCCCAGCAGAGGATCCCCAGGTATAGACCCAGTACAACAACAAATTTATGATTACATAGAATCACTGGAAAAGAAAAGTGCCTCAATGGATCCAGGATCCTTAGCCAATCTAGAACAACCTGTCAATCCACAAGAACCTCTGATTGACTCTCTCAAACAGGAAATCTATGAGTTAGAGATATTGAACAGGCATATCAAGAAAGAAAATGAAACCCTGAAGGAACAAAGAAAATTGGATAAAGCCATTCATGATAATACAATACTGCACCTAGGGCTATGGTACAAGAAGAATAGGAAGTTGAAGAGGAAGAATAGAAACTTGAACAAAACAATGATCAACCTTAAATACAGACTTCTCATGAAGAAACCCAGGATGGCAGTCACTTCAAAGAGGAGCAAGAGAAGAAAGTTAGATGTACTGGCAGAGGTATCTGAGCAGATGCAATAGGAAAGAAGAGTTCACAGTTTTGGAAAAATTGCATGGGGACATGCAATGATTTTGCAGTGGGGGTATGTTGGACCTCAGAATTACTCTCTCTTTGACAACTTTTCTCACTTCTTTCTCTTGTTTTTCCATGAAAGACAGATCCCCATCACTGATAAATGATAGATTTTGTCTCAAGGAAGACATTAAATGATTGACATGTTATACTTTTATGTTTTTTCTATTTGAAATAATTTTTTGCAATTTAGCTACGGAACGTAGCCCATTCTGTAGCTAACCGTGTGTTCCATAGCTACTTCCATGGTTGAACAGGTTACAGGTGTCAAGTGAGGAAACTGGCCACATGGGCATCTCTGGAATGGTCACGACATGGATCCTATCCTAGTCACCCAGCCCAGATCAACAAAAAAAGCTAGCTCAAGACCACAGTCAAAGGTGGAGTCAAACGAAGAAACCCGAGAGCAATAGGACTCTGTGTCCACTCTTCGTGGCTAATTAATAAATCTGACAGTTTTGTTGTAGCATTAACTCGAACCAACCACCAGTGACAACAATTCATGCAACCATCTCGCTGACTTAAAGTAACGTGTAGCTGATCAATCGTTTATGCAGATTTGTTGTAATACGTGGAGACCACCTGTAGCTAAATTCTCTCAAAAGACAGTTAGGAATGTTTCTTTAAATATCAGTTGTAAAGAACTGAGAAGGAGTTCGAATTTCTATATGTATTAAGCTCAGACTTACATCTCTGTAATTTTGGAACTTATTTTCCTGTTAATAATATGAAGTTGTGTTTGACCAAGTGATCATTTGAAAGAGTATCTTCAGCTAGTTAGCAGCTCAACTCAGTCAGTTGCAGAGGGCCCCTGCACTGAAGGAGGTTTTTCTTTTGTTATTTTGTTTACTGTTCAGTTTAGTTTCATTATTTACTTTTAGCAGTATTTGTAGTTTAGGTTGATTTCCTGTAGTTTGTTTTATTTTAATTATGTTCAGTAGCATAATGTTAGAATTCGATGGTGCAATCTCATTTCTCCTATCTATTACATAAATGAAACTTGTTTTGTCTTAATAGGGTACGGTGGAAAAGTAACAAGGATGCATTGTTGATTAGTTTACTTACTGTTTGTTTCCTTTGTTATTTATTTCTTAGTTTAAATTGCCAATGCATTGTGTGGATAAACGTTTTTGGTCACCATTTCAAGCTGATATCCATCCTAGCTAAATGGTTAAACATTCACTTCACACAAGGATTGAAATCAATTAGTTACTCTCCACATATTTAATTTAGTTCTCTAAACTATAAAGTAGTAACAGTAAGTTGCTCGTTTGCCATCTCAAGAAAGTTATCTTTCAAAATTGGAGGCTTGGACAACTAAAAGTGCTTTAGTCAGTTTTCATTCTCTGTAAATTATTTCAATTTGCCTTACAACTTCACCTTTTAACTTTTGACTTAGGATTAAAATGACAAAATAGGATAGATGCTCTGTTTTTCCTTCCTTTAACTTAGATTTTGATTAGTTCACCTCTAGGAAATTTAGACTTAGTTTCATCATAATTTAGACTGTACATCATTAGAAATCAAGGAAACCCCCAAAACAAAACAATATAAAAATACAAAACAATGAAGTAAGAAGGGTTAACTAGCACATACAGTGCACTACACTTCATCAGCTTACAAGCCTTGGTTGATAATTTATGCAAAGCAATTTAGGAAACTAAATTGACTAAACAACAACAACGATTAAACAGGCGATGTTGCTGCCCCATTAGGAATAGGGATCCAACGCGGTTGAAACAAAAAAACCTCTAAATAATCAGAAAGATCATCAGGCTCCACACCCAACAATCACCACGTGTACACAACACCACTTGTACATAACACCACATGTACAACATGTACACAACACCACATGTACACCACAACAATACTGCACATCCAGAGACCACATGTCTCTACCAAGCAACCTTGCTTCTAATGTCTTTCCACTATCCATGCTTGTCCCAACATTATGTAGATTGCACTGCTTTCATTCCGCTAATGTATCCCTCAACATAACATGTCCATAACAATAAACATAAACATAGTATAAGCACATAATATCAATTCATATCCACACAATACTAACCTTATGGATATGTCAGGGCTACTCTTCCCACTTGATTCCCCATAAACCAATAACCTCTTCATGCCATTCACCCGCATAAGAAATCGTTCCTCCACAAGCATGATCCATGATGACCCTGTCAGACAACGACATACATACATAGACATTAGCATAATCATGATTACAACATAATTACTAGTGCTCATAAGGTCAAGGTTAAGAGAACTCCCTTTATCCGTGCACATCACGCACAACATTGAGAATAACAATTCCCCACTTAGGCAATGCATATGTTACCTTAAGCCCATATACTTTACCTTTCCTGTCACCTTTCTCGTGATTGTCTTGCCATTTTCCATTTACCTCAATGGACCCAACCAACCCAACTAATTGTCATGTTCTTGCCTTTATTTTCCCTTTATTCATGCGCCAGGCTTCATCCGAGTCTTTCGTTACATGTTGGGTACCACAAAGCTCTCCTTGTGCTCCATTAACTTTCATTTTTCCCAACCAATTCCCAAGACCCTCAAAACATAAAAGGCAAGAACAAAAGGAAAACAAGAAGAAAACCATGGAAAACCAATAATAATACAACACCACAAACAAAGTGGCATGGCCATGCACCAGACACAATCAAAACTGCAAATCAAGCACAAACAAATCACAAAACATCAAAAGCACAAGACTTCTAATAGACACCATGAATCAACCCCCATGGTTTCCCGGTGCTTCCAAGGATTCATGAGTGAAAGCTTAGCTCGAGCCTTCTTCAAGATCTATGGCAGTCTCTTTTTCCATTTGATTCCCTGCATCACGCAACATTAGCTCATTCTTTTATTCATGCCTTTACAAGATTAGAACTTAACCTCTTATCTCAAATATCAACCTTAAGATAACAACTTGTCAAATACATATTCATGAATATAGCACATATCCACATAATGTCAGCCAAAATTAAGGTTAAGAAAACTTTTTGTAAAGCACTCATTCATTTGGAATTTTGGTTTCCAAACATAGCCAAAGAAATTCTCACCCAATTCCTTTCTTTTACCTTTTTACCTTGCCGGAACTGAGTCTTATTATGTGCTATCACATTCACCCGATTACTAGTTATATAAACAAATCAATTATTATCTTGTCATGCTAATACCAATCATGATTGCCCTACAACTATTCACACATGTCAGTCACATGTTCCAAAGATCAAGACATCATGTCTATTAATTTGAAATCAACCTACCAAGAATATCATCCATGTCATAGTTTGCAATGAAGTCATAGTGATTAGTCACAGTGCCACAACTAGCACCCACTTCCACTTAAGTGCATGTCAACTATCTCAACACATATTGTTTTAGTACAATTGTCTTAAAACAATATCATTCCTTCATGCAATATTATAAGCACATACTCATATCATGCACTTAATCAAGCATTCAAACAACCTGTAAACATACCCCCTTACTATCCATGGTCCACACTAAGGTAGAAGGAGGCAGCTACTATAATGGCCCAATCTCCAATGTTGAATTATGGAAATGGGATCTCCAAATCTCTACTAAATTTAACCATACTTGCCAAAACTTTATTTTCATTTCTCATACATTTTGTATGAGATCAAATTAGAAACATTACACTTATTCCACTTGTAACATACTAACTGAAAACATGCCACATAATCATGCCACTTTTCCATTTCCTTACATGCAACTTTTCAAATTCCTTGCATGCAACTCTTTAAATTCTTTGCATGCAAATAGGCATAGATCAACTACAACCATATCATCATACTACAATAGTATCCCATCCATAAAAAACAACATTTTCTTCAAAAAATTACCATACTATTACATTTTCTTCAAACAACTACTATACTATTACATTTGCATGTAGGCATTTATTCAAACACTTTACATGCAAACTAATATAGCAAACTCTTTGTATACAAGTAAGCATATGTCAGCTACAAAAATACTATTACACACCAATATTATCCCAGCCACAAACGCCATACTCATTGGGGCATTTTATCAAACAATTTGTATGCATTGGATCATTGAACCATTTAAGCATTTCATCAAACACTTTGAATGAAAACCAATATGGCGAATGATTCAATGCATATATCCTAAATTGCAGCAATAATACAAGTTATGGAAACTAAACCATATGAGCAGTCAGAGTCTCCCTCACTATGGTTCAAGTTTCAACTTCTGAAATTTCATAGATTAAAAGTTATAACAAGAATACCAATAGAATCCTATTTGGTGCACAATTCTAAGAGCATTCAAGAAGCTCGACTTCCACTGATCATATCTCCTGAAATATAGGGACTCAATGTTTGAAATTTGTATCACACTATCAATGGGATTTCCCCTCATTGTGGACGAATTTTCAGCTCCTGAGATTACCTAGAAGAAAAGTTATAATAGAAATTTCAACATGACTTGTTTGCATCCCAATTTTAAGAGCATTCAGAAGGCTAGACTTCCTCTGCTCGTATCTCCTAAAATATTGTGACCCGATATCTAAAATTTCTACCACATTATCAACAAGATTTCCCCTCAATGTGGATAATTTTTCAGCTTCTGGAACCTAACAAAAGATAAGTTATGATAGAAATTCCAACATGACATGTTTAAAGATGCATTCAGGAGGCTCATCTTCCTCATATCATAATTCCTAAAATATTGTGAACCAATATCTGAAATTTTAACCACATTATAAGTGGGATTTACCCTCAATTTGGAAAAAAAAAATCTTTTGAAACTCCATAAAAGAATATTCATAACAAAAATTAAATCGATTGTACTCATTGATCCCTTTGCTCTTCATTTCATCTATGATAGAGCCCATCTAGTCCAAGTGTTTGAACCTGGAAGCTCTGATACCACTTTGTAACACCCCACCCCACATTTACCTACTTTAACATACTTACCATGGTAAACATGAGCTGAGAGTTACTATGCATGACCCAACTTCCAAGGTGCAGTTACGGAAATGGGGTCTAACTTGCCAGCACATGCTATTCATTTTTACAAACACTTTGTAACTATAGTACCTGTAAGTCATGGATGCATAGTTTGGTCACTGTTTACATTAGTTTCATCATATGTTAATCAAGAAGTCTTGTTTCCCTTTCATACTTGATGCAACAAACACATATTAGCTCATGCATCCATATAAAATAACCAAGAACATGTCAAACAATGAATTAGATCTAGATCAAGAGCACATCATATAATAATAAATACACCATGCATGTAGCATATACTTAACCAACAATAAATCCATGAAAAACTAGTCATGTAAACAACAATAAATTAGCAATTATGCTCATTGATCATCAATAAAGAATAACACATATTAACGTGTGCAAAGTACCAACCAAGTTAGGGACTTCCACTTACCACACGACCATAGATTGGGCTGAGCCAAATATTTCTTTCAGTCAATCGCCCCCGCACCATATTCTAAACATGGATGTGGGATATCATGGAATAAAAAAAGAAAAAACCAACCAGGGTTTCTAGAGGCCAAACCACCTCAACCCTCAACCACAATGATTCCACCTCTACGGTCCAGAAATCACAAACACCAACCAAATCGGTCTCTACCTAAGCTGTCCAGGGCTCTAGGAACTAATAATTTAACCCACAACCTTCCAGGGCTCCAGAGCATTTGTCCAACACGGTTCCAGGGACTCGTAGCTCAACCCACCAAGGGCTCCATAGCATTTGTCCCAAGCTAGGCTCTAAGACTAGTAACTTAACCCAAGTTGTTCCAGGGCTTTCAAAGCGTTTGCTCCAATCCACAACCATAATGAACATGAGAAATAATCATAAAAACAACAAGTGGAAAACCCACAACAACATGGATATCCAGGAAATGGCAAGGCAAGGCTAAAATCATTGTCTATCTAGGAAAATCTCCATGTCAATGACAACACATAACCAGGAAATCACATGCATATACCATGCATCTAGAAATTAACAAGGAAATCATGCATGTAACATGTTACCTACAAAGCAATCAAGTTGTAGTTGTTGATCCAACTATTCCCTTGTGCTTTCCTGCTTTCCTTTGCCTTATTTCTCCAATCCAAGTGAATGCTTAATTGCTTTAGGAATTCTCTAAGATTCCTCTAAGTGTGCAAGAGTATGAGAGAATGAGAGAATCAAATGAGGGCTTGCTTCAAAACTGTCAAAAGACTGTGAACTAATCCTTAGAAGCCTTTTTATCATTGAGGTCTCTATATTCTTCATTTTTCTTGTAATTTCCTTAGCATGCAAATTTGTGTCTCTTCACCTTCCTTTTCTCCTATTTTCCTTTACTTTCATAAATAAATGCTAACTATTGCCACTTTTCCTTTGCCTTTGCTAATGCCTTTGTTAATTTCCTTAGCCATAAATAAACATAAAGTGACACCCACCAGGTTACTTTGCCCACCATTCAGCTTGGAATACGTGTCCCATGACCTTGGTCTTATATATATATATATATATGGAAAATCTACTAGGGGTTGTTACAATAGATGCCTACAAGGAAGGGCTTGGTGGATTCTTAAATGCAGGAAGGGCATGTAACTTGCTATGATTCATGGAAATTAAATGAGCTTGAGGTAAACTACGTGACTCATGATCTACATTTAGCTTCCATCATTCATCCTTGAAAAGGTGGAGGTATTATCTCATTGGTATAAGATAAACATGCATGATAGATCATGGTGGACTCAAGTACTTGTTTGATTAACCTAAGTTGAATGTGAGATAAGTTAGGTGGCTGGCCACACTTAACGATTTCGACTTTGAAATCAAGTATATCAAAGGAAAATATAACAGGGTTGCTGATGCACTCAATAAAAGGATTCAATTGAATCACCTAGCAGCCATAAGCTCTTACATAGTGGAACTAGTGGAAAGGGTGAAAAATGCAGGACAATATGATGAGAAATGTTAGCAAGTGAAGGAAAAGATACAACAAGAAGGCAAGGATGAGGAATATCATCTCACAAACGATGGCCTAGTTAGATTCAAGAATATAATCCGTGTACCAAATAATGATGATTTGAAGAGGCTTATAATGAGAGAGTTCCATGAGAAACCATATTCCGACCATCTGGGATATCAAAATACTCTCGCGACCATCAGAGATATGAAAAGACTCTCGCGACCATCAAAAAGTTATATTATTGGCGTAATTTGAAGAAGGAAGTGGTTGATTTTGTTGTTAAATGCATAAAATTCCAGCAAGTAAAGGCTGAATGTAATCATCCAACAAGATTACTACAGTCCATTCCCATTCTGGAAGGAAACGGGAAGTATTCTCCATGGATTTCATTACTGATTTTCCAATAATTGTTAGACAACATGATTCAATTATGGTGGTAATTGACAAGTTGAGCAAGGTGGCCCACTTTATGGCAGTCATATCCACCAATTCAACTAGTGATGTGGCTCAAATTTTCATGAAGGAAATTGTGAGGTTTCATGGAGTCCCCAAGAAAATAATCTCAGATAGATATGCCAAGTTCACTTCGAAGTTTTGGAAGGAACTGTTTGCAGGCTTAGGAACAGAATTAGCCTTGAGTACAACTTATCATCCAAAAATGGATTAGCAAATAGAGAGGACAAATAAAATTTTCGAAGACATTTTGAGGATGTATGTGATGCACCAACCCAAGAAGTGGGAAGAACATCTTCATCTTATAGAATTCACATACGACAATGGGTACCGGAATCCATAAAAATGAGCCCATTCGAAGCACTTTATGGAAGGAGTTGTAATATTCTTATCAACTGGAATGATTCGATGAATATGGTACTTATTGGGCCTGATATGTTGAAAGTGATCGAGCAACAAATGCAGATTATAAGACATAATTTAAAGGTGGCATAAGGCAAGCATAAAAGCTATGCGAATCAACATAGGGTGCATAAAGAGTTCCAAGTTGGGGAGCATGTTTATTTGCAGATTAAACCCAAGAAAATTTCATTAAAGGTTGGGTCATGTGCCAAGCTAGCACCGCAGTTTTGTGGACCTTTTGAGATCCTTGAAAGGATTGGACCAATAACTTATAGGTTGTCCTTACCTCCATCAGTAAATGTCCATGATGATTTCCATGTTTCTTTGCTTAAATTATATGTATAGGATTCTAATCATGCGATTGATTGCTCTGTTTTACAGGTGGAACCAGAGGGAGAGTTTCATCTATAGTTGCTATGCATCCTAAATCGAAGGAGCATCATGCTTCATAATCAAGCAATAAAGCAAGTCAAAGTGTAGTCAAGGCCCTTTGGGCCCGAGGAAGCCACTTGGGAAATGACTGACTCAATGAGGGAAACATATCCTTTTTGTTTTTGGGTTGAAGCAAATATATGTAATAGTAAATATTGTACAAATCTATGTATATAAATCTCCATAAACAATATGTATTTGTTTTAAGCACGTATTTTGTGTTGCATATGGACAAAGAAAAATGAGGATTGTGGTCCCCCAAGGGGGAGGGGTTTGTGACAACCCAAAGTGCTTGCACTCATGTATGCAATGTAAATATTTTTATAAAATGGGTTGATTAATGGAACACAGATTCCAAAGATTGAGGAGGGTAATTGCTTGGGATTCTTAATTGCTATGATAACCAAAGAAGCTGGTAGGTATGCATTCTAAATGAGTTGGAGCATGCCATTAAGAGGATGTTGGACAAGAGGACAAGGGCCATGCTCACTTGGAGAATAAGGCAAGAAAGAGAGGGCACAAAAATAAAATGAGGGTGATAATGTTGTTTAGTAGTATACCCAAAGCACACTAGGGGTTGTTACAACAGATGCCTACAAGGAAGGGCTTGGTGGGGTCTTAATGCAGGAAGGGCATGTAACTTGTTACAACAGATGCCTACAAGGAACGACTTGGTGGAGTCTTAATGCAGGAAGGGCATGTAACTTGCTATGATTCATGGAAATTAAATGAGCTTGAGGTAAACTACGTGACTCGTGATCTGCATTTAACTTCCATCATTCATCCTTGAAAATGTGGAGGTATTATCTCATTGGTAGAAGATAAACACGCATGATAGATCATGGTGGACTCAAGTACTTGTTTGATTAACCTAAGTTGAATGTGAGACAAGCTAGGTGGCTGGCCACACTTAACAAGTTCGAATTTGAAATCAAGTATATCAAAGGAAAATAAAACAGGGTTGTTGATGCACTTAATAGAAGGATTCAATTGAATCACCTGGCAGCCATAAGCTCTTACATAGTGGAACTAGTGGAAAGGGTAAAAAATGTAGGACAATATGATGAGAAATATCAGCAATTGAAGGAAAAGATACAACAAGAAGGCGAGGATGAGGGATATCATCTCACAAACGATGGCCTAGTTAGATTCAAGAATATAATCCGTGTACCAAATAATGATGATTTGAAGAGGCTTATAATGAGATAGTTCCATTAGAAACCATATTCCGACCATCTAGGATATCAAAAGACTCTCGCGACCATCAAAAAGTTATATTATTGGCCTAATTTGGAGAAGGAAGTGGTTGATTTTGTTGTTAAATGCATAAAATTATAGCATGTAAAGGCTGAATGTAATCATCCAACAGGATTACTACAGTCCATTCCCATTGTAGAAGAAAATGGGAAGTATTCTCCATGGATTTCATTACTGATTTTCCAATAATTGTCAGACAACATGATTCAATTATGGTGGTAATTGACAAGTTGAGCAAGGTGGCCCACTTTATGGCAGTCATATCCACCAATTCAACTAGTGATGTGGCTTAAATTTTCATGAAGGAAATTGTGAGGTTTCATGTAGTCCCCAAGAAAATAATCTCAGATAGATATGCCAAGTTCACTTCGAAGTTTTGGAAGGAACTGTTTGTAGGCTTAGGAACATAATTAGCCTTGAGTACAACCTATCATCCAAAAATGGATTAGCAAATAGAGAGGACAAATAAAATTCAAAGACATTTTGAGGATGTATGTGATGCACCAACCCAAGAAGTGGGAAGAGCATCTTCGTCTTATAGAATTCACATACAACAATGGGTACCGGAATCCATAAAAATGAGCCCATTCGAAGCACTTTATGGAAGGAGTTGTAATACTCTTATCAACTGGAATGATTCGGTGAATATGGTACTTATTGGGCCTGATATGTTGAAAGTGATGGAGCAACAAATGTAGATTATAAGACATAATTTAAAGGTGGCATAAGGCATGCATAAAAGCTATGTGAATCAACATAGGGTGCATAAAGAGTTCCAAGTTGGGGAGCATGTTTATTTGCGGATTAAACCCAAGAAAATTTCATTAAAGGTTGGGTCATGTGCCAAACTAGCACCGCAGTTTTGTGGACCTTTTGAGATCCTCGAAAGGATTGGACCAATAACTTATAGGTTGTCCTTACCTCCATCAGTAAATGTCCATGATGTTTTCCATGTTTCTTTGCTTAAATTATATGTATAAGATTCTAATCATGCGATTGATTGCTCTATTTTACAGGTGGAACCAGAGAGAGAGTTTCATCTATAGTCGCTATGCATCCTAAATCGAAGGAGCATCATGCTTCATAATCAAGCAATAAAGCAAGTCAAAGTGCAGTCAAGGCCCTTTGGGCCCAAGGAAGCCACTTGGGAAATGACTGACTCAATGAGGGAAACATATCCTTTTTTGTTTTTTGGTTGAAGCAAATATATGTAATAGTAAATATTGTACAAATCTATGTATATAAATCTCCATAAACAATATGTGCTTGTTTTAAGCACGTATTCTGTGTTGCATATGGACAAATAAAAATGAGGATTGTGGTCCCCCAAGGGGGAGGGGTTTGTGACAACCCAAAGTGCTTGCACTCATGTATGCAATGTAAATATTTTTATAAAATGGGTTGATTAATGGAACACAGATTCCAAAGATTGAGGAGGGTAATTGCTTGGGATTCTTAATTGCTATGATAACCAAAGAAGCTGGTAGGTATGCATTCTAAATGAGTTGGAGCGTGCCATTAAGAGGATGTTGGACAAGAGGACAAGGGCCATGCTCACTTGGAGAATAAGGCAAGAAAGAGAGGGCACAAAAATAAAATGAGGGTGATAACGTTGTTTAGTAGTATACCCAAAGCACACTAGGGGTTGTTACAACAGATGCCTGCAAGGAAGGGATTGGTGGGGTCTTAATGCAGGAAGGGGTCTTGAGAGATAAATCATGCTCCCTCTCAACCACAAGATCTCTAATACCTGCCTTGATCCTCGAGGATGTGCATGCATCTTCCTCTAATGTGTAGAGACTCTCTATCCTGACACTAAATTTCTTGATTTTACATGAAGCAAAATTCTTGAGGTAGGCCTTCCCATATTTGAAGACTACCTCATACCCTTTTTCTTCAATCCTCAATTTTTTCATCAGATCAAGTTTCCTGGATTCATTACTATTTGCGAATAGCTCATTGAGGATCTTCCACATAGCAATGTTCTGGGCATCAACTGATCCTGGTTTTTCAACACCTGTCTTATTGTATTCTAGCATCCATTATCATCCAATACCACCTCCATGTGATCCTTCCATGCAACAAAATTAGAGGTTCCTTCCAAGGCATATTCTAGCCTTAGTCCATTGAATGCCATATTCTCAGATTTGAAGAAATATCGCTACACTGATCTTCAAATTTGAACCTCTAAGATACAACTTTGAATTTCCTGCTCTAATGTGAATTTAACTTTGATACCATGTAGAAATTAATGTGTAGATTCTAAACTGCTCCTGAAATTTTCTAAATCACAAGACTAGAAGCTACTCTACTGATATGCGGAAGTAAATTCACGATCGAGAACAAAAATCATTAACATGCATCAATATTTAACACACATACATAGAGATTTATCTAGGGGAAAGAAACTTCTCAAACCCCTTACTATCTGTATTGCATTAATCAAAGAATCTGGATGAATACAATATGCTCTGCTTAAGCTTGAGCTCAACCTACACCTGTATCTTCTATCCTCTGCCTATCTGATCGACCTTGGCCAATACCTAGCCAAAATTTCAAGCCTCCAAGCTCCTATTTCCTTGCATTGTTCTCTTGGGAATTAGGCCCCTATTTAATAGGAATTTTCTTCATCTGGATTGCGCAATTCCTTTAGGTCAATTATCTGACTACATGCATGACCTGTACAACTTGAAATAGTTTACAACTGATAGTACACTACCCTTGAACTCCAATATCAACTGGGTAACTAGAATTCTCTGCATGCATGAGTTAGTTTAGGTTGATTGATTAGTTATCTGGATGATCACTCAGTGCGCGAGCCCCTGTAGTTTACACTATTTAACATAGTTGCTGAGTGTATATTTTGTGCATATTCATTCCTGTTGAGTCATATGTGCTCTGATAGATAGTATTAATGTACATCGATGAACTATGCAGAATAGTAGTGATGAATACCAAGATTTCTCCGCACTTTGTTTAGCCCCCCCGCCTACGTAAAGGACCTTCTTCCTCCGCACAAGAAAGCTCTGCACAATTGTTCAACCCACCCTTGTCTACATAAAGGACCTGAAACTGCGTCAGTTCTGGCATCATTGGGTGGAGAAATAACATAATAGTGTCAATATCAGAACACCATCCACCCCTGCTTACGTAAAGGACCTACAATCGTGTCAGTGTCAGAGCACTCACCAACATAATGACCACTCACAAAATTAGTTTAATTTTTATTTTTTTGTTTTAAATATTTTGTCAAGCACTGACAAATACCAAAATTAAAACACCCTCCACCAAGGGAATTATGTCCCATTAGAGCTCTCTAAGCCAATCGAAAATTATAAATAAGATTTTCAGAAAATAAAAAAATTATTTTTGAATTTACGAAAAATAGAAATATTCAACATTTTCATGAAACTTTGGTTAAAATTGCAAAAACAAAACAAAAAAATGCAAAGTCAATGCACTTTGACTACAAGGGGAATTTTATATTCCCTGGTGAGGCATGGACTAATACATGATGATCAATATATTGCTAGTCACACATTTTCTATTTTAAATTGTTTTTCTATAAAATTAGACCATTTGTTAAATGTGGACATATTATCCATTTTGGTATGATGACAAGTTTCCAAGAATTGTGACAATTATTTCTTTATTTATTTATCATAGAACTTTATATTGTCCCATTTTGTATGATTAACGGTTCCTTACTTACACAATAAAATCAGGGTTTCTTATTTTATTATAGTCTACATTGTTGTCAAATGTTATGTTGTCAAATCAAAACATGAAATATTTACATTTTTTTTTGCAAGCTAGCTGGAAAATTTATATTAATTGAAAGAAAATATATACATAAATATGTGTTGTTGGTCTAATAATTGGGAATCTAGACTAGCAATACAACAACAATTCTTTGTCTACAGCGTAAGGGATATTACCATTCCAAAAAGCATTGAAAAAAGGATCATTTCTAAGGGCCAGGCCTCCAAAATTCCTAGTGCTAGATTGTATAGAGTCATTTTTGCTTTCACTAGTGCAAGATAGAAGAAAAAATACTAGTAAGCTAATCATACAAACGATTAGGTAGAGGGAGAGTTGAAAACCTTATCTAGGGATAATCCGTTTGAATTTTTAGGTTCATTACATCCTTGAATTAGATTATTCTCAACCATAATTGTTACCTTGAGGTAAACCTATTTTATTTGTTACTGCAATGCTTCCAAATAACAAAATATCCCGATTAGCCTCATTGTCTTCTACTAGGACTTTTCCCATGATAGTTTTGAGTTACCAATAAATGTTAACCATCTAAAGATACTTTGGTAGTTCAACTCCTAACATTATTGGTGTAAAGTACCCAATGGCCCACATTAGCTACAATATCATCATTTGGAATGAAATAACATTCAATATGTGCCTTTACTTATTGTTTGCTTAGGGGGTCCTGACCCAGGTTTAGAGTTAGTTGCGCCAAACAAGTTCCTACACTACTGGCCCTTTCAGCATCAATCCGTGGTGTGCGGATTGAAGTCTCATCCGAAGCAGTATGGGAGGATGCTAGAACAAAGTTTCCGCACCCAGAGATCAGTGTGACATCTTTTTGGCGACCTATATTTGCCTTCGCGCAGACCTCTATACTCCTATAGCCTATTGTTATAACTCCCTCCAATTGGCCTTTAGACCTCCGCGAAGGTCTACGATTGGCTTTTGCAGACCCTGAACGGTAAATTAACTACTTATGTGCGCTTTAGATTACCCTTAGACCATTATTTTCTCAGATCCACTTAAGTGTTGGATAACTTTAACATAAAGCATTATAATCTTCACGTAATCACTTAACATTAATTGCGTTCAAATAACAATGTAGAACAAGTAAAGTTGTCCATCAATACATCATTATTTCATAAAACCATTATTCATCATAGCATAACAAAGGATAATAGATAAAAGACAAGAATTTCTGTAAGAATCTTCTTTATCAATATTCAATTAAGCTTATAGACTCAAAACTTCCTTACGCAATTAGCTGCAGGGGTCTGCGCACTCAGCTGCGGACTCTACTCTAGGCCTCTGTGCACTCAGCTGCGGACTCTACTCTAGGCCTCTGCGCACTCAACTGCAGAGCCTTTTCCTCCTTTAAGACTTCTACTTTTGCGCTATACTTCTTCGCTAATACCCATAGACTTGTTCTTACTTCTTGCCTTAGACATCCCTAAGACACACCTATTTATACAATTCCATGGTTCGTGGACCATGGGTAGATATTGAAAGCCGTCTCAATTTATGTAAAGAAGCATAAAAACCCTTTTTGACTTCTTACTAGCTACGCACTCTGCGACCACAATTTGCAGAGACTTTACATCTTTTTACATCAAAACCTGAGATTTTGCCCAAAAAATTGTGATTTTTCCCTAAAACTGACCCAGGGGACCCCATCCCAACAGGCCCCCAACACAAAGATTGTGACTCACCCTTGAGTCACTCAGCTGGCACGAAGATCCTGCTACGAATATTGCCCAGCTCCACTTGCACCACTGCTACCTCAACCGCGCTTTGCATGGCTACCTGCTTCACCTGTTTGACCAACTACTCTGTGGCTGGTCCTTTGCTGTCCTGCTTGATCTTCTGGTGTGTAAGCTGCACGTTCGCAAACTTTTCCTGTATTTTTCCCAAGCAAGGATCCAACCATGCCTTAAGGACTACCTCTTTATTCTGTGTGACTTCCACTTATTCAAGGAATTGCTTCCCCTCTTGCAACTTGGCGAGGCACTGTGCTATAGCCACTGTACATGCCATCGTCTGCACTTCATCATACTGTTGCTGAAGCTCGCGGGTCTTTATCTTTAATCACTGCAGGTTGGGATCTTCTTACAGGGCTGTCACTACTTCCATGGCCTACTCAAACAATGCTATGGAGTCCACCACTGTGGCATCGACAATAGCTAATCTATCATGAACAACCGCTTCACGTTGTTCCCTAACTTCTAGTGGGGTCGCAGGCTGTGACCTGAGCTCCAGTTATGTGATTTTCAAGTTGAGTTTGAACTGAACTCGGGCCACCTCTGTCTTAGTGTCACAGACACCTGCTGCAAGCTTCCTGATCTTGGCCTCAAGTGGTGCTTCCTTCGGTATGTGCAACTTTGACACTATCCTGCAAGCTTTTTCCACTGTAATCGCCAGCTGGGCGCTTTGCACCTGGATTGTCTCCTTTGCCTTCAATGCCTCTTTTTTCTCAGTGAACATTTGCTCATTGTTCACCTAATATTCATTGATTAGGTGAAGAGTGCGCTACTCCCGCACTCGTAACTCCGCTGTCACACCTACCTGCAGCGTGTGAAGATACTTGTTGGGGAGCGCTGCGAGGTTGAGGCCAATATTATTCAGAGTACCAACAATGACCTTATCATCAGCTGATTCTATGCTCAATGACCCTTCCAGTAGCTCGACTGCTTGGAGATCCACTGATCTAACCATTTCGGCAGCCTGACTAGTCCCTGGTGCCAGACTTGTCTATGCGACGCTGACCTACCCTGCACCCACCTGGATCTTGTTGGTCTAGATCTGCAACTCGCACAAATCCTTCTGAAGAGTGCCCATCAACTGCAGGTGCTTTTGTTCAAACTGCTGCAACAGTTTCGCTGTGGTATTGCACACTTTATATTTGATCTCATTCAGATCATCTTCTGTGAGCGTGATGGGATCTAGCGGTGGCTTTGTTGCTTTCGAATTCTTCCGGGGCCCCTCCTTCTGTTGCTCCATGTATCTCTTCACCCAGAATGGAGTTCTATGTTCTTCATCTCCACCACCTCCCTGCTCCAACTGCTCCTCTTCCTTGATCTGGGGCGAAGGGGATTTACCACTCCACTGAGATTTGTGCTGTTCCTATTCAGCCTGCTACTTGGCAGCACGCTCCTTTTCCAGCCGAGCCTTCTCCTCGGCCTCCTTCTTGCACTTCTCGTCTAACTTTTGGACCACCTACTTTGCGGCCTCCTTCTTCTTTTTCTCCACGGAGCTCTCCGTGCCTTTTCTACTGCATGTGGCTAGATCAGATGGAGAATGCCAATCAGCCGGCCAACGCTTGATAACCTCCTGAATGGAATCCTATGTGGCCAGATAAGGCAGGTCAAACGATTTCTGCGGCGGATTCTTCTACACCCTGATATATATGCGGTGGAAGTCTACCTTAAACTCCACATACTTTGATAGCTTCTCAAACACTGTTGGGGACAACCACGGCTTCTGGTTGATGACCATGCGAATGCTCGCCTCCATAACCACCCAAAAAACTTTGGTCTCTGTGACCCATGCAGAGTTCTTTGTGACCCAAAGGGAGGCAAACTGTGGAGCCTATGGAAATCCTTTCTCTAAGGGAGGAAACTGGCTGTCCTCCAGCAGCTCCCAAGCTACTAGCACAATGGACAAAAACAACCACGCGTAGTAGAAGGTTTTTCTGTCATCCTGAGCCTCGTGACAATTTACAAGGAACTTGCTGCAAAGGTAGCGTGACTAGTTAAACTTCACGCCTTCCACACACTATGCAGCTAACGAGATAACTAGTGCCAGAACCTCGTCTGCGTGGAATTTCCTCATGACCGTGCCAGCTAGGATCTATGTAGAAATTTACACCGTGGGGTTGGGGATAGATGTGATAGATTACCCGCGTGGCTTCTTAACCAGCTTGAACTTCTCCATCATCTTTTCTGCTAGGTCACACTCGCTGGTTTTCTGCTAAACTCCTTGGCCAGATTCAAACCTGAATGTGGTAGGAGCGTGATCTGATGGATCAACATGTCTATGATTGGGATCGATGTGCTTAACCAAAAACATCCATCATGTACCAAGGTCAAAAATTTCTTGATAACAATGATGTTGATGTTGGAGCGGTGGTAGTGGGGCACCCATAGGAGGTTCAACAACCCCGACTCATTCACCCTGCGAATCCACTCGGCTGGCTCCAACGTGGTGACGCTAGATTCTTTACAGTACACTTACTTCATGTAGTTTTCCATTGCGTGGTGGGGGAACCTTTCATGGTCCGCCAAATCCCAGTCTTCCATTTTCAAATGGGGAATTCGCGCCAGGCACGGGCCTTCAAAGGTGATGCCTTCTGGTAGTAGGGGCATATTTAGGAGGAATTTCCTTGCATCTGGGTCCTTAGTGACCTTCACCTTTCCCTTACACGAAGGGATGTAATCTGGTAGTTTGGAGATGGGCTCCACGCCCTTGGCATATATATCCTCCGCACCCTCTTCGGCCTCCAAATCCACAACTTTCCCCTTATCCTTCGCCAGTTGTTTATCTTTCTTCTGAGCCTAAGTAGCAGAATGCTTCCTTGACAACTCACACACTAACATTGGCCTCTTCTACTTGTATTTCTTGGGCTTGGGATTCTCATGCACTAGTGTGGGCTTCGGCCTAGGCGACCTTGGTGTCGTAGGCACAGGAGTCGAAGCTTCCATGCTTACAACTTCCGGAGCTGCTCCCTCGGAGGCAACAGTTCCTACGGTGCTTGCAGTCTCACCTAGTCTGGACATGGTGCTGAGAATGAACTGCTAGGTATCCTTAGGTAATGTCTTAAACATAGAGCTCGTGACTAAATATGCGAAATACAGAGGATTCATAAACGATGCACATCACAACTCACAAATTCTAAGGATGCAAAGTGTCCTCCGCTGGATGGCCACGCGTAATTTATAGGTGAATTCAAATTCAAATTCGATGTTCCCCCCAAAATTCATTCATAAATGTTGATTTGGCAGCAAATCTCCAAATATTTCAGCCTTAAATGCCTTAATTTCCGCCTCCCCGCTCCTCTTAACCATCTCCTGGCTGTCAAATCATGAACAGTGACAATAATGATCATTTTCTAGCTGCGTTGCGTGGTATCTCCCCTCATAGTGCAGCTCCCTTTGCACATCTTCTAATACTGTGACATCACCCTCCTCTGAGTAGCCCCTTTGTTGCGGAGTTCCACAAACCGGGCAGTGTAGTTTGTAGTCTTGTGCTCCCTTGCAGCTGCCTGAAGCCCCAAGACTATCCTACCATCATGTAGTCATTGGGTTGGATCCCCTGTGTATGGCTTCAACTGGCTTCCATTTACACTCCCCGAAAATGGTTTTCCATTCAACTTTGCAAGCTAAACTGCGCCACCATCTATAATTTCTTTGACGAAATATGATCCCAGCCAGTGCATCTAAAACTTTCCTGGACATTTAGTGAACGTTCGATCATATGATAAAACCAAGTCATTTACCTTGAAGGTGTGCTGTTTGATGTGCCGATCATGCCAAGCTTTTTCTCGTTCCTTCTGAACCAGTTGATGGAATCCAGCCATAAATCTATCTTCTTTGAGCTCCATTAACTGCATGAGCTATTCTTCTAAGGCTCGCGGTCTGCCATTCCCATGAAAGCTGCTATGCGTAGATGCGACATGATGTATTCCATCGGCATTACGACCTCTATGCCATAAACCAATCGGAAAGGCGTCTGAACTGTTATATTTTTGGAAGTAGTTCTATATGCCCATAACACCGATCATATGCGCACGTCCCGATCATTCTACTACGTGTTGCAAATATTCGTTAGTGCATTCTCCAACATCTTATTGAAGGCCTCAACTATTCCACTGGCCTGAGGATGATATGGTGTACTTTACTGATGGTAAACCTGGAACTCTTCTGTCAGTGCGTTGATCGTTTTATTGATAAAATGTGTACCATAGTCGCTCATCAATACCTTCAGGAAACGGAACCTGGTAAACACATATTCAAACAAAAAATTTGTTGTTGTTTCCCTTGTATAGTCCTTCACAAGCTGCGCCTCCACCCATCTTGTCAAATATTCTGTGGGGGTGATGATGTAACGCGCACCTGTTTTCTTATCCAGGGGCTGAATCGGTCCTACAAAATCAATTTCCCATTTCTCAAATCACTACAATGACACCCGTGGATTCAACAACAGCTCATCCCTCCCCGAAGGCCTGCCCATCCTCTGACATGCATCACATGCCTTACAATATGCTTTAGAATCTTTATGTAGCGTCGGCCACCACAACCCAGTGTGCAAAACCTTCTGCGCTGTTGCTTCCCTTGCGTAATGTCCTCCCGCAGCTCCTCCATGAGCTTCAGTGAGGATACTATTTCGTTCAAAATTGGGCACATATTGTCAAAATATCTCGTTTGATCCCATCTTATACAAATGGCCTGCAATTACTGAGAAATCGGTCGTGCGCACTACCAACTCTTTCCTCTACTGACTGGTGTATCCTTTCGGAGCTGTCCCTGTAGTCAATAAGTGGATAATATTCGCTAAGTGGTTATCCACTACACACATCACAAAGAGCTTCCCGTCGAGCAACCCTTCCTCCAAATTAGTGGGCTCCTATCCTGTCTCAATGCACGATAGATGGTCAGGGCCTGCATTCAACCTTCCTGGCTTCACAATTACCTCAAAATCATATTCTTGGAATAACAACAACCATCTGCATATTCCCCCCCCCCCCCCCAACACAGGCTTATTGACTAGATACTTCAATGCAGAATGGTTTATGTACATCTTGAAATGTCCACCCAACAGGTAATGCCTGAAATTTTGGAGCGCATACACCATAGCCAATCCTTCGCGCTCTATTGTGGAGTAATTATTTTTAGCCTTTGACAATTTTTTTTCTTGGAAATGCTATAGGGTGATCCAATTATCCTTCGCCAGCCTGTGTCAGTACTACGCCCAATGCAATACACGAGGCATCGACATGCACATGGAATTCTTTCTTCCAGTTCGGGAAGACCAAGATCGGTGCAGTAACCATTTTCTCCTTCAAGGCATCCGACTGCGCTGACATTCTTCATTCCAATAGAATGTAGTGTCCTTCTTTAGCAACTTTTCCATGGGCGCGGTAATGTGAGCATAAGCCTTGATGAACTTTCGATAATACCCGGTATGGCCCAATGTGGCACGTAGTTGTTTAACGCTCCTTGGGGCTTCCAAATTGATTATTACCACGATCTTGGCAGGGTCCATCTTGAGTCCTTTCCTACATACCAAATGACCCAAAAAATCCCAAAGGGGACATAAAACAAGCACTTCTTTAGGTTCAACGCAATCTGATACATTCGACATGTATCGAACATTAAGCACAAACTGTCTACATGGCGCTTGACTAGCCCAAACATTGTCCAGTCATCGAAATAGACCTCCAAAAATTTGTGAATAAACTCTTTGAATGCCACGATGACTATGTGAGAGAATATTGCTGACGCATTTTTGAGTTTGAAGGGCATCACTGCATACTGAAAACAACCCCGTTCTGCCGTGAAGGTTGTTTTCTTCCTGTCTTCTAGCACGATCTTGATTTGATGGTATCCAGAAAATCCATCAGTAAATGAATAGGCCTCATGTCCTCCAACATTGTCCAGGACCTCGTTAGTAAATGGTGTCGGGAAAGGATCATGGACACAGGCATCGTTAAGCTTTCTTAGATCTACACAAATCCTTATTTCGTCCTTCTGCTTCTTTTCCTGAACTACCATTAGGCTCACCTAATCAGATTCCTTCACTGGTTCAATAATACCTGCTTCAAGCATCTTGTCCAATTCGAAGCAGACCTTTTCCTTGTATTTGGGATTAAGGTGATATGGCCTCTACTTAACAGGCTTCATGTCCAGTTTTAGAGTTATTTTCATCACTCCCAAATCACCTATGATGCCTTTTAAGTTCGAAAAATTTGTAGGGAATAAATCCTGATATTCGTGGAGCAACTCAGTGACTTTATTTACTGTAGCATCATCCTAGTAATCCTCAATCTTTGCAAACTTCGGCTCTGCCTCTGTGCCAATGTTTACTTGCCTAGTCTTCATTGGCGCAATGATGTCTGGATTCTCTATCTGGGGTACCTCAACCTTGCAGTGGCCTTCTGCTTATGGGATGTTAATATTTCTTGGATCCTCGTCTTCTACCTCAGCAATCATATTATAGCATTCCAGCGCATTGTTGGGCTAATTTATGTTCCTAAATTAACACAATTATTTACTATCAATCCGGGTTGTTTTATTCTTGGAGGCAAACCACTATTTGTGAAGATCTAATATAATCAATGCTTGAAAGATAAATGATTAAAAACTAAGAAGAAATATATATTAAAACTCTTGATTCAATCAGCTCAAAAGAGGGAACATTGGAAGAGTTCTTGACTCAAGAAATCTACTTCCTCCTCAAGTATTACTTCAATGAATTAGAGATTATAATCAAAGACTCAAGATGCATAAATCATACATGAAAAAGGCTCTTAACTTAAGAGACACTCAAAGCTTTCCATAATAACTCATTCATCTCAAGATATAAATCTAAATGAAAACAAACCATTTGCATGTAAATGAAAGAGACTAATTCTAATTCACCATTTCATAGAGAGAATGCCCAACTTGAACACTTGTTTTCCCACTCAATTAGATGATGAATAAACCATTAACAAATGAAATCAATCACTATTCATAACCATGATACAATCTGAAATAAGACTTTGAAAAACTAAAGCTATCATCAACCAGATTTGCAATGAAATAAAACTAGTCTAACTTGGAAGTGTACTTAGCTTGGAGTGGGGGCCCTCCACCCTTGCTTTGCACACTTATGATATCAGAAGCTTTAGATCAACAAAACATCCATGTATTGATCAGCAAAATGAAAGTAACATAAGTCTCCAACTCAAGTCTTCAAACCAAAAATATTACAGCATAATAGTATCATATGTCAAGTGTGTTGAGCCATCAAAGTGTGGCTCTTAAATAATGAGTTCATGAAACCAACTGATCTAAAATCACTCTAACAATCATATCTACTTTAGTCCACCTATTCAAGTCGAATCCAACTCCACCATCCCAAGAAATATGACTAAGATCATGGAATCCCAAAACAGCCCTATTTAGATGGGATTTCTGGATGACTAGTCATGATTGACTAGCTCCAAAAAGGCATAAGAAAACTCGTTCTGTTGGAACCAAGCATAGGTGGCTTGATCCTAGTTCCCAAGCTTCCTATTCATGCATCCCATTCGTGCTGAAGTGGCCTGCATCCATATCCAACGTGAAGTGATTACGGGAATTTCTGAAATTGCCAAAATTGCACTTAAAATCAAACTTTAATAAAAACTTTAGAAATTGATAAATTAAAGCTAAATACCTGATTAGACATCAAATATTCATTAAAATGAGATGGATGAAGTGAAAATGAGGGATAAATGGATAACTAGATAAGTTTATCAAAGCAAAATGAGATCAAAACTGAAGCCCAACATCTCTCCCATGCTTATGATCAAGCATGTCCCCATGCTTGCTTGCTCCTCTTGGACCTTCTGCCCTCTGAAGTAGATGCTGTACCTGTATCTGTTTCCCTGTTCACACTATCAAATTCTGATTCCTGTTTGGCCTTTAACATTGCTGCTTTAACCTTCTGCTTTTCATATTTAGCTTTCCACATGTTTTTATCTTTTAACCACTGGAATGCCTGTTTAGAAAGCAAATCATTTCTCTTTTGCAACCTGCTTATTTCTTCTTGTAATTGTTCATTTGTTTTTATTAACTTTGCATTATCCTTTTTCTGTGCCTTATTCTCTGATTTTAATTGCCTCTCAACAATTTTACTTATTCCTAGCTGATCTGTTAAGTCTTGTATCTTGGCCAAATTCAGTTCCTTTTCAAAATCCTGGGTGGTTTTCATCAATGATTCTCCTGCATCATTATCAAATATGGAATCTCTCTCAAGGGGTTCTTGTGCTACATCTTGTTCTTCTGGTTTCCTAGGAGAATATGCTTCTACCTCCTGTTCAAAATCAATAGAATTCCTAGTCCTAGGAACCGACATAACAGATGTATCAATCTCATTCATGGCCATATTTCTAGCTCTGGTTCTAGGATAGAAGGGAGAGTTCATTATGCTTTTATCTTCTTGCTCTACTTTGTCTTGTATATCAACAAGTTGTTCAATGAAATGATTTTTATGCATGAATTCCTTCCATTCTAACCCCTTTGATTTCACCTGATATTCTACCAAGATTTTAATTAATCCCTGATGATATACCTGTGTTGCCTTTGGCTTGTGCTCCTGTTTCACTGATTCAACCATTTTGACAAGACTTTTATATAGAAAATATGGCAAGTTTATTCTACCATCTCCTTTTATGTGCTGCAGCAATCTAACATGGTATAGATGAGCAATGCTATACTGTCGGTCACAAGTCAAAAATTTCTGAATAACCATAACTAGTTCTCCCCATGGTTCATTGAACCATTCCCGAGGTATCCCCTTAGCTCTATCAAAGGTGCCTTTCCTGTTCTTTTCAAGGAAGAAAGTCCATGCTTTCTCCTTGAAATGCAAACCCTTGTGATATTTTTCTCCTATCATAGGCAACTCTAAGGCTTTGGATAAGAACTCCTGAGTTATGGGAATACTGAGTTCACCTACTTGAGTTTTGTCTTGACTGAAATTATTGATGAACTCCTTAGTTATCTGTTCTGAATGACCATTAAACTTCTGTAGAAATCCTATCATTCCTGACTGATATAATTTTTCTACAGTTTCTTTGCTCCAACTTTCTATTTGGAATCTCGGTTCTACCCGGTTTGTCATGATCTCTGTGAACCAATAAATATAATCTTCTGCTGTTACTAACTTCATTTTGACAAGGATAATGATGATTGTTTTTAAATGAAATTGTAGAAGCAATGAGGCTTACCTGCCCTCTCTGATTCAACTTTAAATCTCTGCTGTCTTTCCTCTGTATAAACCTGTTTCAAACCCCTGTTTCAAGGCACACCACACCTGAATATCCATGATCAATATACTGCCCTCTCTGTATGTTTTTAAAAAGTAAATACACATATAGAATTAACCATGTTTTCCCAATCATGTGTTACTGTGTATAAAAACAGAAGAAAAATTTTTGTTTTCGGCTTCCTCAAACATTCTCTGTGTATTTACAATGGAAATTTTTCTCTCGGCCTCTTAACAGTTCCTCAAAACATTCCTTGTTTATCCATAATGAAAGAAAACATGACTGTATAATGCAAAAATTACTCTCGGCCTCTCAAAAATTCACAAATATTGACTGTGTTTAATGCGCAAATTGCACTGGCCTTTCAAAAAAATTTTAAAAACATGACTGTGTATACAAGCAACTTTTGCTCTCGGCCTAAACCCTCTCATTATTTCACAAAAATAACACAAGATTGCAGACAACCTTTTGAGCCTAGAGGGCTATTCACATGCGCTCGGCCTCATATTCTTACTGCTCAAAACAAATGGCAATTTTTTTTAAAGAAACACAGTCAATGAAACCCTTGGTCTTAAGGCACAAAATAATGCAAAGTCGATTTCAATTAGGATTTGCAGTCCATGCAACAAATTTGCAGACAATCCTATGCATTTTAATGGCACAAATATATGAATATATGCGCACAGTGAAACATGAACACGGTTGAAGACTCGTTTTAACATGCACCCCTACAGCATTCCTCTGTTCCTTTTGGCAATACCCACGGCATATATTAATGCGTTACAACTCATATATACACACAACAGCACTTTTAAAATCTCAATTTAATGCCTATGTCGACATTCTGTTCAGTGCAACCATGTATTCACAAACCCTCATGACTTGTTTGACAGCCGATGACAATGGCGCATATTGAAAACATATTCATATGCATTTGAAAACTCGGCGGCTCATGGCAAACTATAGTTCAACAAACAGTGGTTATAAATACAACAACCCTCACGCTCAGTCATTTAAACCACCTCACCATGTTGGATGCATTTGATTTCTCATTTCCCTCTATCGTGTAATGCATGCAACCAGTGATTTTAAATGCTTGGCCGATTATTATTGTTTTCACGCCACAGTCTATGCATTAACATTTAATCAATCCTTCCTACGTGCTGTATACAAAGAGTTATCCCGGATTTTTGGGGTTACCTGGCTGTCACTGGCCGCGTGGGACGCAAACAAACCTTCGAATCCCTTCTTTCTTGGACAGTCGCACTGGTGTCAAACAATGAAACTGTGTGAGTAATGGCGGACTCAATCTTATCTATAGTCACCGAGCGAAAAGCACTCAAGTTCTCACCTTGTTTGTTTGCCAAACTTGGCTTCTTCGCCTCATAATTTCCCTTTAAAATTCCTCTCAACTCACTCCCTCACCTTTTGCTTTGTTTTTAGCACAAACCCGACTCTCTGAGCTCTCGGCAATGAGGAAATGGTGGTTTGAATCAACGCAGGGATGGTTATTTCATGACCGTTTTCTCCGTATACCCTGCGGTTCATTGTTGGTAGACGTTGGTAGCTGGCCATTTGAATTACTCATGGTCCGCCGTTTCCATCAACCAACACCCTCTGACTGGTGTAACACCGTGTCACCTACCGTATTCTGTGTTGAGTAGTTGGGCTGCGTGATGAATATGGGTCTTTATTCCATTCACTACTGCTGCACTGGCCGCTTCCATACCTCTCACGATAATGATATAACGTGATTATTATCATTCATATTACCTGGCTGTAGCACCACTGTTTGATCATTATCATATGGCGTGTGCAATTATGCCGTAAACTCGTTTCCTCCATTCCATACAACGTATTCATAAGATTTACGACTTAACTATATAACGTTTGCATGCGCACTGTTATATCATAGTTTTAGTCATATCTTTGTTTATGTCTTATTGCTCCTTTACTATCGTATGGAAATGTTACGGTTTTGGTGCATTTGATATATGTTGCAATATATATATACGCCATAGTTCACTTACCACTGCCATTGAATGCATACGGCCTCACTTATATCACCTTTATATTGCATGTTCACGGCCTCATTTCTATCACCATTACATTGCCCGTGGTCCTTATATTACTATGTTATATGCTGTTGATTATTTGGATATGCGCCTTAGGGTATATAAATATGTCTTTATATTATTTGCGCAATCCTCTTATAACCACTGTCTTTAATATATGCGCATTCTCTATGTCTTTTGAAACATTATTAGGTTATGCTTATTTGAAATCACTTTAGCACCTTATAACCTATAATGTTTATATTCAATGCTTTAATAACTTTAGCGCATATTCTTATAACATAGTTTTTATAATTTTAAAATGACCATGGGGTCATGTTTAAAATTATAACCATTCTAATGCTTGACTTCATGTACATATGAAAAGAGTGGTCCCAGTGTGATCTCTTTGCATTTAAAAAAACTATCTAGGGAAAGTTTATATGAATGAAATGAAATGGAAGATGAATAGGGAATGTAGGGTATATACTGGGAATGAATATTAATGAATATTTGCAGATACTTACCTTAATTAAATCAAAACTAGAAGTTTCTAAAAAAAATTTGAATTTCAAGCACAAAAAATGGCTTATGAATATACTCCCTTGCTGTTGTTTGTACAGGTTGAATGTTGAATGCTGTTTGTTCAGGTGGAATGGAATCCAAAATGTTGTGGATAGTAGACTTTTTATTACTGCTTCTTGTTCACTATGCTCTGCTTCTTGAGTTGTTCAGGTCCCTTTGAATAATTTTTCATTTCAGGTCCCTCTACAATGCTTCTGAAATATTGTGTCGATTCTATTCTGGTGCTGCTGCAACAAGTTTGCTTCAGGTCCCACTGCAATATTATTTTATCTCAGGTCCCTTTGCAATACTTTTGAAATGATTTGATCTGCTGCAATCTAAGTTTGCTTCAGGTCCCACTGAATAATGTTTCATCTCAGGTCCCTTCAGGTTCTGCTGCAACAAATTTGCTTCAGGTCCAAAGTGATCAACATAATACCTTAGCTGTAACAGCTAAAAGCTTGCTTCAAGACTCTCCCTTGTTGAATGTTTGACTTGTCCTCAAGTCAATTGTGGAAAGGTCCTGCATTGAAATAATGTGAGAATAGTAAAACAAGAATAGTGAATTCATAGAGTCCAGGTTTCCCTGGTTTTCCCCTATGAATTCGTGTTTGCTTAGCGGCAGTTGCCTGGTTTTCACCAGCAAACAATTTATTTTTCTTTTTTCTTTGTTTTGTTTTTGTTTTTGTTTTGTTTTGTTTTGTTTTGTTTTTTTTTTTTTTTTTTTTATATATATATATCTGTTGCTTTATTCTTTTTCTGAACTGGAAGATGGCAGAGCCATAATTTCCAGTTCTGATTCTTCTACCAGTTGTTTCATGAATGTCTCTTTACTAATAGGCTGATGATAAACTTTCAGTCTATGACCATTTACAACAAATGAGGTGGGATCCTGGTCAATGGTCTTTATCTTCACTGCTCCATTATCGAAGATTTCTTCTATTTCATATGGCCCAAGCCAATGTGTGGTAAATTTTGCCTTGAAATCCTTGAACTTGGAGTCAAATAACAAGGCCCAGTCTCCCTTCTGAAATGTCTTGGTTTTAATATATCTGTCGTGCCATTTCATTCTTTGCTCTTGTACCAATCTTGTATGCTCTATAGCTTGCTGACGATGCTCATCCAATTGATTCAGCTCCATGATCCTTTGTTGTTGTGCTTCTGTCAAGTCTATGCCCAATTCAGCTGCTAGTCTAAATGTTTGTATCTGGAATTCAATAGGCAATAAGGCTTCTTTCCCATAGACCAACTGATATGGACTAAACCCAGTTGTATTTTTCCATGTTATTCTGTAAGCCCATAATGCATCCTTTAACTTCTCAGACCAATCTTTCCTATTCAGCTGAACTGTCTTAGTCATGATGTTTTCTAAGACCTTATTTGTGGATTCTACTTGACCATTTGCTTGAGGGTGATATGGAGTAGACTTTCTGTGTTTAATCTTGTATTTTTCTGTCAGATCCCGTACTAACTTTGATGTAAACTGTGTTCCTTGATCTGTCACAATTTGTCTAGGTACTCCATATCTCACAAAAATTTCTTCAAAGAGGAATGTGACCACTGTGTCTTCAGTTGCTCTGCTCACTGCTTTGGCTTCTGCCCATTTTGTTACATAATCCGTGCATACCAGAATGTATCTTTTTCCATTTGACGGTGGATTAATGGGTCCAACAAAGTCAAGTGCCCACTGTTCAAATGGCTCAATGAGGACTTGAGGCTTGAGCGGCATTTCATCTGACATGATAGGTCTTCCTATTCTTTGGCAACTGTCACACTGTTTGACATATGCCTTAGAATCCTTGAAGACAGATGGCCAGTAATAGCCCAGTTGCAGCACCTTGTATGCTGTTCTTTTGTCTGCAAAATGACCACCACATGGTTCGTCATGACATGCCCTGAGTATATCTAGTATTTCATCTTCACGCACACACTTTCTAATCATTAGATCTGGACCAGTATAAAACAAATCACCATTCACCCAGCTATATCTAGAACTTTCTCTAACAATTTTCTTTCTTTGCTTACTTGTGAATTGAGTTGGAAATTTTCCAGATGACAAGTAATTAGCAATATCTGCAAACCAAGGTGTTTTCACTGTTATGGCAAACAGATGTTCATCAGGGAAGTTGTCTATCACAGGATTTGGGTCTTCTGGTGATTGGATACGGGAAAGAAAGTCAGCCACTTGGTTTTCTTTGCCTGGCCAGTCTTGGATTGTAATATTAAATTCTTGCAATAACAGGAGCCATCTTGTAATTCGTCCATTAGTGATGGGTTTATTCATCAAGTATTTTATTGCTGAATGATCTGTGTGAACAAAAACTTGATATCCTGTTATGTAATTTCTGAATTTGTTTACTGCATGTATGACGGCTAACATTTCCTTTTCAGTGACTGTATAATTTGTTTCTGCAGGTGTCAAATTTTTACTGATAAAGTATATTGCATAGTTGAACAAATTTTCTTTCTGTCCCAAAGAGGCACCTATTGCTGTATCTGATGCATCAGTGGAAATATGAAATGGCAAAGACCAATTTGGTCCTCTAAGTATGGGTGCCACTGACAGCTTATCTTTTAAGATTTGAAAAGCATTCTGACAGCTATTTGTCCATTGAAATTCAACATCTTTTGCTAACAATTTAAACAGGGGTTGAGCTATTTTGCTAAAGTTTTCTATGAACCGTCTATAATAGCCTGCATATCCCAAGAAACTTCTGACCTCCTTCTGTGTTGTAGGTGGCATCAGATTAACTAGGACTTGTATTTTAGCTGGATCCACCTTAATTCCAGAAGCGGAAATATGGTGTCCCAGCACTATACCCTCTGTCAACATTATGTAGCATTTTTCGTTACTTAAGGACAGATTTGTTTCAATACATCTCTTCAAGACTTTCTCAAGATTGTTCAAGCAATCACCATATGTGTTTCCATACACTATGAAGTCATCCATATAAACTTCTACACATTCGTGGACTAGATCAGCAAATATCGCAAGCACTGCTCTTTGAAAAGTTGCAGGTGCATTGCATAAACCAAATGGCAAAACATTGTATGCATAGGTTCCCCATGGGCATGTAAATGTAGTTTTGTCTTGGTCTTCCTTTGCTATTCTAATCTGATTGTATCCGCTAAACCCATCCAAGAAAGAAAAATATTTCTTTCCAGCCAAGGAGTCTAACACCTGATCAATGAATGGTAGAGGAAAATGATCTTTTAATGTAGCTTTGTTTAGCTCTCTATAGTCTACACATACCCTCCACTTTCCATTTTTCTTTGGTACAACTACCAGTGGAGAAACCCATTGACTATCTGAAATAGGATAGATGAATCCAACATTTAACAGTTTTTGTAATTCTTCTTTTACTATTTCTTTTATCATTGGATTCATTCGTCTTTGAGGTTGTCTAACAGGTTTCAGTTTATCTTCTGTGTAGATGTGATGGATACATGTATTAGGATGAATTCCTTGCATATCAGTGTAATCCCAGGCAAATGCTTTTGAGTATTTCTGTAGTAATGCAATTACCTCTTGTTCTTGTTGTGATTGCAGCTGGGTTCCAATATTTAAATGTTTTCCAGGATATATCTCAATTGTTTTAATAGTTGGGTTGTTGATTGTGTTTACAGGAAAGATGTCTACCAAAGAGTTTTGCATTGTTCGAATAGTACATGTTTCCTGAAAACATTGATTCAGAAGTTCATTTGCAGCTTCATATTGAACTTTCCTAAGCTGCTCGGAAATACTTGGCTCTGAGATAAAAAGATCCATCAAATCTTCATTCTCTTCTTCTTCTCTAAAATCAAAGAATTGATTTATACTTAAAACTGCTTTTGTTTGTTGCTTTTCTTCAGTTTCAAGTATTGATTCTAAAGAAGTGGATTGTGCAGGTGAATAAAGAGTGATATGTTTCTTTTCATCTCCATGTGAAATTATCATACTTCCAGATCTGCATCCTATGAAGGCATCAGCAGTGGCTAACCATGGTCTGCCTAAAATTAAAGGATGTCCTCCCAAGTTTGTCTTTGGTTGCAGGATCAGGAAGTCAACAGGATATTCCCATGAGTCCAAGGAGACTATGATATCTTCTAACATTCCTTCAGGAACAACTTTAGATCTATCTGCTAATTCCAAAACTGTTGAAGTTGATCTAATGTTGTTTAATTGCAAAGTTTTCATTGTCTCCATTGTCATTACATTGATAGCTGCTCCCAAGTCTATTAAAGTGTTTGGTACAGAGAAATTGTTTATTGATATGGTAACCATTGGGATACCAGGGTCAATATATTTTTCTACCATAGGTTGAGTAGACATGAGACTTGCTAATTTTCCAATGACTTGGACTGTTGTAGGATCCTTTTTCTTTCTTTCTTTTCGAATGCATAACTCCTTTATTGTTTTTGCATATATGGGTATTTCTTTAATAGCTTTCAACAAAGGAATCTTTACATATGCATTTCTTAACTCATCTAAGATATCAAATTCAGGAAGGGTTATTTGATTTTGATTTTGTTGTTCTACCAACCGTTCAGGATAAGGTGGTGTTTGTGTTGTAACATTTGTTCCTTTCTGATTTTGTATCTTTGGTTGTGATGATTCAGATGACTCTCCTTGTTCATTTGGTTCTTCTACTATTGGAGGAGAATCCTTTTTAACTACTTTTCCAGACCTTAGATGGACATCATTCAAAGGTAGAATAGAATAAGTTGGAAAATATGCTGCTTCTTCTACAATGTATGCTGATTTGTCCACTTTGTTATTTGGATTGGCAACCGGTTGAGCTGGCAATTGTGTTGGTCTGGGTTGTTGATTCGAAGGTAATTGTAACTGTTGTTGTTGTGGGAATAATGGTGGTGGATTCTGCTGCTGGAATGGATATGCAGAATTTTGTGGCGGAAATGGCATGGATGGAGGATATGGAAATGATTGTTGGTATTGTTGCTGGTAAGGTTGTTGGTATTGTTGAGACTGTTGTGGCTGTTGGTTTCCATAACCATATCCTCTCCAACCTTGTCCAGGTTGTTGTGGATATTGTTGTGGAGGCCAAGCTTGCCATGGCATAGGAGGGGCCCAAGGATTATAAGATGGATAAGCATAATTTTGCTGAGGGATTTGTTGTTGATTTGGCTGAGGCATTCTAGGTGGCCATGGTCTTCTTGGTGCAACATAATAGAAACCTTCTGCTCCTTGCATGTCATCCATGGAAGGAGTTTGCAATTCTTTCAATGTTACACAATTTTCAGTGGAATGATTGCCTGTACAAAGACCACACACTTGAATGCTATCTAGAGGACAGTCTCTTAGAGGATGTTTCTTTTTACATTTTGAACAAAATATCGCTAAGGCTTGTTCTTGTTCTTCCTTTTTCTTGTTTGCCTTTAGCACGTCTACTTGTGTTCCTAATGTACTCAAAAGATCTGTTTTAAAATTTTCCAATAGACTTCCTATTTCAGCCCTTGTTATCCCTCCTGCAGCTGACTTTGCTGCCTTAGAACTTACTTCTCTTCTTCTGGTTTTTGATCTTCCTCTAGAATATTTCTGACATAACTCGACAATTTCATCAAATGGAAGATTTGAAATATCTCCTTTACCCATTACATTTAAAATGTCAAGGTATTCATCTCTTATGCCTTTGAGGAAGATTGTGCGAACAGTTTCTTGGTTTAGGGAATGTTGTTTAGACTTCTGAAGATTATATGCAAACCGTTCTAAGTATTCTTCTAGATTTTCATCTTCTTGCTGTGTCATTCTAAACACATCTTCCTTTGAATCTCTAGATCTACAATAAGGTTGGTATTTCTTAAGGAAGACAGTTCGCATATCATCCCAAGAGGCTATTGTTTGTTCTCCTAACCCCATAAACCATTTTAATGCTGCTGCTTTTAATGTTGCAGGAAAAAGACGAAGCTTATGGACATCATCAGTATAACCATATGTTCTACATAAGATATCGAATTCAAACATGAATGAATCCGGATCTTCTGTAGACATTCCATAGAAGTTCGGCAACACAGAAGGTGGAATGTTTTTCATCTTTACTTCTTCTCCTAGTATTGCACTTGTATCTATTATTGGGAAACCAAATGTTGATTCTTGGTCAAGTCCATCTTCTTGTCTTTTTCTATCATTTTCTAGTTTCCTATCATTTTCATTTTTCATGTCTTCCTCTCTCTTCCTCCTCCATTCTCGTTCTTGTCTTTCATTTTCAGCTTTTTGTTCATTTTCATTAAGATGAACTGATCCATGTCCTTCTGCCATTGTTTGATTTATTTCAATTTCAGGTGGAGTTTCAAGTGGAGATTCAATTTGTGGGAAGATAGGAGGATTGATGGGTGGAAAGACAAGCTGTTTTCCTTTCTCTTTTGGTTTTCCGGAAGTGGAGAGTTTTTGCCTTGCTTCCCAAGCTGACAAAGTTTGCCTTTCAATCAAAGTTAATCTTTGGCCACTCCTTTGTTTTTCAATCAGCTCTTCAATGATTGGATTACCAGTAACAGGTGTATGTGATGATCCTATCTCTACTTGTGGGGGGTTTTTGATAAATCTACCTTGAGGATCTCTAACTCTAGGCATAAAGAAACATAATTAAAGAAATGAAATGTAACTAATGTTTTTGTTTATTTTGGATTTTATCTCTCTATTGACTATTTTGATATTTGCCTCCCCGGCAACGGCGCCAAAATGTTGGGCTAATTTATGTTCCTAAATTAACACAATTATTTACTATCAATCCGGGTTGTTTTATTCTTGGAGGCAAACCACTATTTGTGAAGATCTAATATAATCAATGCTTGAAAGATAAATGATTAAAAACTAAGAAGAAATATATATTAAAACTCTTGATTCAATCAGCTCAAAAGAGGGAACATTGGAAGAGTTCTTGACTCAAGAAATCTACTTCCTCCTCAAGTATTACTTCAATGAATTAGAGATTATAATCAAAGACTCAAGATGCATAAATCATACATGAAAAAGGCTCTTAACTTAAGAGACACTCAAAGCTTTCCATAATAACTCATTCATCTCAAGATATAAATCTAAATGAAAACAAACCATTTGCATGTAAATGAAAGAGACTAATTCTAATTCACCATTTCATAGAGAGAATGCCCAACTTGAACACTTGTTTTCCCACTCAATTAGATGATGAATAAACCATTAACAAATGAAATCAATCACTATTCATAACCATGATACAATCTGAAATAAGACTTTGAAAAACTAAAGCTATCATCAACCAGATTTGCAATGAAATAAAACTAGTCTAACTTGGAAGTGTACTTAGCTTGGAGTGGGGGCCCTCCACCCTTGCTTTGCACACTTATGATATCAGAAGCTTTAGATCAGCAAAACATCCATGTATTGATCAGCAAAATGAAAGTAACATAAGTCTCCAACTCAAGTCTTCAAACCAAAAATATTACAGCATAATAGTATCATCTGTCAAGTGTGTTGAGCCATCAAAGTGTGGCTCTTAAATAATGAGTTCATGAAACCAACTGATCTAAAATCACTCTAACAATCATATCTACTTTAGTCCACCTATTCAAGTCGAATCCAACTCCACCATCCCAAGAAATATGACTAAGATCATGGAATCCCAAAACAACCCTATTTAGATGGGATTTCTGGATGACTAGTCATGATTGACTAGCTCAAAAAAGGCATAAGAAAACTCGTTCTGTTGGAACCAAGCATAGGTGGCTTGGTCCTAGTTCCCAAGCTTCCTATTCATGCATCCCATTCGTGCTGAAGTGGCCTGCATCCATATCCAACGTGAAGTGATTACGGGAATTTCTGAAATTGCCAAAATTGCACTTAAAATCAAACTTTAATAAAAACTTTAGAAATTGATAAATTAAAGCTAAATACCTGATTAGACATCAAATATTCATTAAAATGAGATGGATGAAGTGAAAATGAGGGATAAATGGATAACTAGATAAGTTTATCAAAGCAAAATGAGATCAAAACTGAAGCCCAACACGCATGGCACAACTAGGTACTCCAATTTGGTTGAATCAATTGCAAAGGATCTTGTGGGATTCGGAAGATCGTTGCCTTAACCTCTTGCAATACCTCATCAATGCTTTCGAACCCGTCTTCAAAGCTGAATGTCCTCGTGAACCCTTCTCTTAAAACATCCCACTCTAGGGTGTTGTGGTGGAGCTACGTTTCCAAATACCAATTCATAGGGATTATGTCCAGAGGTGACATAATATGTGCACCCATTTTGGTTGCGGTTCTGTTCCATATACCTTAGTCCATTTGGCCAAATGATCGCGTGGATCATTCCTTCCATCATACTTCTTAGTTTCCCGTACTTCAGGACGACAAAATTGCATTCTCATCATCCTTCTATAATCGTGCCACTCATTAAATATGTCTTTGTGCATACCCCACCATCGAGCGGACGTAGCTCGCAATGCCCAATCCAATGTCTAAAAGAGGTAATCCTCTGGAACTTATCTTTCAAAAGCATCCAAAAATTTATCTACGTCAGGTAAACCATCATAATAAAGAGAATTTCTTACCTCCTGTTATCACTCCAGGAAACTCTCCTAGGTTGCAGCTCAGAGATGCCTGGTAACATATAATCTTCAATATTGTTCTCGGAACTATTAAAATGGATGATGGTTTGGATCAAGCCTAATAACCATTTCAACTCTGTTTTTCACTCAAGACATGCATGAACACCCTAAGATTTAGAAGGCTTTAGACCACTAATGCTCAATAGTTTGTAGATTTAATGGATAAATGGAGAATACTGACCATACCAGCAGATGCATATATATAAGCACATATGAATGGCTAGCTATAGGAAGTAAATGAAGAATACTGACTGTACCAGAAGATGCATATATAAAACACATATGAATGGCTAGCTACAGGCAGTAAAAGAAGCTTGCAAATCTAATTTATCAACGCAGAGATAAGATGACAGTTATCTGGCATCAAATACAAAAGAAAACATGAACAACCTGTTCAAGTGCAAGCTTAGAACAAAAGAGGAAATGAACATTGAATATATAACAGCAAAAGAAGCTTGTATTTGCTAGAATGAAGATGAGAAGCTTGAGTAGCAAAGTCTCAATAGTCTCCAGAAGTTGAACCCGTATTACATCTTACTTTCAGCTATTTATAACTCTTTATAATGCTCCTAAGCTCTTCAAAGGCTAGAGTGTCCTAATCTATCCTCTCTATCCTTTAACAACTTTGATGCTCTGACTAGCCAAGCATGGCTCGGAGGTTTCTTCTTCTGACAGAAGAATAACCAGATTCAAATATTTTGGCTGCGTTGGCAGGGAGCTCTCTTGTGCTAGAGATGCCCCATAATCGATTCTATTGTTTTTGGCTGAGCATTGTCTGCTCCATGAAGTTTCTGTTTGTTTGTGGCTGCATCGTGCTGGGCCCTTTTGTTTCCCTTTCCGGTCTCTGTTCTGTGTTGGAATGGCTATTCGGGCCTCTATTTTCCCTTTAAAATGCAAACCATGACTGTTTTTCTATTAAACATAGAAAAATGCCACAACTGTGAGAAATCCCGCCTATTTTTGTTCTTCCAGACTTCAAAAGTCCTTAAACATTGCCTATTTCTCAACGGGTTCGACCTCTGGGTCGCTATCGCAAGTCGCACACTGCCTGTCCCTGTGTTCCCTTTGTATTCGAAAATGTGTTGAAAAACACTAAAAACAATGAAAAATGGCTTATGGCGGACTTGAAATATTATCAATTTTCATTCCCAAACCCTTTCGGGTTCGAGCTTTATCGCATCGGTGTTGCCCAAGGCTCCCTTTGTATTTTTGTTATATAACGAAAATCATTGAAAATGCATTAGAACAGGCCTTCCTGCGGACATGAAATATTATCTATTTCACTTGCATATCGCAAACCCTTGGTTCCCTTTGTATTTTCGTTATATAACGAAAATATACAAAATACATTAAAAACGGCCTTCCCGCGGACTTGGAAATCTTATGAAATATCACGTATAATGCCATCGGGTCCGGTTATCAGGTCACACCCATATGTATATATGCTTGCTCCCATGTGGAGCCGATGCGATATAGCGATGCGATCAATTGCAATCGCACATCGCCTAAGCCAACGGTCTTTATATAACATGACGTATGTCCCCGCCGATTGTGACCCGCCAATCCAATCATCGAAGATTGCTGATCGAGGGTGTCTTGCGCCCAGTCTTATGTCGTCTTCTCTGCTCGCCGATTTGCAATTTGCTGCTTAGATCTGGGTCATTGATCGGCCAGATCTAACGGCTGCTATGCATTGCTATGCTCAAGCCTGCGATACTTGGTTTTTCACTATTTTTCTATGTTTTAGGCTCCCGATAGTGTTTTTCCGCCCTTCCAAGGGCTCTTGGCATGCGACTGTTTTGCTCTTTGAACGATCCTTAAGCAATTTTGAAGACTTCGTGGAGTGCTTTGGATCCATTTTTGGGCCAATGCTTCCAAGGCTAACACTGGCTCCTTCTGGGGATGAAATCCTCCCTGTGAGGTTTCAAGAACTAAAGAACAATGCCTTTCCTATAAAAACAAGATCAAATCTTACTCCTAGTGTTCCATTAGGCATGGAGTCTATTTTGCAATGAAAATAAAAACTGGAAAAAACATATTTACAATAACAAGACTTTAAAGCCTTAAATGAAATAAAGTTTCAAAAACCACCCATTGACTGGGCCATCAAAGACTTGTAAAAGCCTATTAATTTGATCATCCTATTCAAAAATTTTGCAGCATTTGACTTTGTCAGGCATAGATGATCTATATTTCACCTCATCTCTACATGATTTTGACCTTAGATGCTTTGCTTGGAAGGTTTTGTTCACCTGAAAAGTTAATATAAAAGATGAATCAATGCATTCCTGTGTGGGGGACATAAGGACTACACCTGCTCCTGCAGCTTCCTTAGAGCAAGCCCCATCAAAGAACATGTCCCAAATTTGTGGGCCTGCTTCCTCTGTGATCTAGAAAACTGGTTTTTTATGCTGCATGGAGGCCAACTAAGATTCTTCAATCTGAAGAAAACAAGCTCCAAAATCAGTGTCTACAGTATAGATGGGATGATTAGTGGGATTCCTTTCATCACTAATAATATAAGCCAACTAAGCCTCTCTGTACAATCTCCTATGTTCACCTCCAAAAACTGGGATGGTAGCATAGGACAGATCATTTTGCAATGTTCCACCTAATCTCTTGATCCAACCTCTGGAAAGCAACATGCCAAACCTGGGGGGGTATTTCTGCTACCACAATATCCATCATCATGCTCTTCATGGGTAGATGAGGCAAAGTGATGGCTAGGTCTTTGATTAATCCCAGACATTTCACCTTTCTAGAGTCAAAAGAAAACAGGTCATGATAGGGCTTGCTAATGTCAAGACCCAATTTATCCATGATAGCCTTGGGCATTAGATTATGGTTGGCTACAGTGTCCAGAAGGCAATTGTGAAGGATTTTGTCATGAATAGTTAGAGAGACATAGAATGATGGGGAGTTGTCTTCATAATTTTCAATCATTGGGCTGAGAATAACAACTGGTTGGTCATCTTGCAGATTTACATAGTCAGTGGAGGCTTGGATGGCTTTAGGCTCAAGGGCCTCATGGATAGATTTCTTGAAGGACTCATTCTTCACTAGTTCAATCAGAGGTATATGTATTCTTAGCTTCTGAATTTCTGATTGAATACTAAAGGGAGAAGGAGACTTGTCAAGGCCTCTTACCTCGTGAGCTGGAGCTTTGAGGATGATAGGATCAACTGCTGGTTGCTTCTGCTTATTATCTTGCTATTCTACAGGGACAACAACTCTTTGAACAGGGGCTTCCTTGGCATTATTCATCTTCGACCTCAGATTATATTTGTGCTGATCTTCAGTTTGTAGAACAGCTTCACCGTCCCACTCTTGGCTAATCTAGTCATTGAATAATGACTTTTCATAGGCAGCTAAGGTAAAAAAAGGGGCACTGCCTTTGTCTTCCATACAATGGATCTCATCATCTTTTTCAAACTGCTCTTCTTCCATGACTGCATTTTGAAAAGGGGTCTTCACCCTTTGGTCTTCATTAGCATCTTTGCTTCTTTGCAAAATCGCAGCTGCTCATTTGCTCTTCTATATGGATTTGGATTTGGAGGAGCAAAGGTGTTAGGAACTCTTCCTTTCCCATGGTGCTTCTCAACCTTTAATTTGGAGACTTCAGAGGCCAATGACTCTATCATCTGGTAATTTTATCGATCTTGGGATTTGAAGATGATGAAGACTCGCCTCTTTGTCTCCTTCTATCAATACTTCCTTTGAGCTTTTCTACAGCCATGATGTTTGATTCTACTTCCAAGGCTACATCCTACATGTCAGTCAAAGTAGCACATCGCCTCTCCCTCAACAGTAGGCAGAAGTCAGATCAAAAGCACTAGCATAGGTGAGTTTAGTAGAGGTAGTGGTGGGTTTTACTTTAGCTGGTATCTTGTTGTATATGCGGTTAAACCTCTTATTAAAATTAGAAAGCAATTCACCATTTTCCCTCTTTAAGTTACCAAACTTAGTATGGTAGTAGAGGGGATCCTTATTACCCCCCCAATGCTTTAGGAATGCATCATCTAAAGCCTCAATATCTGCTATAGATCTTGGGGTCAGTTCTCTGAACCATTTTCTAGCCTCTCCATCTAGGCTTTGGACAAAGACTCTCATCCAGACATCATCTTCACTAATGTCTAGGTTATCAGCATAGCTATAGAATGATTCAAGATGTTCTTCCACTGTAACACCCTCAGTCTCAGTGAACTTAGGCCTATATTTTTGATATTCTCTACTAGGCATGGCATTCAAAGGAGTGGGCAGTACTAGAGGTCCATACCTAGTAGCTATGATTCTTTCCATTTTGGTAGGTGCTTGTGGTCCTGCCATAGCTGTGGTGGATATAAGGGCATTGGTAGTCTGAATGATAGAGGGCTGAGGAGTGACTGACAAGACTAAAGGGGTATGATGGATAGGAGGTGAGGTTTCCTTTGGGCTTACAACAAAAGGAAAACCTAAAGAATAAGGAGCTTTATAAATCTCTAAGAGTTCTTCTTCACTGCTAGTATTAGAATCTATACTCTCAACATGTATTTGTTCTATTACAGGCCTTTCTTGAAAAGATATAGAATATTGTTTAGGTTTACCTGAACCTGTTGCTCCTTTCTGCAATGCCTTTCTTTCTTTGATGATTTTTTCAGGGTCAGGTACTGGGTCAGCTTGTGGCTTCTGAGGATTTCTCTGAGTATGCCTCACAAACTGAGCCAGAACTATGAAGTGGAGTCGCCAAGAGGTTCGACCTCTAGTAGAGTCGCCAGATAGATGATTACAACAAAAAAAGTGCCCAGACTTTGTCTATCATCAAAGCTAGATTTGTGTTGTCTCCCAGGGAAGCTGAGCTTCAGTTTCCTCTCCCCGGAAACGATGCCAATTATGTTATCACTCTAGGAAACTCTCCTAGGTTGCAGCTAGGAGATGCCTGGTAACATATAATCTTCAATATTGTTCTCAGAACTATTGGAATGGATAATGGTTTGGATCAAGTCAGATAACCATTTCAACTTTGTTTTCACTCAAGACATGCATGAACACCCTAAGCTTTACAAGGCTTTAGACCACTAATGCTCAAAAGTTTGTAGATTCAATCGATAGATGGAGAATACTAACCATACCAGCGGATGCATATATATAAGCACATATGGATGGCTAGTTATAGGCAGTAAATGAAGAATAGTGACTGTACCGGCAAATGCATATATAAAACACTTATGAATGGCTAGCTACAGGCAATAAAAGAAGCTTGCAAATCTAATTTATCAATGCAAAGATAAGATGACAGTTATCTGGCATTAGATACAAAAGAAAACATGAGCAACCTGTTCAAGTGCAAGCTTAGAACAGAAGAGGAAATGAACATTGAACATATAACAACAAAAGAAGCTTGTATTTGCTAGAATGAAGATGAGAAGCTTGAGTAGCAAAGTCTCAATAGTCTCCAGAAGTTGAACCTGTATTACATCTTACTTTTAGCTATTTATAGCTCTTTACAATGCTCTTGAGCTCTTCAAAGGCTCGGAGTGTCCTAATCTATCCTCTCTGTCCTTTAACAACTTTGATGCCCTAACTAGGCAAGCATGGCTCGGAGGTTTCTTCTTCTGACAGAAGAATAACTGCATTCAGATATTTTGGCTGTGCTGGCAGGGAGCTCTCTCGTGCCAGAGATGCCCCATAATCAATTCTGTTGTTTTTGGCTGAGCGCTGTTTGCTCCATGATGTTTCTATTTGTTTGTGGCTGCATTGTGCTGGGCCCTTTTGTTTCCCTTTCCGGTCTCTGTTTTGTGTTGGAATGGCTATTCAAGCCTCTATTTTCCCTTTAAAATGCAAACCATGACTGTTTTTCTATTAAACATAGAAAAACGCCGCAACTGTGAGAAATCCCACCTATTTCTGTTCTTCCGGACTTCAAAATTCCTTAAACATGGCCTATTTCTCAATCGGGTCCGACCTCTGGGTTGCTATCGCAAGTCGCACATGGCCTGTCCCTGTGTTCCCTTTTTATTCTGAAATGTGTTGAAAAACACTAAAAACAATGAAAAATGGCTTATGGCAGACCTGAAAATATTATCAATTTTCATTCCCGAACCCTTTCCGGTCCGGGCTTTATTGCATCGACGTTGCCCAAGGCTTCCTTTGTATTTTCGTTATATAATGAAAATCATTGAAAATGCATTAGAACTGGCCTTCCTATGGACCTGAAATATTATCTATTTCACTTCCCAGACCCTTTCGGGTTCGGGTCTTATTGCATATCGCAAATCCTTGGTTCCCTTTGTATTTTCATTATATAACAAAAATACACAAAATACATTAAAAATGACCTTCCCACGGACTTTGAAATCTTATGAAATATCACGTATAATGCCGTCGGGTCTGGTTATCGGGTCGCACCCATATGTATATATGCCCGCTCCCATGTGGAGCCGATGCGATATAGCGATGTGATCAATCGCAATCGCACATCACCCAAGCTAGCGGTCTTTATATAACACGGCATATGTCCCCGCCGATCCTATCATCGTAGATCACTGATCAGGGGTGTCTTGCGCCCAGTCTTAAATCATCCTCTCTGCTCGCCAATTTGCGATTTGCTGCTTAGATCTGGGCCGTTGATCTGCCAGATCTAACGGCTACTGTGCATTGCTATGCTCAAGCCTACGGTACTTGGTTTTTCATTGTTTTTTCTGTGTTTTAGCCTCCCGATAGTGTTTTTCCGCCCTTCCAAGGGCTCTTGGCATGCGACTGTTTTGCTCTTTGAATGATCCTTAAGCAATTTTGAAGACTTCATGGAGTGCTTTGGATCCATTTTTGGGCCAAATGCTTCCAAGGCTAACACCTCCAATGACACACAACACAACAATTTTGTCATCATGTTGTAGCGCAGTGTGGACACTTCATGTAGCCTATTTTTCCAATGTTCCAATTCTTTGTCTGAATCTGAGGTATAAGAAATTTCACAGTCCCATGCAATTAGTCCATCATCACTCTCCTCATAGTCGCGATCCGGTTCAGTATATCGCGGTCCTTCTGCTGGGTCCAATGGTGCTACAACATGGGGTGATTTTCTCTTAAATGACATTGTCCGATTCTTCAGATTGATGACCCCATTCATTTCGATAGCCCAATCAATTTCTAGGAGTGCGGGGTATGGATTGCTATCATCAACAATCTTTATTACTTCAAAATTGGCTAGTGCGCTCGCACCTTCTATATCTACGGTAACTCCCTGAAATCGTCCCATAGGGATAATCTTTTGTTGGTTCGCCATCCTCAGCTAAATCGGAGACCACTACAGCGCAGGTCTCCCCATTCTCTCCCAGGTTTGTTTAGGCAATACATTCGCGTCAGATCCCAAATCCAAAATAACTTGGTCCATCTCATAGTCTCCTATTTGTGTGGTAAGCCTCATCTCACGCCCTATTCTTGCCTTATGCTTACCGATCTTCTTGACTACGCAGGGTCTAGCAGAAGAAGTACCCTTACTAGCACACTTGTTTGTCAATTCTCGTAGCCCTTTCATAGACTTGCTGTCGTGCAATAATTTCATTCAAGTTTCCAAGAATGTGGTAAGCACAGAGTGATCAACCTTTGTAGGCGCGATGGTATCTGGAAGTTTGTTTTGACCCCCTGAGGTAGACGCTTTGGTGAAGCTTTTCTTCACTTCCATGAATGTTTCCTTCGCATGCTCCAGATCAAACCCAACCTCCATTTCTGGGGCCTTGCAGACCCATCCACCTCCTTCAGGCTGCTTTCCATTATCATCACCAGTCATGATCCCGCTTCACAGTACAATATTCACATTCGGGTCATCTTCGTTGGGCTTGACCGTCATTATCTATAAGTTCTGGGTAGGATGCTGAGGCTACGCCTTCTTCTCCTGCATCTTGGCCATTAGCACAAGACATTCTTCAATTGTGTGGTCAAACTAAGTACAATATTGACATGACGGGCGTGTCTGATTCATGCACTCCCGCACGTAGTGTCCTAGAATTCCGCAATTGTAATGACCTACCCCCGACCCCTACCAGGTCCTCCTCCTCCTCGGCCTCATTCATGCCCCTGATATCCTTCGCGCGTTCCCCTCAGTGTCCTGATTCAGAGGCCGAGTTTCTGCTTGCATTCGATACGTAGGCATCCTCTCATTGTGGCACCATAGCGCAGGCCCTGCACTTGGTCCTCCTGGAGCTTCTTGCCTTAGGGGCATAGGCCCCCCTCCTGTGATGTAATTCGCGAAGACAAGGCAATGATCTTTATCATGTCCCTGGTTTTTACACTTGAGACGCCAAACTTCTTCGCGTACCTCCAGCCGAGCTTCTTTTTCCTTTTTCAAGGTCTGCAACTCCAAGAAAAGGTTCTGCAACTCCGCGTGAATTTGTTGAACTCCTAAAGAAGCATCTTGAATAGGCATTTCATGCAATCTCATCACAATTTCTAGGGCTTTTGCCTGAGTTCCTATCTTTTGTTGTGATAAAGCAACCCTTAGGTGGGGCAGGAGTGAGGCTACAAAACATTCACGGTGCTGACTATCTGTGAGATTCATATTAGCTTCATGGATCTGGCACTTAAATCTTTGATCTAATTCCTAGGGTGTTTCATTGGGCCTCATCATGATTTCTTTGAATCCAATTACTGATTGTGATTCAGACTTAGGTTAACCAAATTCTTTGTTCAGAGCGGTATGAGTGTCTGCTAATGATGTTAGCAGGTTATCAGTGCAGTACTTAACGTACCATGTCAACGCGTGATCCTACAGAGCAGTAACCAACTGTGCCTTCTTTATATTATCATCCGTAATTTGTTGTGTTGTCCATACAACCTTCACAACAAACCAAAACTAATCCAGATCCTCACTTCCTAAGCCCTTGAAAAATGACAAATTCATCATATTTGACATGTTGACCAATGACGGAGGTGGTGGTGGTGTGGGTGAAGGTGTATGTTGTGGAGGTGAAGGTGGAGGTGGTGTGGGTGGATGAGGTATCTGCGGAAAGCCCTGCCTTATCAACTAGACAACGCTCTGCGATGAAGCACGTGCTGCTCACTTGTCATACTCACTTGACGGGGGTCTAATCAACAGACTATATTCATGACCTATTCTTCCTCTATTTATAAACCTTTGTCCACTTCGCGTAGATCCAAACATCAAGGTAATGGAATAATCCGCTTTTCAGACAAGAGCATCTTAATCCAAGTATTCAAAGATCTTAGATACTTACCTCGTGGTCCCTTGAAGAAGCGTCGATTTGCTTCACTGTAACTAACAGAGGTATCAACCACGAACTCTGTAACAAATCCTCCAATGACTCGATCAAGCCAGTGATTGACTACGCCCGCGATCTTATCTTTAGAAGCTTCCAACCTCTGCATGAGCTTTGGGGTCCACACTATCAGACCGTCAAGCCTCCACCTTCCTTGACCGTTTGCCAATTTCGCGATCCACTCATATAGTTTGATCAGGAAGGTGTAGAAGAAGATCTCATGTATTTTTGTTTATAAATACCTATCTAGCCACGGTTCTTTTGTCAAGTGCAAATTTCTGTTTTCTTGCGTCGAGAATTCGTGGATTTTTCTATCCAACCACTTCTCAATTTCCTTCTTGGTTGGATTCCAGTGATGCGACATCACACATCTCTTTATGCAAATCCCGGTCTCGACAACGAAACCATTTTTGGCTTAGGGGGTCCTGACCTAGGTTCAAAGTTAGTTGTGCAAAAAAAATCCCTAAGGTATTGGCCCTTTCGGCATCAATCCGCAGTGCGCGGAATGAAGTCTTAGCCGAAGCAGTATGGGGGGATGCTAGAACCAAGTTTCTGCATTTAGAGATCAATGTGATGTCTTTTTGGTGACCTAGATCTGCCTTCACATAGACCTCTATACTCTTGTAGCCTATTGCAGTAACTCCCTCCAATCAGACTCTAGACCTCCGCAAAGGTCTACGATTGGCTTTTGCGGACCTTAAATAGGTCAATTAGCTACTTACGCACACTTTAGATTATCCTTAGACCATTATTTTCTCAGATCCACTAAGTGTTGGATAAATTTAACATAAAGCTTTATAATATTCGCGTAATCACTTAACATTAATTGCATTCAGATAACAATGTAGAACAAGTAAAGTCCTGCATCAATGCATCATTATTTCATAAAACCATTATTCATCACAACATAAAGTGCATTTATACATAATAGAGGATAATAGATAAAACACAAGAATTTATGCAACAATATTCTTTATCGATATTCAGTGAAGTTTACAGACTCAAAACTTCCCTGCGCACTTGGCTGCAGGGGTCTGCGCACTCAGCTGCGAACTCTACTCTAGGCCTCTGTGCACTCAACTGGAAAGCTTTTCCTCCTCTAAGACTTCTACTTCTGTGTTAGACTTCTTCGCTAGTGCCCATAGAATTATTCTTACTTCTTGCCTTCGACATCCCTAAGACACTCCTATTTATACAATTCCATGGTCCGTAGACCATGGGTAGATCTTCAAAGCCGTCTCAATTTACATAAAGAAGGGTAAAAACCCTTTTTGACTTCTTACTAGCTACGCACTCTGCGACCACAATTTACGGAGACTTTACATATTTTTACATCAAAACCTGGGCTTTTGCCCCAAAATTTGGGATTTTGCCCCAAAACTGACCTAGGGGACCCCATCCCAACACTTATACCATGCCAATTTTAGCCTTATTTGTAGGAGTATGCAACCAATATCTTGTAGTTGTCACCTTAACTCTTTTACACATTCTTAAAATTGGCCGCACCTACTTCTTCATCCTTGAAATCCTTGATTGGTTCTAGCCATGTATTTAGTCCTATGGAAAATGGTGCCCAAATATTGTAATATAGAGAGGTTGATTTTCAATCCAATTCCTAGCTAGAAAACCCACAAATAGAGTAGCCACAAGCTAGATAGAGTGCTACTCTGACATATTCTATGTAATAGCCTTGGTGAAAATTCATGTAATAAAATTTAATAAAGGAAAAAATAACACCATGGGTAAGGGACACGTATTCCAAGCTGAATGTTGGGCAAAGATATCCTAGTGGGCACCACTGGATGTGTTTATGGCTAAAGGAAATTGGCAAAGGGAAAGGCATAAAAAGGCAAAAAGGCATTCTTGGCACATTTATTTATGAAAATAAAGGAAAATAGGAGAAAAGTAATGTGAAAGGTCATAGGTTCCATGTGAGGAGGAAAATGAAGGAAAATAATGGAAAATGAAGAAAATAGAGTTGTCATTGATAAAAAGGATTTTGAGGATCAATTTGTAACCTTTTTTTAGTTTAGTTTTGGAACTCTCTCATTATTCTCTCTCTCTCTCTCTCACTCTCACTCTTGGTCACTTAGAGTTTTATTGGAGCACTCTAGCTTTGGATCAAGGAAGGAAAAGAAAGTGAAGGGAAAGGAAAGGGAAACAAGTATCAAACAAGGAAAAGCAGGATCAGGTAGCTTCAATAGGAATACTTGTAGGTAACATATTTCATGTGTGATTTCCTAGCTGGTTTTGACATGCATGGCTTTGCATGTTGATGTATGGTTCTCTTGTTATTAGTGGCATGATTTTGTTAGGTTATGACAATGGTTTTCAGCCTAGCCTTGCATTTTATGGATGCCATGGTGTGTTCGGATATTTATTGGGTTTTGAGCTTTGGATTTTTCGAATGCATTTCGGAATCCGGGGTGGAGGTGGTCTCAAGTTTCATTCCCAAAGGCCTAGGAATCCCTTGACTGGTTTTGGTAGGATACACGGAAAATCCTAAGGGAGGAGTCTCGGTTTAGGGCCTAGTGATCCGGGTTTGGATTGTGGTAAATCCTAAGAGTCTGGTCCTGGTTTAGGGCCTACTAATTTGGTATTGGATTATGGTAAAGCCTGGGAGACAAGGAGTCAAAAAATTCCTCAAGTATAATGATGGGTTCCGGATGGAATTCCAAGTTCGGTTCGGTTTTGTGATCAGCGCACCATTTTTGGTGTGATCACAGTTTGGTGAGGGTGGAGGTTGTTTAACCTGTGGATTCCCTTGGTTGTTTTTGGATTGGTTTATCCATGAGATCTCACATTCATGCTTGGAATGTGGCATAGGCGTGATTGGTTGAAAGGAAAATTTGGTTCAGCCATGTCTACGGTTAGGTGGTACGTGGAAGTCCTAAACCTGGTTAGATTCACCTATGGTTAATAAAGGCTAAGTTCTATTGATTTTTTACTTGTTTATATGTGGATTTAATAGCTGATATCTAACTTTTATTTCCATGGTTTTATGCTGGTTATAAGCATGGTTAATTGACTGGTTCATGTCATGGTTAATTATTGTATTTGTCATAGTTAAAATGATGGATGCATGATCCAGGTGGATATTGGTGGCCACCCGCCAATTCCACTTGGACCCTCACCATTGCTTCTTTCATTTTTTCAGTTTCCTAAATTGTAGCACAATTTACTATTTTTCGCAGTTTTTCGGGTCCTAAACTTCCAGATCCGTTTTGAGGCCCTAAACGACGTTTTTTTTGAAAATCTACCACCAACGATTTTTTATCTAAAATCATCTTTTCTGTCATAGTCCTCGGAGATATCTTTCCAATAGGCTATCATGTGCATCAAACAGAGATAATATGACCAAGTCACGACCCTGGGAATTTGGCTGTCCAACTCACCCCAACGAGGCCCATAAACTCTTGGTGTTACATCTCCTCGGGTTAGGATTTTGGGTGTTTAGGGTTTGCTCTTATTGTTCAATAATAAAAAGGCCCTTGAGCCTCATTGTATTTGAGTTCGGAGGCATGTAGCCGCCAAATCTCTTCTCAGAGATAAGCTATCATCGCCCTAGCTGTTGTATTTCCATTTCTGTTTGTAAACATATTTCAGTGTTTTACATTAATGAAATGAAGTATTATTTCCGCTGCATCTCTATTTTTATAGTTATCTCTGTAATTTGTTGTGTTCTTGTTTAAATCCGGATCAGTGGTATCAGAGCGGTCTGCTTTTTTTCTCTGTTTTTTCTTTGCATGTCCCCAACGAGGCCGAGATATAAGGAGTTAGGGCTTGAACTGGTCGAACCTTTGCAAGACCAGCCTCGCAAATCCTGACGGCCTCCCACGGCGGATGAAAAGAAAGATGAGGGGGCAAGAGTTCATATCAAAATCTTGCTCGAAGAAGCCCTCAAGCGACAAAGGAACACGATGATGGACAACTTTGCCTAGATCCTTCAGCGACTACCCAGGGGCGACACGTCGGCTTCCAACAGCTACTCTGGAAATGCCACAGTATTTAAGGTACAAGTTAATCTTGAAATCCCCATATTCTAGGGTCAAATAGATGCAGATGCCATCGATAATTTGTTAAATATGCTAGAGGGTTAATTTTCTGTTCATGATTTTTCCAGTCGGGAAAAGATTATTTTCGCTCTTCTCAAAGCCGCCCCCCACGTCAAGGACTAGTGGGAAACCTACTGCGAGTAGAAGGATGAAAGTACATGATCACTATTTTTAGCTGCATCCACTTGGAATTCATTCTGGGATGCCATCAAGGAGAAGTACTACCCTCTCGGAAGCTATGAGGATCAATACATAAAGTGGACCACGCTGCGGCAGGGAAGGGACCAAGACGTGCCAGAGTTTACCAATATTTTCCATACCCTTCATACAAAGTTGGGTATCAAAGATTCAAAGCAGCATTTGGTACTCAAATACCACGACTGCCTGCACAAGTACATCCAGGAAGAAATAGAATTCCTGAACATCTCCTCGCTTAGCATGACATACCGATATGTCGTCACGGTTGAGCAAAAGCTTAAACATAAGCGAGATTTTGGATCTGTGAATCCGAAGTAAGGGAATGGTGTCCCCAAACCGCAGAACAAAGGACAAAACCAAGGTAGGGTAGCCCAAGACAACCCGCCAAAGCTACAAGAAAAGAACAACACCACGAAGCTGAAAAAGGACATAGGAAAGTGGTGTGAGTTCCATAAGAGCTCCACTCACAACACAAGTGAGTGTTGGGCCAAGCAGTCACTAGTGGCTGAGCTAAAGGTTTCAGAATCAGATGCATGTTCCGAATCTGAGTCAGAACCCGACAAGGGGAATGAAAAAGGGAAGCAGATTATCGATGCAGAGCCCAACGCCATTGTTGCCACCACAAAGATCCAGAAGGAGGAACCTGAAGATCCAGAGGAGGAGAAGCATCTCTTCCACTCCCAGATGTGGGTAAAGGGCTCCCTGCTATAGTTCATTATCGACAGTGGGAGCCAAAAGAACCTCATTTCGGCAGAGGTCATGAAGCGGCTGGGCTTACCGACCACAACACATCCACAACTGTACACCATCGGGTGGCTTCATCGAGGACAGGATCTTCGCATGAGCGAGTAGTGTCGCCTTCCTTACAACATCAAGATCTTCATGGATGAGGTATTGTGTGACATTTCTCCCCTTGAAGTTTGTGATGTATTATTAGGACAACCATACTTGTGGAAGCGACATGCTGTGTATGAATCAAGGCCCCGTGCTGTTATTGTTACATTGGGAAATAAGTTGTACAGGATACCGGAGGTAGCACTGCCTATCGCCATCTCTTTGGTTACTGCAAAACAATGCAGTAAGCTCATTTCCAAAACCAAGAAATTTGTTTTCCTGATGATACGCCCTTAAGGAAAGAAGAAGACGGTGGCCACGACCTCTAGACAGGGCCCCTTCGCACGACAACTACAAATGGACAAGGTCGTGGAGGAGTACGAGGACATCTTCACCTCCCCCGTAGGGGTTCCTCTGCACTGTCAAGTCAAGCACTCCATCAATATGACCCCAGGTGCACCGCTGCCCAATGGACCAATCTATCAGTGCTCCATTCTGGAGAACGATGAAATCAAGAGGCAGATTCAGGAGCTACTGCAAAAAGGTCACATCCGTCCGAGTTCATCACCCTGTGGGAGCCTGATCATGTTGGTACAGAAGAAGGATGGGACTTGGAGACTCTGTATTGACTATCGGGCGCTGAACAAGATCACTGTTTGTAATAGGTGTGGAGCTCTGGAAAGGTATGTTTTTGACCAACAATTTAGTGACTTTTCGGTAGCAATTGTAACCCTTTATGCATAATGAACTTAAAGAGATAAAGCATTTTTAGTAGAATATGTGAGAATTAGTATGAAAAGCTTAATCACTGATAATTGCTATTTTTCTATGCAGAAAAGGGTGGAAATGAAGGATTACTGTTTAAGAGGAAAAGACAAAGGAAGAGTAACTGCTGTCCCTTTGGAAGGGAACCGGATGCGAACGAGATCAAGCGGATCAAAGCAGAACGACCCGGGAAAGAAAGAAGAATTATTGATTCGGTGGAGCGGGGAAAGGAAAATCAAGGATTAACGGCTTGGCGAATCCCTCAGGATCTTTGATCCTGAGGGATCGCTATCTTGCTTATTTTTGCTACCTAGATACCTCCGCCATTACTCTTATAAAAAGGGGCAGCAGTGTTAAGCAAGGAGACCTTTTTTCATATATGTAAATTTAAGTCTCAGTTTGAACTTTGATCATCGAGTCTCGTTAAGACTTGTTTTGTTGTACTTTTGTTGATGCATTAATACGAAAGACTTGGTGCTTTATTTCATCTCTGCGTCTGGAGTAATCTAAGGCGGTGTATCCTTGGAAGCTAAGGGCCCGGCTCCGAAGGACACTTGCTTTTTTATCATTATAATTTGGTTTTTATGTGGAGTGTTTTTATAGTTTGGTAATCTGATATGTTTGTCATATGCTGTTCCATGCTCTGTTATGACTAATTCATCAATGGTTTCATTCGGGAAGTTTATGTAAGTGACTCTGTATTGTGTGAATGAATCTTTTCAAAGTTGATTGCATGTTCACTATTTAAGCCAACTGTTTCTGTTACAGAGCCTTCATATTGAATATTGCTGTATTGGATTCATTTGAACTCTTATTTGCGGGAATCCGGAAGTAATATTATTTTATCTGGAAACATAGTCATATTCTCTTGAATCATCAGATTGCTAGAGTAAGTGTGTTTTGTATATATGATAAATGTTGTTCCACAATTCATTTGTGAATATCGCCTCATAAAGGTCATTGGAATTGCTTTTGAAGATTGTTATTTGATTGCAGAATGGGAGTTTAGTTCAATAGAGCAAGTTCAGTTCTAACTCGCGAGATCTAGTTTATTGAGTTGCTGTTCCATTTATTGCCGTTCCATTTACTGCTGTTCCATTTCAGATTTGCTGTTCCATTTTCCGTTTGCTGTTCCATTTTACTTTCTGCTGTTCCATTTCCTTGCATTTACTGTTTTGGTGTGAGAGGAGGTCTAAAGCTGTAGTGAGTCAGCAAGTCACTGCTTAGCTCCCAGATCTTTGGTCCATACTCTATTTTCCTTCCATCAGTTTCTAGAGGGATGGGTTATCGCTTCCGCACCCTTGACTGATAAATTGCCTGGTGTGATTCCTTTCTTTTAAAAGCAAATTAGTTATAGTTTAGCATCCATTTACTCTTGTATTTTCTAGACACTGTACTACGAAGCATTACTCTGACGAATAGCCTCGGATTGAGCTACTCTTTGCAATAACAAAGCGTTCCCGGATTGACTTATTAATGTAGCATAACTAGAGGTGAAAGAGACCCTTGTTACAGCTCTACATTTTGGCGCCGTTGCCGGGGAAAGAGTACAGCCATTTGTCTTTTACAGAGTAGTGTACGAGTCTGCTAGGGGAGAGTTGGATTTTAAAAACGGAAGGTAAGAACCTGCGTACGGAGCATGTAAAAGCCCTGCTCCACCGTCCGCTTTCCTGGCAGAATTGTGGGTTGAATAGAATTTGGTAGTTTATAGAATGCATGACTAAGCAGAAAAAGCCAGAGAAAATTATCAAACCTCCATTCAAACCCGAAAAAGCCAAAGGGCCGGTAACCCTTGGCCGAACGACCTTCATAGACGAAATCTATAAGAAAACTGAATCTCAGCCATCAGTAGGTCTCAGAAAAACCAATTCCAAACAGCCTACTGGTTCCCTTCAGGCCACAGGATCACCATCTGTAGCCTTCGCTGAGGTGCATAGTCAGACTGATGAACAGGACTTTCAAGAAATTGAAAATTCTATTCCAGAACGACTGCAGGAAGGGAATCTAAGCAATCTTTGTGAAGGAGAAGGGGAAACAGGAGAAGTTGAAGAGCCAAGATCTCCTAGGATAATCCATCCATTAGAAAGCCCAGATAAAGGAAGCGCTGCAAAAATCATTGAAGGGATTCAATCTCCTCAAGTAACAGGAGCTCTCATTATTCCGGACAAAGGAAGTGCTATTAAGACAACCAAAATCGTACCTTCTCAGCCTAAGAATACCCTTTTAGAAATCCCGGAAGGTTATTGGCACATATTCGATCCTATGGCACAGAATCAGCCCAATACTCAAACTTCTACATTACAATATCCTATAGTGGATTCCGCAGCAAATGCTCCTATGAAAGCAATTCCCCTTCAACACATTCCTACATTTCATGGACTTACATCAGAAGACCCGGATGCATTCTTATTTGAATTTGATGTATTATGCAGGGGATATGATTACACCACTGACCCCCAGAAATTAAAGTTGTTCCCCTCCACTTTGAAAGGAGCAGCCTTAAGATGGTTTATGGGTTTAGGTGGTGGGGTTATAAATAACTGGGAGCAGATGAAGGAATCTTTTCTAAAGAAATATCAAGACTACTGTAGGTCTAGAGAATTGAAAGACGAAATATTCCAAATGATAGCTAGACCGAATGAAACATTAGAAGAATATGTAGAACGTTTTCAGTATAATTTACAAAGGTCGCCTTATGCATCATTACCACTGCCTGATAATGTGTTAAAAACTGCATTAATCATAGGCATGAAAGAGCAGTGGATCGAAACATTAAATATCATGGGAAAAGGGGATATTTATCAAGAAAATTTTACTGACATCATTGATCTATGTATCAGAAGTTCGAGAGGCAGCACAAGGATAAAACCAGCAGAATATGATCGGTTTGTCAGAGATAACAAAGCACCAACAGAAGGAGTAACATGTGTAGAACTTGGCAATTTATTAGAAAATTTTAAAACTGATATTCTGGGGACATTAACTACACAACTTGATATTGTGCAGGCTAAACAGAAGCAGATTGAGGCAGAACAGAATTTGGCGATCTTCTGCCCCCGATGTAGAAGAAAGCATAGCCACAAGGAATGTCCGCTGGATACAGTTCAAGCATGTGCCATCTGTACAAAATATCACCTTACTGAAAGTTGCCCTTCACTTCCTGGATTGAAAGCAGTATATAAGGAAGCAGAAGAAGAACCAGAATCATCATACTTTGTTAACCAGCGTCGTCAATGGCAACCAAGGCAATCAGGTATGTTTTCAGATCCGACTTCTTCTTTTCAGCCTTCACAATATAGTATGTGGCAAAAGCAATCTCAACCCCCATTTCCGAACTGGTCATCACAACCATTTCCTTCTCCAAATCCATGGATGAATCAGCTAAGCCAATTTGGTTGGCCGAATTTTCCTTACACTCCACCATATTGGCAGAATAACTCATACCCTCCGCAATGGACCCCCCCTACTTCACAAAGTTCACCCTAGCAGACAAATTGGCCAAGATCGACATATCAGCCAACAGGAACTATTCCGCTCCCTCAACCGACTCTGCCAGCTTTGCAACAAAATCCCCAGTCTAATCTGAGACCGCAACTCCCAGCCCAACCTAATCCTAATCCTAATAATAGGCCGGTCCAGTCTTTCCAAATCATAGAATCAGCAGAAATCGGACCTGAACTGAGGGAGTGCAATGATCTTCAGTTAAGATCTGGACGAATAATAGAAACAGAGGGAGATAAAACAATGCACATTGAAGATCAGTTACCAATAGAACAACCGTTACAACAAGAGAGCGTAAATAAGGAGCAGACTCATCATCAAATAAATGCACCCGCTCCTCCCTTCCCAGAACGATTAGTCATGCCACGACCTGTACAACATCCAGACTTTGACATTCTGGGGGAATACAAAATCTGTACATAAGAATTCCATTCCTCCAAGCCATTCAAGACATCCCTATATACGCAAAAACTATAAAAGAATTGTGCATAAAGAAATCAAGGAGGAATCCAACTACTAACCCAAGAGTCCAAGTAGTCGGTACTTTATCTGACTTGTTATCAGGAATACCCATTAAATATGAAGATCCGGAAACCCAATAGTAACTGTTCAAATCTATGGACAGACTTTGACTAATGCTTTAGTTGATTTAGGAGCTGCAATTAATATTTTGACAACTTCTACGTGCCAAAAGCTTGGGATTACATCGGTAGAACCCACTTCTACTTTGTTAGAATTGGCTGACCGATCTGTAGTGCGACCAGAAGGAACTCTATACGATGTCATGGTCTCTGTAGATTCTTGGGAATACCCGACTGACTTCCTGGTAATTAATCCAAAAACCCGACTGGATGGACACCCTCTAATTTTAGGTAGACCCTGGCTGGCCACTGCCGATGCATACATTGGTTGTCGGCAGGGGAATATGACAATAACCAGAGGACCAAATATCAAAAATCTAGTCCTATATCCTCCAGCACAGCCAAGTCTTACAACAATAAAAACTAACCAGCACCCTGTATCATACCTTACTGACAATATCAGATCACCATTGACTATACAGAAGGCTCTAGACTTCAAAGATCAAACAGAAGATGATGCCATCAATAACTTCGTTAGTCAAACTGAATCTAGACCTCATGCACAGTGTTTTACGATAGAAGCTGCATTCGAGAACGAACTGGAAGAAGACCCCTTGAAAGATACACATGACCAAACGATACCTGTGACTTCTGTTGCTAATAGTAAAGTAGTGGAAATTGAACCGGGAAAAACACTAAACATCAATGCCAACCTTACACCGGACCAAGAAATAAAACTCATCCATCTGTTACGAAAATATCAAGAAGCATTTGCATGGGACTACCCTGATATGAAAGGGATTGATCCCCAATTGTGCACCCACCATATTTACATAGAAAAAGATGCAAGACCTGTCCGTCAACCGCAAAGAAGACTCAACCCCCATCTAAAAGATGTTGTGAAAGCAGAACTTCAGAAGCTTTTAGATGTTAATTTTATTTATCCTATTTCTGATAGTAAGTGGGTCTCTCCACTTGTGGTTGTACCCAAGAAGAATGGGAAATGGAGGATTTGTGTGGATTATAGAGAGCTAAACAAAGCCACACAAAAAGACCATTTTCCCCTCCCATTCATAGACCAAGTACTGGACACGTTAGCAGGAAAGAAATTCTTTTCTTTCCTAGATGGCTTCAGTGGATACAATCAGATTCAGATTGCCCCTGAAGACCAGGACAAAACTACCTTTACTTGTCCTTGGGGAACGTTCGCCTATAGAGTTCTACCCTTTGGCCTATGTAATGCCCCTGCCACGTTCCAAAGGGCCATTCTTAGCATCTTTGCAGACTTAATAAATGATGGGCTTGAAGTCTACATGGATGACTTTACACCATATGGAGATGATTTTGATCCAGCTCTAGACACTCTAGAAAAAGTCCTACAGCGCTGCATTGCTACCAGGCTTTGCTTAAGCCACGAAAAGTGTTATATGATGATGACAGAAGGGCTTATTCTAGGGCACTACGTCTCAGCAGCCGGCATTCAGGTAGATCCGGCTAAAATTCAGATTCTTTTGCTTATTCCCACCCCCACTACTCAGACGGAGGTACGCAGCTTTCTTGGATTTTCTGGGTATTACAGACGATTTATAGAACATTATTCACACATTGCTGCACCTTTATATGCACTAACAGGTAATGTTGATTTCATGTGGACAGAAAAATGTGACCGCGCTTTCCAGGATTTAAAGAAGCTTGTATCAACAGCTCCAGTCCTTCGAGGACCAAACTGGAATTTACCATTCCAAATCTCATCTGATGCCTCAGACACAGCAATCGGTGCAGTCCTTGGACAGGAGGAGGATAAAAAACCTTATGCTATTTATTATATCAGCAAAAATTTAACCCCTGCTGAATTAAATTACACTGTCACCGAAAAAGAATTCCTCGCTGTAATACATGCTGTCAATAAATTTAGACATTATATCACAGGCTATCCCGTTGTTTTATATACAGATCATTCTGCTATTAAATATTTAGCAAATAAGCCTGTTACAAATGCCAGAGTAACAAGATGGTTGATCTTATTGCAGGAATTTGATATCACAATCAAAGATAGACCCGGCAAGGAAAACCCTGTAGCTGATTTTCTCTCACGGATACCAAAACCAATTGAAGCAGCAGCAGTAGAAGACCAATTTCCGGATGAACACCTGTTTGCTGTTGCTGCCCAAACACCCTGGTATGCTGATGTTGCCAATTACCTTGCAGCAGGTAAACTACCAAAGCACTTAACCCCTAATGAACGTAAGCAGATTGTTCAGAAGAGCACTCGATTTTCGTGGATTGGGGGCTATTTGTTCCACACAGGGGCAGACATGCAAATCAGGAGATGTATTCGAGAAGATGAAATTTTTGACATCTTAAAAGCCTGTCATGACGGACCTTGCGGGGGACACTTTGCAGAAAAAAGAACAGCACATAAAGTACTGCAGACAGGATACTACTGGCCTACAATTTTTAAGGATGCGAAGAAATTTGTTTAAGCCTGTGACAGTTGCCAGCGAGCAGGACGACTGGTCAAGCCGACGAGATGCCTCTGAGGCCACAATTGGTCATTGAACCATTTGAACGGTGGGCTCTTGACTTCGTTGGACCCATCAACCCATCATCAAATCAGAGAACATATATCTTGGTAGCCACAGAATATGTTACCAAATGGGTTGAAGCCGAAGCGTTACCTAGAGCTACAGAAGATTCGGTAGTTCAGTTCCTATTCCATTTGTTTGTACGATATGGCCTTCCGAGAGAAATAATTACAGATGGAGGACCTCAATTTGCCGGAAACAAATTAGCTGCAACACATAACAACTATCACGTCCAGCACAAAATTACTACCCCATATCACCCGCAGGCGAATGGGCAAGTAGAGAGCAACAATAAAGTAATAGAATCAATTTTAACAAAAATCATTGCTTCACATAGGCGTGATTGGGCCGCCCGATTACCTGAAGCACTCTGGGCCTATAGAACTACCTGGAGAAGTACCACTGGTTATTCGCCCTATCAATTAGTGTTTGGGAAACAACCTATTTTCCCCATAGAATTCGAAATCCAAACCCTACGAACTGCACAGGAAGTTGGCCTAGATTTAAGTGAGGCACAAATCAATCGACTACAGCAGATTAATGAATTGGACGAAATAAGGCTCTCTGCATTACAGAATACAGCACTTATTCAACAGCAGCGAGCTAAATGGCATGATGCACTTATCAAGAACAAAGTCTTTCACGAAGGGGACTGGGCTCTGTTATATGACTCTCGGTTTCAGGATTTCCTGGGGAAACTGCAGACTCGATGGCTGGGGCCATATGAAATCCAGAAAGTACATGATAATGGGACCCTTACTCTCATTACAATCGATGGTTCTGGATATGCATTCAAGGTAAATGGCCATCGAGTTCGTCTCTATCGCAGGCCACTCACTCGGGAATCCTTCTGTGAGCAGCTACGTCAAGATACTGACATGAAAATTTTAGGAGAGGAAGTAAAATCTTCCTCACCTACAATTCAGTAAGGAACTCATTCTTTTGACTTGTACATAAGTTCTTGTATATACGTTTTTTTAATATTTCTTTGATCTCTCTTTCTTAAGATTGCTCTTTACAGTCAGTGTGTTTTTGCTGTTCCTTTTTTTTCAAACGGAACAACATTTTTGAGTTTTTGCTGTTCCTTTTCCAGAAGGAACAGCAGTGGTTTGTTTTTGTGTCTTTGCTGTTCCTTTTTTTTCCAAAAAGAACAGCAGGTGTGAATTTTTGCTGTTCCTTTTCAGAAGGAACAACATTTTTGGGATTTTTGCTGTTCCTTTTCAAAAGGAACAGCAGTTGCGAAGTCTTGCTGTTCCTTTTTCAAAAGGAACAGCAGTTGCTTGTTTTCGTGTTTTTGGCATTGTTGTGTTTTTGCTGTTCCTTTGAAAAAGGAACAGCGTTTCGTGTTTTTGCTGTTCCTTTTCCAAAAGGAACAACAGTTCGTGTTTTTGCTGTTCCTTTTCCAGCAGTTCGTGTTTTTGCTGTTCCTTTTTCAAAAGGAACAGCACTTCGTGTTTTTGCTGTTCCTTTTTCAAAAGGAACAGCAGTTCGTGTTTTTGCTGTTCCTTTTTCAAAAGGAACAACAGTTCGTGTTTTTGCTGTTCCTTTTTCAAAAGGAACAGCATTTTGGGTTTGCTGTTTTGAGTTTTGCTGTTCCTTTTTAAAGGAACAACGTTTTGAGTTTTGCTGTTCCTTCTCAAAGGAACAACAGTTGTGAGTTTTTGCTGTTCCTTTTCAAAAAGAGACAGCATTTGCGAGTTTTTGCTGTTCCTTTCCAAAAGGAACAGCAGTTGACAATTTTAAAACAACTCATGATCTTAGGAGAACGGCATCCCAACTATTTGCTTGCATGGATTCTTCTCTTTCAAAAGGAACACCATAGTCATATCTTTGTCTCAGTGATGATTCATATTGAGGATGCTTTTTCACCCATCATCTTTCCAGTCTTTAAGATACAACTATACACTTATGCAATGAACATCAATTACAACACGCCGAAGTCAGCATATCATAAAATCGCTATCTTTATAGAGCCTAGTATTGATAAGAGGACAAGAGGGGGGACATACTTACTTCTCATCCCCGTTGTCATTGACTTATTCCCATTGCCCCGGTTGGTTATCTTTATCATAGCGATTCCTTAAAATTTTTCTTTGATTATTACATAAGAATAAGAACAAAGGATTTATATCTTCCTGTTGGGATGATAAGACTTCTTCCGCCATTCCCACTCTTAAGGAGTGCTGAACCACCCTTATGTGTAAATATATAAGAAAAAGTACTGAAAAAACAAGAGAAAAAAAGAGAAAAATGATGACGAATGTGAATTATTGTCAAATGCAGGATAGGGGGTCTCATCAAGAGCCAGCCTACCATGATCATCAGGTTGGAAGCGAAGTGGCATTCCCAGCATGGCCACCATACCAGGGATATGATCCAAAGGTACACTAACTAAGCAGACCTTGGAACAGGGGGTCTCATCACGAGCCGGCCTGCCCACGTTTCACGCCTTCCTGGTGAATGGCATTATGGCTACCTGGTTACCAAGCCAGCATAATGGCCTGTATTTTGACAAAATATTTTTATACACATACAGGATCATGGTTCCAGGGGTGAAATAAACAACTCTGCCAAGGTTATGGACACCTGTTGGCAGCAGAGCTCTGTTAATGGTATCGAAGTCATAAATGGTTACGCCAACAGGGATAATATTAATACCTCTTTGTTTCTTCTATCTTATGAATAATTCATATTTTATTCCCTGATTAACATATCGCATGAATACTCATTACTACCAATCATGGCAAAGGAACTGACAATGACCCCTCGGGACTTCGTACGAGTGACAGACGTCCCATCCCCCGGCCTCGCATCATATTATGAAAGCTCTTATGTAAAACGCGATCCACCTTTTTGCCTCGATTTCGGTATTTAGTTGTCTATCCAAAACATGGCGTAATTTTATATGCTGTTCTTTATGACTGGTAACACGATGGCTGCTGCTCCTCTATTTGACGGCTGGGGCAGCCTATCACATCGTGGGGGGGAAGGTAATCTCATTACTCCACGGGGTACGTGTCACCACACCATTCGGGGTAGATAGTGTACGAAGGAATGGCATGGTTTAACGGTATGATAAGTCTATTTTATGCAAAGTTGCCATCCGCAATCCATTTTTGTTGCATGCTCTGTTTTTTTCGCGACGATCACCTTCTCTGCATCCCAAAACAGCTCAGGCAGTTGCTGTTCCATTAAAAATCCTTAGTAGAACCATGGGAGGTAAGGCAGTCCGAAGCGAGCCCCAGGAATTGACAGCCTCTGCTGCTGCTCGGGAGATCCTGGAAAAGGCTGGATGGCTGAATTATTTCAATCGCCTACAAGAACCAAACGAGGCAGTGGCGTTGGAATTTCTGCAAAACTTGCAGGAAGACTACTCCACAGTAAGAGAAAGACGGATACTGGTCACTGATGATGTAATTGCAGAAGTTTCAGGCCTACCAGCCACCGGACCTGTATGGACACTGAAGAAAGAAAGACTGCAGAAGATTATGGAGATTTTTCAGGATGAAGGCCAAAGCTTGACAGTGAAAGGGAAGGGAGTTCTGCCAGCTACGTTAGGAGAACCCTGGACCGAACTAGCAAAGATAGTACAGAGCTACATTACCTGCGAAAGAAGGAAGGACGTGGTAAGACCTCACCATCTTAAACTGTTAGCTGTTTTAAAAGAAAAATGTTCTGTAAATATGCCTGCACTTTTAAATTCGCTATTGCATGATGCGGCCCGAAGCCTGAAAACGGCCCAGCACGTAGACGCAGTTGTTAGTCACCATGGATTGATTTGATTGATAGTGAGCCATAGTCTCACTCAACAGCAGAGCAGCTGGGAGGAGCTCATTGCATTGATTGAGGGGGGATTGACTGCACCACCCCCAAAACCTGAAACCTCCTCCACAGCACGCCAGAACAATCAGAGAAACGCAGAGAAGTGGCAGCTGGAAAATGTGTCGCTTCGAAACGAAAGCATTCTTCAGATACACCGGAGCAACCAGAAAATGCAGAGAAGTGATAGCAGAAAAACTTGTTGCCTGTACACCTGAACAACCAGAAAAACCAAGGAAATCAGTTCGGCTAGCTCGAATACGAGGGAGGCTGGAAAAGATTCGGAACACCAGCCAACCAATTGAGATTACAGACGAACCTCCAGAACCAGAAGAAATACCTTCTGATGAAAATGCTGGACAATCTGGGGACGAGGCTGAACAAGCCGGAGAAGGAGGTAAGGAAAGAGAAATGCACTCCGAAGCTGAACACTCCAAGGCAGTCACTGAACAGGACAATCGGGAGGAGGAAGTAATACAGCCAGAAAGCAGTCCGCTGCGAGACCCTGTGGGCGAAGAAGAATTGGCCGCAATCCTGGCCAGCTTGGGGGAATATGGCCAACCCTCCAGCCCAGCAGGTCCTCCCGATGGACCGCCAGAGGAAGAGATACCCGAGAATTCACATGCAGAGAACCAAGGAGAAGAAAATCCACCCGTTCATGAGGAAGAAATAAGGATACCAACCAGGAACAATCTGTTCCCGAAGCACCAGAAGAAATGCTAGACATAGGGGCAGATTTAAGGGCCAGGCCCAAACCCTGCCGAGACAAGGGAAATCAAGAAATTGAGGACTAGACAGCAGAGGCTGCTGAGCACTATAGCCCGGCTCCGACAGAAAATTCGCATTCTGAAAGCTAGTCTGAGGATACAAAGGACCACACAGAAGAGGAAGAGGACCGCTACAGCAGAATCCCGTCGAACAAGAAGCCGAGGGACTTACACTCGCACTGTTGGTCGAAACCCGATTAGAAGACCTGCAGCTGTTCCAAATGACGCTGAGGAACAAATTGCTGTTCCAATGGCCACTGAGGGACAGACTGCTGTTCCAATTGATAATGAGGAACAAACCGCTGTCCAATTACCACTGAAGAACAGACTGCCGTTCCATTAGCAGAGGAACCACAACAACCTTTTGTTCATGTCAAGAAAGAAAAGGAGAATAAGGAAATCCAAACAGAGGCACCGCCCTCAGGGGTGATCCGGGTTCGGAACTCTAAGCAGCATAACAAAAAGGTTCAGGTAAAACTCCCAGCCTCTACGGCCTTATGGAAAAAGGATCCAAAAACAAGAACCTTGCATAAAATGATGAAGGAAGCTCAACAGGAAACTGAACAATTGAAGGAACAAACAGTCCCCCGGGAGAAATATGAAGAGTTGCAGCAACAACTTCGGAATATTAGTCAGTCCGAGAGCCAAGCCTTTGAAGGCTGGCAAAAGGAGCAGGAAAAGGTTGCAAAGGTAACTCGTCGATTAGATATTGTTGTTAGGCAGATGGACACTGTGTGTTCCTTGTATAATGACGTTCTAGCCTGTAGGGCCCCTGCTAAAAACTATGCTTTATTTTTGCTTGAACGATATTTACGATTAAAGATAAAAGCTGTCAGGGCAGGTGCCCCTATACAAATCAATACTCTTAATGATTTCATAGATTGTTGCAAGCATTATGGAATTAAGGTCCAAAGGTTATTATGTGAATTTTACTTGCATAACCTCGTGCTAGACCAGGAAACTGATTTAAATCCTGGCCCTTTTGTTGGGGACATACAATTGCAAGCCTTTGTTTCCTTCGGGGTTAATCAACTAAAATGGCTCAGGGCTTATACCACTTTTCAGAGACAGGAGAATAGCCTAGACTTGTGGGTGAGAGCCGAGCCTAGAGACCCAGTACTGTTATGGAGAGCACATAGGAACCTTATGAGAACCCCGGGTGTTATGGAGACATTAGGACCCATGAATGAGGACTTAATCAGACAAAATTTGGAATATTTCTGACTATTAAAGACCTTGCTACCGATGCTGCAAAATTCCGATATCAGATTTCGAACCCAAACATCCAGCTCAGGGAACCATTCAGATATGAAAATTTTGAGCTGGCAGCCAGCCGATTGAACCTTTATGGCGAGCGAATTTTGCAAGCAGGGCCATCCTGGTTAGGGTATCGATTTCGTAGTCCAATCATTTGGCACCCTGCACCCGGATACCAGGCCTTGTATGAAATGCCTGAAGGTCAAACAAATCAGTTTTTTGATGATTTGGTTGCTCATCACGGTTGTAGGTCTCCACACGAGATTCCCTCTCCGGCCTACTCTCTTACTGCTCTGCATATCAACTATAATGTTTTCATGAGGGCATGAAACAGGGTAAGCAGGGGGTGTGTGGAGCTCTGGAAAGGTATGTTTTTGACCAACAATTTAGTGACTTTTCGGTAGCAATTGTAACCCTTTCTGCATAATGAACTTAAAGAGATAAAGCATTTTTAGTAGAATATGTGAGAATTAGTATGAAAAGCTTAATCACTGATAATTGCTATTTTTCTATGCAGGAAAGGGTGGAAACGAAGGATTACTGTTTAAGAGGAAAAGACAAAGGAAGAGTAACTGTTGTCCCTTTGGAAGGAAACCAGATGCGAACAAGATCAAGCGGATCGAAGCAGAACGACCCGGGAAAGAAAGAAGAATTATCGATTCGGCGGAGCAGGGAAAGGAAAATCAAGGATTAACGGCTTGGCGAATCCCTCAGGATCTTTGATCCTGAGGGATCGCTGTCTTGCTTATTTTTGCTACCTAGATACCTCCGCCATTACTCTTATAAAAAGGGGCAGCAGTGTTAAGCAAGGAGACCTTTTTTCATATATGTAAATTTAAGTCTCAGTTTGAACTTTGATCATCGAGTCTCGTTAAGACTTGTTTTGCTGTACTTTTGTTGATGCATTAATACGAAAGACTTGGTGCTTTATTTCATCTCTGCGTCTGGAGTAATCTAAGGCGGTGTATCCTTGGAAGCTAAGGGCCCGGCTCCGAAGGACACTTGCTTTTGTATCATTATAATTTGGTTTCTGTGTGGAGTGTTTATATAGTTTGGTAATCTGATATGTTTGTCATATGCTGTTCCATGCTCTGTTACGACTAATTCATCAATGGTTTCATTTGGGAAGTTTATGTAAGTGACTCTGTATTGTGTGAATGAATCTTTTCAGAGTTGATTGCATGTTCACTATTTAAGCCAACTGTTTCTGTTACAGAGCCTTCATATTGAATATTGCTGTATTGGATTCATTTGAACTCTTATTTGCGGGAATCCGGAAGTAATATTATTTTATCTGGAAACATAGTCATATTCTCTTGAATCATCAGATTGCTAGAGTAAGTGTGTTTTGTATATATGATAAATGTTGTTCCACAATTCATTTGTGAATATCGCCTCATAAAGGTCATTGGAATTGCTTTTGAAGATTGTTATTTGATTGCAGAATGGGAGTTTAGTTCAATAGAGCAAGTTCAGTTCTAACTCGCGAGATCTAGTTTATTGAGTTGCTGTTCCATTTATTGCCGTTCCATTTACTGCTGTTCCATTTCAGATTTGCTGTTCCATTTTTCTGCTGTTCCATTTTACTTTCTGTTGTTCCATTTCCTTGCATTTACTGTTTTGGTGTGAGAGGAGGTCTAAAGCTGTAGTGAGTCAGCAAGTCGCTGCTTAGCTCCCAGATCTTTGGTCCATACTCTATTTTCCTTCCATCAGTTTCTAGAGGGATGGGTTATCGCTTCCGCACCCTTGACTGATAAATTGCCTGGTGTGATTCCTTTCTTTTAAAAGCAAATTAGTTATAGTTTAGCATCCATTTACTCTTGTATTTTCTAGACACTGTACTACGAAGCATTACTCTGACGAATAGCCTCGGATTGAGCTACTCTTTGCAATAACAAAGCGTTCCCGGATTGACTTATTAATGTAGCATAACTAGAGGTGAAAGAGACCCTTGTTACAGCTCTACAATAGGTACCTGATCCCATGGATTGATGACCTCTTGGACCAACTGAAGGGGGCAAAATATTTCAGCAAGATCGATTCGAAGTCAGGATATCACCAGGTACCAATCAAACCCTCTGATGTGTGGAAGACTGCCTTCAAAGCCAAGGAGGGCCTTTTCAAATGGTTGGTTATGCCTTTCGGATTGACGAATGCTCCTGCAACCTTCATGAGGCTAATGGGTGACATCTTGCAGCCATTCACAAACTCATTTGTAGTGGTATACTTGGATGACATCCTGATCTTTAGCTAGATTTGGGAAGAGCACCTCCACCACATCCGACAAGTTCTCCAAACACTGCGGCAACACAAGTTATGTGCCAATTTGGAGAAATGCACTTTTGGCATGACCCAGGTTCAGTATCTGGGATACATTATTGATGAACAGGGGGTGCACATGGATCTAGCCAAGATCCAAGTCATTCAGGATTGGCCATCTCCAGCCACTCTGACAGAGCTCCGCAGTTTTCTAGGTCTTGCCAACTTCTACCGCAGGTTCGTGTTGGGATTTTCTCATATCACTTGGCCCTTGAGTTAAGTCACCAAGGGAGGAGCGAAAGAAAAATTCTTTTGGTCCGAATCTCAATAGAAGGCATTCATAGAGTTGAAAGATCGCCTCTGCTTGGCACTAGTGCTCGCATTACTAGACTTGCAACAACCATTTGAGGTCGAGACAAATGCCTCTGACTATGCTATTGGGGCAGTCTTTACTCAACACGGGCATCCAATGACATATCACAGTGAGACACTTTCAGACACAGTTCGGAAGTATCCCACTTATGACAAAGAGATGTATTCCATTGTGTAGGCCTACTGACAATGGAAGCATTACATTTTGGGGAAGGAAATTGTCATCCACACAGACCACTGACCCCTGCAGTTCATATAGACCCAAGGGAAATTGCAGAATGATCGCCATCAGAAGTGGTCGACATACCTGCAATAGTTCCATTTGAATATCAAGTATAAGAAGGGCAGCACCAATAATGTTGCAGATTGCCTCAGTCGACCACCGATCATGGCGTTAACCACTGGCTCAACTCTTGTGGGCATGAGACTTCTGATTGGCCACTTCTCTACAAAAGCGACCCAGAATTTGGCCACACATACCAAACACTGTTGGAGGGTCAGCATGCTCCAGATTTTCACCTCTAGGATGCCCTGTTATGCCACTTGGGTCACCTTTGTGTTCCTTCAAGCGAGCATGCCAAGATGATTTTGGAAGCACACTACAGTCGGGCAGTTGGGCATTTTGGGGTCGAGAAAATGGTGACAATATTGCAGAAGTATTTATATTGGCCGAATCTTCAATAGGATGTCGGGAAGTACATCAGATCATGCACTGTGTGCGCCATTGCCAAACCGACCATCAAGAAGCAAGGCCTCTATATCCCGCTACCTACCCCATAGTCGACCTTGGGAATCCATCTCCATGGATTAAATGTCAAGTCTTTCTTCCACCAAGCATGGAAACAATTGCGTTTTTGTGGTTGTCGATAGGTTCTCGAAGAAGGCCATTATGGCGACCTGCAAGAAGAATATCATAGCCGAAGCCATTGCTAAACTCTTCTTTGATTGAGTGTGGGTACACTTTGGGATCCCATAGTCTATCATCTCAGATTGGACATCATGTTCCTCAGTACATTTTGGTCCAGTCTCTGGTTGATGCTGGACACCAAACTCACTAAGTCCACAACCTTCCATCCTCAAACTAATGGCCAAACAGAGGTTGTCAACAGGATGATCATACACATTTTGCGCATGTACAACTCAAAGCATCCACGCACATGGGACGAGAGCCTCCCCTATGTTCAACACAGCTACAACCGAGCTCTCCACAGCTCAACTGGCCACAACCCTTTTCAGGTGGGCTTGGGATTCCAGCCACTATGTCCCATTGATGTGGCCATGCCATTTGCAGCTACTCACGCAAATTCGGCTCATGTCCAGTCCGAAACAAATAAGGCAAACAAATTCATTGAGCACATCCAACATATTTGCCAGCAGGTCCATGACATTTTGGAGAAATCAAATGCCAAGTACAAGCAGCGACATGATCAACATTGGGTGCCACACAAGTTTCAGGTGGGGACAAAGTCTGGTTGCATTTGAAAAAGGAATGCCTTTCTGGAGCCTATCGGAAACTCAGATCACTCCAATATGGTCCTTACACCATTCCCAAGGCTATGGGAGACAATGAATTTGAGCTCAACATTCCCCCATTCCTTGGCCTGCACCCAGTGTTCAATGTGGATCACCTTTGGCCATACTTTCCACCATTACTAGACACATCCGACATTTCAAAACAGCTCACACCCACAGAGTTAAATCCAGATTGCATGGAACGAGATGAAACTGATCGGATCATGGAAACATCAAGCACACTCGCCAACAAAATATCCCACTGTATCGAGTTGTCAAAGCAGGCGAACTCCTTCACAAGGGCAAGTGGCTCACTAGGGACCAAGTTCAACAGAAGTTTCCTCATCTCATGGAGGAACTCAACGCAATGGGGACCATTGCTTCCTAAGGGGGGAGGAATGATCCAGGTGGATATTGGTGGCCACCCACCAATTCCACTTGGATCCCCACCATTGCTTCTTTCAGTTTTTTCAGTTTCCTTAATTGTAGCACAGTTTACTATTTTTAGCAGTTTTTCGGGTCCTAAACTTCCGGAGCCGTTTTGAGGCCCTAAACAACGTTTTTTTGGAAATCTACTGCCAGCGATTTTCTATCTAAAATCATCTTTTCCATCGTAGTCCTCGGAGATATATTTCCAACGGGCTATCGTGCATGTCAAACGAAGATAATATGACCAAGTCACGACCCCGGGAAGTTGGCTGTCCAACTCACCCCAACGGGGCCTATAAACTCTTGGTGTTACATCTCCTCGGGTTAGGGTTTTGGTTGTTTAGGGTTTGCTCTTATTGTTCAATAATAAAATGCCCTTGAGCCTCATTGTAGTTGAGTTTAGAGGCATGTAGCCGCCACATCTCTTCTTAGAGATAAGCTACCATTGCCCTAGCTAGTGTATTTCCATTTCTGTTTGTAAGCATATTTCAGTATTTTACATTAATGAAATGAAGTATTATTTCCGTTGCATCTCTGTGTTTATGGTTATCTCTGTAATTTGTTGCGTTCCTGTTTAAATCCGGATCAATGCAAGACCTAATTGATTTCATAACAATTCAAGGGAGAAGGTGGTGATCGTTCTAGTCATGTTTCATAAGGGTTTTCAATCATTCATGCTTTGTCTTGTATCCTAGACCTGTAGATTGCATGTGTTTGATAGAATATCAGTCCCATTTGGGGCTGGCCAAGCCTAGTCCTAAATTTTATTTTTTGTTCATTAGTCTTATAATCATGTCTTTGATGGATTCTCAAAGTTACAACAAGTTTTGGGAAATGGCCGGAATTCTGGGCTAGAAAAGTGCCTTGAATTCTGTGGACCCTGGCACAGGTTTGGTGGGAAAAGTCCCTAAACGCAGGAATCTAGGCCTGTGAGAATGTACAAAGGTCCCTAGATGCTAGCATGCCCATAGCATCAAAGTGCCCAGAGTTCAAGAGGTCTAAAAGTCAGTGGGACCCAGGGGAAGGATGCCTGAGTGGTTGGGATGCCTCCTGGGAGTGTTGTTGTTGATGTGGAAGGTATGGTTGATGTGTTTCTATCGATTCCATTTCCTTAAGGTCACCAAGGAGGTTGAATCATATCATAGTAGCCTCTCGTCGCATGTTTACCTTGGTTTGGCTAGTTACTTGGGTAGATGTGGGAGGAGGGTGGTTACAGATTGGTATCAGAGCATGGTTGTGCTCTCCTTGGGTGAATGTGTTTTTCATGCATTCATGTTAGTTGCACATGTGTCAGTCATCCTTGAATGCTTGTTGCATATGCATGGTGTTGGTCATGGTCGTAGTGATGTCGCCATGGGAATAAGGATGTCATTGTGTGAAGTGTGTTGTCATGGGTGTATGATTGGGTACATGTTGTTTATGTTTGCATGCAATCAATATACAATGATATGGTTGTTGTTGTCATGCATGAGGTCATGGTATGTGTAGTTGATATGGTCATGCATTAATGACTAGACTCTAGCTAGAATGATGGACATATGGTTACATGCCTATGTGTTATATTTTATATGTTTCATGATTATATCGTACATGTATCACACTGATTTGTTGATCTTGCAGACAAGGTATCCTCCCCAAAGTATACTAAGGTACGTTGATTTATTGTGATTTGGTTTAGCTGACATAGTATGCCTTGCAGGAAAGAGATCAAAATGGCTAGCAAGATGGTAGACTATGAAGAATATACCTATGAGTTAGATGAGCATCGTGGTGATGGGCACTCTTTTGAGTTGGTAGAGACATTGAGAATCTTGAAGGAAGAAATAAGGAGTTGTAAGGTAGACAATGACAAGATCATGCAGGCACAAGAGAAACAAGTAGAGGTTAATACAATACTACTTCAAAGTTTGTCAGGTTTATAGCAACAAGGACCACTTTGGATCAGCCATGAGCAGGAGGATAGAACTAATGGGGCATATGGTAGCAGGTCTTATGGTGGTCACAGGTCAGACAAAGGCAACACAATTAGAGATGGTAGGTTGTTGGACACTGCAGATAGGAGAGGGGTGGACACAGGTACTATTCTAGTTTTGGTTCGGAAAAGCATCATGATTGTCATCGTTATCATCCTTATAGGAGGAGTAATAGGGGATACTTTTTGGATGAGTTTAAGAAAGAAAATACACCTACCTTTGATGGAGATATGAATAAATCATAGGATGCAAAGACATGGTTTCTTGGTATGAGGAATTTCTTCAGATTGCATGAGTATTCAGAAAACATGAAAGAAAAGATAGCCACTTTCAGTCTCAAAGGTAAAGAAAATATTTGGTGGGAAGATGTGAAGAATGTTAAAGGTATACATGAGGATGATTTGACTTGGCATGAGTTTGAGAGGCTCTTCAAGAAGAAGTATTTGTCAGAGAGATACTTTGATGACAAAGCTAAGGAGTTTTATGAGTTGTGGATGGGTTCCATGACAGATGATGAGTATACTAGCAGGTTCTTGGAGCTGTTGAGATATGTGCCTTACCTCAAGGAGGAGAAGGCCAAGGTTCAGAGATTCATCAGTGGACTGCCAGTAGCATACAAAGACCGGATTGAGTTCGATGATCCTAGATCGTTGGAGGAGGCCATACGAAAGTTGAAACATTGATATGAACAATCGAAGCACAAATTTGAGCACAAGCGTGACTTGAAAGGAAATGAGAAAGCTAAAGGAAAATGGCCACCAAAGCGAGGAAGACCTCAAGATGTGAGTGAGAAAGAAAATGTAGTGCCTTACAGGAAGTTCAATATAACTGAGAATGGATATGGAGAGAAGCATGTTAGAGGTGGTGGTAGAGAACCATTGTAGTATTGGATATGTGGTAAGGATCATCATAAGAGGGATTGTCCACAGTATCAGAGTGGTGGTAGACCCCAGATCTATAGTGCTCAAGAGGTGCATATAGTTGGTGATGTTGGTCATAAAATTCCTTGGATCCATGAAAATATGGACAATAAGTAGGCAGATCATCAAGCATCTATCATTGAGATGGACGATAAGCTTTTTGATCAAGTTGTTTCTATTTTGATTGATCCTAGATCTAATTATAGTTATATTAATCCTGACCTAGTGGATAAGTGTGGTTTGAGAAAAGAAGTGCATGCAAAATCTTGGTTGGTACAGTTGGATACAGGTACAAAGAAGAGAGTTCACCATTGGGTAAGAGATTGTGCATTTGAGTTAAATGGTATGCCTACAACAACACATTTGAATGTATTGCCATTAGGATTGTACAATATTCTTTTGGGTATGGATTAGCCGTACCTTCACAGGACCAAAGTGGATTTCTTCGACAAGGCCATTGAGTGTGTGGATGATAGTGGGGAAAAGAGAACTTTTCAAGGAAAGAAGAAGCCTACATTAGTGAGGATAGTTACCGCTATGTAGGCTAAACAAAGTTGTAGAAAAGGTTGTGTGATGTTTGCAGTACATATATCTAGTGACAAGGGAAAATATATTGAGGATGCATAAATATTCAAGAGGTACCATGTATTGCAACAGTATCAGGATGTGTTTCTAGTAGAGATTCTAGAGTTACCTCCTCAAAGGGAAGTGGATTTTTGTATTGAGTTGGTTATGGGGGCAACACCAACATCGAAGGAACCTTACATGATGAGCACTCCGAAGCTAGTAGAGTTGAAATTGTAGTTAAAGGAGATGCTTGACAAGGGATACATTAGACCAAGTGTATCGCCTTAGTGTGCATTAGTGTTGTTCGTAAAGAAGAAATATGGTACTCTCAGATTGTGCATTGATTAGAGGCATATGAACAAGGTAACGATCGAGAACAGGTACCCATTGCGAAGGATCAATGATTTGTTTGATCAGTTGAAGGGAGTAGTAGTGTTATCTAAGATCACCTTGAGATTGAGATACCATCAGGTACGCATCAAGGAAGAGGATATCTTCAAGACTGCATTCAAGACCATGTATGGGAATTATGAGTTTGTTGTAGTTCCATTCAGTTTGACTAATGCTCCAACCACATTTATGTGTTTGATGAATAATGTTGCATCCTTATTTGGACAAGTTCGTTATTGTATTCATTGATGAGATATTGGTATATTCTAAAAATGAGGGAGGACATGTCGAACATTTAGCAATAGTGTTGAGATTTCTAAGAGAGAATCAGTTGTATGCTAAGATTAGCAAGTGCATCTTCTTCTAGATAGGGGTGCATTACTTGGGACATGTCATTTCCAAGGAAGGAATAACAGTAGATCCATAAAATATAAGGGCCATCATGGAGTGGGCAGCTCCTAAGAATGTGGATGAGGTGAGATAATTCATGGGATTGACAGGTTACTATAGGAGGTTCATCAAGAACTTCTCACACATTCCATATCCTATTACATAATTGTAGAGGAAAGGTAAGAAGTTTGAATGGACAAAAGAGCATGAAGTTAGTTTCGAGCAGCTCAAGCAGTTGTTGACACATGCACTAGTACTAAAGATTGCAGATCCGGACAAGAAGTTTGTATTATGTATAGATGCTTGCAAGAGAGGAATTGGTGGAGTTCTTATGAAATAAGGACATCTAGTGTGCTACGAGTGACAAAAATTGAATGAGAATGAGCAAAAATATTCGAAACATGATCTTGAGCTAGCAGTGATCATACATGCATTGAAGATGTGGAGGCACAATCTTCTTAGAAGGAGGTTTGTATTGATGAGCGATCAAAGTGGGTTGAGATATTTGTTTGACAAGCCAAATATAAACACCAGGAAAGCTAGGTGGTTGGCCACCCTTAGTGAGTTCGAATTCAAGATCAGATACATCAAAGGAAAGGAGAACTGTGTTATGGATGCTCTTAGCATGAAGGTACATGTAAATCATATAGTAGCTATGAGCTCTTATGGGACACAGTTATATGATAGGATCTTGCAGGCAGGGTAGTGAGATGACGTGTATATGGAGAATATGCATAGGTTAATACACAGTACAGGTACGGGTACATGTACAGGTATAGGTACATGTACATGTATAGGTGATCAGGATGCAGACTATCATCTCACGATAGATGGTTTGGTGAGATTCAGGGATAGGATCTATGTGTCAAATTGTAGTGATCTCAAGAAGCTTATCTTGAGGGAGTTTCATGTGAGGCCATAATCGGGTCACCCAGGATATCATACTACGTTGATGACGGTAAATAGGTTATACTATTGGCCGAATCTAAAGAAGGAAGTGGCAGAGTTTGTGGCTAGATGTTTAGATTGTTAGCAGGTAAAGGAAAAATGCAAGCATCCAGGTGGTCTACTATAGCCTATTACGAGTCTGGAATGGAAATGGGAGGCCACTTCCACAAATTTCAATATAGGTCTTCCATGGATAGTGAGACAGGATGATTATATTATGGTCGTTGTCAAAATATTGAGCAATGTAGCTCACTTCATTCCAATGAAGACTACATATTCAGCCAGTGAGGTGGCACAAGTTTTCATCAGAGAGATAGTGAGATTACATGGTGTTCCTGTAGAAATTCTGCAAATTCTCTACAAATCTCGCTCTAAGACCATGTAGAAAATCTGACTGTAGATTAACCCGATAATGCAATATAACCAAAGTAAAATACTATAACCTAATTCTACTATCAATTTTCTTTGTGGAAGCTTAAAGATCGAGCTATTGAGCTGAACACATATAACCAGTGGAAGAATCAATGCACAATACACATGAAAATACTTTGGGGAAAGCCTCAGCTAAAAAACCCCACTATCTATATTATCATACAAGGTGGAAATACATAGGAATCATACAAAGCCTTAGCTCTCACAGCTAGCCAGCTCTCAGTACAATCCTCACAGATGCTTACAAGTAATTAAAGCTTCTCTCAAGCCTTCCTCTCTACCCTCCAAGCTCCTATTTTCTTGCATTGTTCCTAGTGGATGATTCTCACCTCACCAAGTGGAACACTGCCCTAACACACTGTTAGAACTGCACAATCCTTAAGGACCCTTGGCTTGACTGCATGCATGAGTTTCCTTTATAGGAAAACACATGCAACTAATAGTACACTGTCTTTGACATTTAGCTCAACTAGGTCCTTCTTAGAATAGACATGCATGAGTTTCTGATGAGGGAATCTTAAGTTATCTGGAGTACACTGGTTGAGTGCATGCATGCATCAATTGACTGATAACTCACAATTAGTTCCTTAAACAGTTTGGAACTAATTTAACTGGACTTAACTCAGTAAACTGAGCTAGCTAATTACAACTCAAATATAACTCATATCTTATCTCCTTAATTTAAGGGATAACTGTTGCATGACTTCAGAAAGACTTCTAACTTGAATTTCTCCAACTAATTAATCCATAATGAATTAATTAATTATTTCCAAGCAGCTGGTGAGACTAAATTCGATTTTAATTCACAATCTTAATTCAAGGACAAATTAAAATTGGAATATCTGGGTTCTATTTTTATCATTTGTTGTTGCTATTTTCAACACTCCCTCTCAACAAGAAAGAAATTCAACTCGATCCCGATCGTGCACTTTTGGAATGTTATGCATGCAACACTTCTTTCTAGTGTTGTTGCTCCAACAACTCCAGAAACAAAAGAAACATCCAATCTGAATCAGTGTGATGCATCTGTCATCAAAGTCTCTGACTACTATTGCCTCTGTCAACTGAAAAATTTGCGCGTTTGCTGACTCTGCCTTTCTGCATTGTTGTCAATCCTTCTCTATGCTCTTCAGTATCTGACTACTCTAGCCTCTGCCACTTTGATCTCTAACTGCATCAATCCCATTGATTCCTCCCGCTACTATGTACTTTGGGCTCCCGTAGCAAGGTATGATCCATGAGATAAAACCTCTCAATGGACCCTACCCAATTTCAACCTTCTTGAGACTATCATTTCACATCGCCCCACTTCACACCTGGAGGTATGGCTGCATGTGATCCCTCTGCCCACTTCTCCAATTATGGCTCCTCCACAATTTTCTGAGACTTCTTCTGGGACTACATGTTGAGAGGTAATTTACTCTCCCTCTCAACCACCAAGTCCCTAACATTTGCATTGCTCCTCAAGGCTTTGCATGCATCTTGAACCTCAAGAGCATACCGGTTCTTAAATCGTGAACCGATCTGTTTCACCTGTCTCATGGTGATGTGTCTAAGGAACTCCTTCCCTTTACTGAAGACAACATCGTAGCCTTTGTCCTCCAACATCGCGACCGGTACCAAGTTATTCTTCAGTCTAGGTACATACTTTACATCTGTCAAGGTGATAGGAGCTCCATGCTCCCTCTCAAAAGCAACCGTGCCCACTCCTGAAACACTATACCTTTTGTCGCACCCATCTCTATGCACATCTTGAGGTATTTCTCCTCCAAGGAACTGAATAAGCTTTTATCACCGGTCATGTGTAATGAGGCTTCACTGTCAAGATACCAGACACAACCCATCATCGATGATACCATGCATGCAATGAGGGTAAAGTCCATTTCGAACTAAGAGGCCAATGCCTAACCTTCCGATCCTTTCGAGGATCCCTTCTTGGACTTCTTCGATGGGAAATTAGTTGCATAATGACCGATCTTGTGACAATTAAAGCATCTCACTTTAGACTTGTCACCCTTCTTCCCTCCATGAGAAGAATTCGATTTGGAATCATAATCCTTCCCCTTCCCTTTCCTTGCCTCACTTTCTAGGGCTAGATTTTCTTCGTCATCATCCTTGGATGAAGAACCATCTCGTGTGCTCCTCCTGATCTCCTCCTGCATCAGATCCGACCATAGTCGTTCCCAATTCGACAGTTTCTCCCTTCCATTCATAGAGTCCTGGTAACTATTCCAACTCTTTAGAAGGCTAAGGAGAGGGAGGTTCACCATATCATCATCGACAATAGTTATTCCCACACCACTAAGCTCATCTTTGCAAGTGGTGAGCTTTTTCAGATATGTGGAAATAGTATCGTCGTTTTCCATCTTGATTCTTCGAAGCTTATCCTTGAGTGCCAATTTCCTCTAGTCGCTATTGTTTTGGTAGAGGTCCTTCAATTTCTTCCAAATTGAATATGGAGTATCCTTCCCATGGAGACTCGAGACAATATGGTCTCGAACTCCCTCAAGGATGATCCGTCTCGCCCTCACCACACACTTCTCCCACTTACCAACTCTTCTGCATTAGTTGAACCTGGCTTTGGGATTTCTCGATCAATGAAATCCTTCAAGCCATTGTCTTCTAATATAGCTCTCATTCTATCTTTCCATGCCATGTAATTCGAGCTACCTTCCAAGGCATACTCGAGTCTCAAGCCATAGAATGCCATTGGCCAACCTTGAAGTATGATAAGAATTCAATTTGCACCTGCAACCCCTAACTTCAAACTTCAAATTTTCTTCTAAGTATACTGTTCACTTCTCCGATAAACTAGGCTTCGATACCATGTAGAAATTTCTCTATAGATCAGCTAGCTCTGATACCATGTAGAAATTCTACAAATTCTCTACAAATCTCGCTATAAGACCATGTAGAAAATTTGACTGTAGATTAACCTGATAATGCAATATAACCAGAGAAAAATACTATAACCTACTTCCACTATCAATTTACTTTGTGTAAGCTTAAAGATCGAGCTATCGAGCTGAACACATATAACCAGAAGAAGAATCGATGCACAATACACATGAAAATACTTTGGGGAAAGCCTCAACTAAAAAACCCCACTATCTGTATTATCATACAAGGTGGAAATACATAGGAATCATACAAATCTTAGCTCTCATAGCTAGCCATCTCTACAGTACAATCCTCACAGATTCTTACAGGTAATCAAAGCTTCTCTCAAGCCTTCCTCTCTGCCCTCCAAGCTCCTATTTCCTTGCGCTGTTCCTAGTGGATGATTCTCACCTCACCAAGTGGAACACTGCTCTAACACACTGTCAGAACTGCGCAATCCTCAAGGAACCTTACCTTGACTGCATGCATGAGTTTCCTTTATAGGAAAACACATGCAACTGATAGTACATTGTCCTTGACATTTAGCTCAACTGGGTCTTTCTCAGAATAGACATGCATGAGTTTCTGATGAGGGAATCTTCAGTTATCTGGAGTACACTGGTTGAGTGCATGCATGCATCAACTGATTGATAACTCACAATTAGTTCCTTAAATAGTTTGGAACTAATTTAACTGGACTTAACTTAGTAAACTAAGCTAACTAATTACAACTCAAATATAACTCAATCTTATGTCCTTAATTAAGGCATAATCTCCTTAATTTAAAGGATAACTGTTGCATGACTTCAGAAAGACTTCTAACTTGAATTTATCCAACTAGTTAATCCATAATGAATTAATTAATTATTTCCAAGCAACTGGTGATACTAAATTCGATTTTATTTCACAATTTTAATTCAAGGAAAAATTAAAATTGGAATTTCTGGATTCTATTTTTATCATTTCTTATTGCTATTTTCAATAGTTCCAAAGAATATTGTGTTGGACAGGGATGAAAAATTCACTTCCAAGTTCTGGAAGTAACTATTTGCAGGTTTTGGTACAAAGTTGGCCTTCAGTACAACTTATCATCTGTAGAAAGATGGACAAATAGAGAGGGTCAACATGATCTTGGAGGATATGCTGAGGATGTATGTGATGCAATAGCAGAGGAAATGGGAGGAGAATCTTGCATTGGTTGAGTTTGCGTACAACAATTGGTATCGGGAGTCATTGAGGATGAGTCCTTTCAAGGCATTGTATGGGCGGAGTTGTAATACTCCCATCAATTGGAGTGATCCAGTGAATAAGGTACTTATTGGACCGGATATGTTGGAAGACATGGAACATGAAATGAAGGTTATAAAGAAGAATCTAAAGGCAACATAGGATAGAAATAAGAGTTATGTGAACCAACATAGGGTATTCAAGGAGTTTTAGGTTAGGGAGCATGTGTATTTGTGCATCAAGCCCAAGAAGAGCTCTTTGAGGATTGGATCATGTGCCAAGTTGGCACCACGGTATTGCGGGCCTTTTGAGATCCTTGAGAGGATTGGACTAGTGGCCTATCGACTTGCACTGCCTCCAACAGTGAAATTCCATGATGTTTTCCATATTTCATTGCTTAAGAGGTATATAAAGGATGTTGATCATGTTATTGATTGGTCTATATTGCAGGTGGAGCAAGAAGGAGAGTTCTAGCCAGAGCCTCAATGCATATTACAACAGAAGCATCTCATGCTCAGGAACAGAGCCATAGAGAAAGTTAAAGTGCAATGGAAGCACTTTGGGCTTGAAGAAGCTACATGGGAGATGGCAGATCAGATGCAGGCCATGTATCCTTCATTGTTTTCCAGTTGAGGCAAAGCAGTTTTGGTTTGATGTTTGGTATATGTTTGGCATATGTTTTGTTGATGTTTTGGTATATGTATATATATGGATGTAAATACCACCATGAGCTAAGTTATAAAGCTCTATGGGCAATATTTTTCTTTTCAGCGGTTTCGTTGAGGTCTTGGTGTGGTTTAACATCGAGGACGGTGTTCCCCAAGGGGAGGGTTATGTAACAACCCTGGTGAAAATTCATGTAATAAAAGTTAATAAAGGAAAAAATAAGACCATGAATAAGGGACATGTATTCCGAGCTAAATTTTGGGCAAAGATATCCTGGTGGGCACCACTAGATGTGTTTATGGCTAAAGGAAATTGAAAAAGGAAAAGGCATAAAAATGCAAAAAGACATTTTTGGCACATTTATTTATGAAAATAAAGGAAAATAGGAGAAAATTAAGGTGAAATGTCATAGGTTGCATGTGAGGAGGAAAATGAAGGAAAATAATGGAAAATAAAGAAAATAAAGGCCTCATTGATAAAAAAGCTTCTAAGGATTAGTTTGCAACCTTTTTTCAGTTCTGTTTTGGAGCTCTCTCATTATTCTCTCTCTCTCTCTCACTCTTGGTCACTTAGAGTTTTCTTGGAGCACTCTAGCTTTGGATCAAGGAATGAAAAGAAAGAAAAGGGAAAGGAAAGAGAAGCAAAGATCAAGCAAGGAAGAGTAGGATCAAGCAGCTTCAACAGGAATACTTGCAGGTAACATATTGCATGTGTGATTTCCTAGCTGGTTTTGACATGCATGTATTTGCATGCTGGTGTATGGTTCTCTTGCCATCATGGCATTGTTTTTCTAGGTTACGACAGTGGTTTTCAGCCTAGACTTGCCTTTTCTGGATGCCATGGTGCGTTGGGATGTTTATCTCGGTTTTGAGGTTTGGATTTGATGGATGGATTTCAGAATCAGGGGCGAAGATGGTCTCAAGTTTCATTACCAAAGGCCTAGGAATCCCTTGATCGGTTTTGGAAAGATACACAGTAAATAATGAGGGAGGAGTCTCAGTTTAGGGGCTAGTGATCCAGGTTTGAATTGCGGTAAAGCCTAACAGACTGGTCTCATTTTAGGGCCCATTGATTCAAGATTGGATTGCAGTAAATCCTGAGAGACAAGGAGACAAAAATTTTGTCAAGGATAGTGATGGATCTCGGATGGAATTCCAAGTTCAGTTCGGTTTTATGATAGGAGAACCGGTTTTGGTGTGATCACGGTTTGGTGAGGGTGGAGGTGGTTTAACCTCTAGTTTCCCTTGGTTGTTTTTGGATTGGTTTATCCATGATATCCCACATTCATGCTTGGAATATGGCACAGGGGTGACTGGCTAAAAGAAAGATATGGTTCAACCATGTCTATAGTCGATTGGTACATGGAAGTCCCAAACCTGGTCAGATTTGCCTATGGTTAATACAAGCTAAGTTCTATTGCTTTTGTACTTGTTTATATGTGGATTTAATGGTTGTTATTGTTAAAAATAGCAACAAGAAATCATAATTTATTTTTTCCTTGAATTAAATTAGGAATTAAATTGAAATTTTATCCTCATAGCAACTTGTAATAGTTAACTAAGTTAATTTGTCTTAGTTGGCTTAGGAAATTCGAGTTGGAAGTTTATCTAGAGTCATGCAGAGTGATCCCTAAATTTTAGGGGTGCGAGTTGAGTTATTTTGAGTTGTAATTAATTAAATCGGTCTAACTGAGTTATAATCAGTTAAACTAGTTCTAATTGTTGGAAGAACTAGTAGGAGGTCTATTAGTGGGTACGAGCACTAGTGCATCCTCAGTAACACACCAGTTAATAGAAGATTAACTCATAAATAACTCATGCATGTTAGTTAAGAGGAAGACCAAGTTGATATTAGATTACAGGGACAGTGTACCATGAGTCTATAATTTTTCGAGTTGTACAGATGGTGCATGTAATTAGTTGAGGGCCTATGGATGGATTACACAGTCATGGTGGATAATTTCCAATTAAACATGGGCTAAATCTCTCAAGAGTTGTGCAAGGAAGTAGGGGCCTCGAAGGAAGCAAAATGGCTAAAGTAGGGGGCCTGGAAGGAGGCAGAATTGGCTAAGTGTTGGATTGTGAGGGAGAGAGATAGATTGTACTTGTGCAGGAATGTTCGAGTTGCACAAGCATTGTATTTTCTCTTCTCATATATTCTTGTTAATGCAATATATATAGTTGGGGCTTTTAGCAGTTGCTTTCCCCAGAGAAATATTGTGTTATGTGCGATTGAAAATTCTTCCTTTTCTTTTT